>JAYXIM010054532.1:0-195514 GCA_037575425.1 Anastrepha fraterculus
TGACATTTTCATTGAAAATCGTTGTTATGAGTTCGTTTGTTCATTATTATTATTAGGTGCCCAACTAAGTTCTCGCTGCTTTTTTGATGAAAATACAACTTTATTCTGAAAAAAAAAAATGGTTACAAGTAAATCATTGAAAGTATTGCCCATCGCTAGTTACTACTTTTTCCCAACTTTCTGGCGGATCTCGTATACCGTCACGGTAAAACTGTTCATCTTTTGAGGCTATCCACGGATCAAGCCATTTTTTGATGTCTTCATATGAATGGAACTGCTGGTCAGCTAGGCCATAGTGCCATCGGTCAGAACAGGTGATAATCGGACGGCGCAATGTCTGGAGAATATGGCGGGTGGGGTAGGATTTCCCATTTCAGTGTCTCCAGGTAGGTTTTAACGGGTTTGGCAACGTGAGGCCGAGCGTTGTCATGCTGTGGAATCACTTTTTTATTCCTCTCCGCCAACTGCGGCCGCTTCTCGTGCATTGCTCAGCTCAATCGCATCAATTGAAGTCGATACCGGTCCTCAGTAATGGTTTCGCTTGGTTTAAACAGTTCATAATAAATAACACCAACTTGGTCCCACCAAATAAATAGCATAATCTTCGCAGCGTGAATATTCGGCCGAGGCGACGACGTAGAAGCATGACCGGGCAGTCCCCATAACATTCTTTTTTTTTATTGCTGTAATGAATCCATTTTTAATCACCCGTCACGATGCGATGAAGAAACCCCTTCCTTTTTTGCCACTGGAGCCGTTTTCACAGGCGAAAAAACGACGTTCAACATCCCTTGGTTTTAACTCATAAGGAACCCAAGTCCCCTGTTTCTGAATCATTCACAAAGCATGCAATCGCTTGGAAATGGATTGGCGGGTAACTCCTAATACTGAAGCAATCTCTTCTTTCGTTTGACACGGATCCTCATTGAGCAATGTCTCTAATTCAGCGTATTCGAAGGTTTTTGGCCTTCCTTCACGCGGACGGTCGTCAACATTAAAATCACCGTCTTTGAAGCGACGCAACCAATCTCGGCACGTTGTTTCACTTAAAGCAGCATCTCCATAAACTTTTTGCAGCTCTTGATGCGCTTCAGCCGCCGTTTTTTCGAAAGAAAGAGGGAGATCAACACTTCCCGCAAATAACGTTTATTCGGCACAAAATCAGACATTTTCACAAAACCAAAAGTATTTGATACCAAAACAAAATCACAATTGTGTCGAAGCAGTTTGTTTACCATATGTCTAAGCTTGGTTTATGACGTTTAGGTTATGTTAGAATCGACTAGCACACACTGCTGGCGGCTTCTATTGACAAACAGCGGAAACTTAGTTGCGCACCAATCCTTTTTGTCATTATTATAAATATTAATATTATATTATTCGTATTTTTTACGAGTACTTGAAGCATTCATGTTGGTAAAAAAAATTAAATTAAATAGTTAACGTCTTCGGGAGATAGTTTTTTATGATGTCGATCATACTCGTGAATGCGTGGATCGAACCAAAAAGAGAACTCACTTCGACTTTTGTTGCTGAAACACCACCTCAACTCACAGCCCCTTGCTGATTTTCCGAAATCAACGTGGTCGCACTTCGCTACATGACGAATTATATGAAGATCGCCCAAAATCGATTATTGTGGCAGAACTGATATTGAGAACTCGTCATTTTCTGAGGTTGAGATATGCTCGGACATTAATTCCACTCGCATACATCCCAACGCGCTGCATTTAAAGACGATTATAGGATTGTGATGAGCGTGGAATGAGCTATGGGACTTTAAACCTGAAACCTAACAACTATAGATCCATACGCGTCTTCAAAGGCGAGGCACATCCGTCATTAGGGTCCCGAAATAATTGGATATGTTGGCACCATATCAGTATAGCACCAAATAATAATCATTTCTGTATGGTGCCCCAGCCAGTATTCAGTAAAAAAGGTAAACTAATGGCAGCAGAAAAATCATTTTCCGCTACAACAATGCAAGCTTTCGCACACCGACTCAGTAAGTGAATTTTTGCGCATCCAAAACGTAGAACTGATAGATCATCCGTCGAACAGTCCTTATTAGGTACCCAATGATTTCTTTGATTTGATCAAAACTAGAAACGAGATCAACGTTTTTCGTTGCCTAAAGACGAGGCTGGTCCGCTCAAACCGCATTCTTTTAGAGTTAACTCAGTGGGAGTGGGAATTTTTTTTTGAAAATTGCTTAAAAGTGTAGGGATCTGCATGAAAAATATTTTTATAAGTAATAATGCAATTTTCTGTTCTCAGAGCTTAAGCAGCAACTCTCGTATAAATAAAACTTTCGACGTCATTTGCGTGCAGAATTTGGCGAGGACTGTTTCAGTTGCAAGGTCTTACTTAATGGCATGTAATTATTGGTAATTTGATTGCGTGTGGGACATATACAGTGAATGCCAATATTGCACATGCACTATATTCAAGTTAATCTGCCTACTTTTCTGGCTTCTTTTTGTATTCCTGTAAAGCTCAAAAACAGCTTTCCACTTTTTCAGAAGGTTCCGCTATGGTCCGAAGGTTTTTTAGTGGTTCGCGGGAACTGCTGTAGAACTTACTGTGCGTTTGGGAGGGTGTATGATTTTTAAACATAAGTAAATAAATAAAAATAAATATTTATTAGAACTTCTATGAACATCTCGAAGACCTTGCCTACGCTGATGATATACGCCTTCTCTTCGTCAAACACACCGATATGCAGAACAAAATGGATGATCTATCCTCAACCTCATTGAATTTTTTTTCCTTGTTCACTCCTCTCGCATAGAACATACGGCTTCGACAAGACTCTTCCATCGTACACGGTTCTGTGCTGTTATTTCTGCACCGTCCCATGAAATGTCGGCATCTGCTAGTTCCCGCAACATCGATCGTCTCCATCGATCTTCTCCAAGTGTTTTTTGACGACCGCGACCTCATTGAATGCAGGGCTAAAAATAAATCACGAGAAAACGAAAGCCATGAAAATTCGATCCACCAGCAGTAGCCCGTTCCTCTTAAATAGTAATCAAATTGAGAAGGTTGACACCTTCACCCACTTGGGTAGAATAATTGCCGCTGAAGGCAGTGCGAAACTAGACGTTATCGCCAGAATAAATAAAGCGAACGGCGCGTATGCACAGCCTGAGCTATCTGGTCTTCGAGCATCCTCAGAGTACATACAAAATTACGGACCTTTAAGACAAATGTACTATTAGTACTCTTGTATGGATCGGAAACCTGGCTCACAAATAATTGGATCGAAAACTAAATTCATAGCTGTGTGAACAGATGTTTACGCAGGATATTGAAAATCTGGTGGCCCAACACCAGTAAGTAACGACGATCCGCAGGGTGGTGTCCTTTCTGCCTTGCTTTTTAACTTCTATATCTCAAAACTCCCCTAGGCACCAGTGGGAGTTTCCCTGGTCTCCTACGCCGACGACTGCACGATAGTGGCGTCGGGCAATGACATCGATGGTCTGGGCGCCAAGGAAAAGAACTACCTCGCCTACCTTCCTCGTTTTTTTACTGTGAGGATCCTACAACTTTCCCCCACGAAGTCCACGGTGACCCTCTTCACCACTTGGACAAAGGAGGTCAAACTGCAACTTAGGGTAAGAGTCGCTGACACACCAATTCCGACTGTTAACAACCCTAAAATATTGGTATTACCTTCGACAGTTTGCTCTTCTTCTCAGTGCATACAACCGCTATGGCCAGTGAAGTCCAAAATCGCAACATGGTCCTCAAATCGCTTGCCGGCAGCACTTGGAGTAAAGCAAAAAAAACGTTGCTATCGACATTTAAGGCATTAGACCAGCCGGTTATAAACTTTGCTGTGCTAGTCTGGTCGCCTAGAACCAGTGATTCGCAGTGCACGAAGCTACAGACTTGTCAAAACGCTGCCATTAGGACTGCGACAGGATGCCTTTTTATGTCCCCAATACAACATTTGCATCACGAGGCCCATATGCTTCGGCCGGTAGCTCACATGATAAAATTGCGAAAATGGAGGTGAATTGGGCATACGCTTCACAAGGACGCAAATGAAATCTGTCGTCAAGCACTGGATTGGAAGATGTTCGCACGGTTGGCTGTCCAAAAAAAACTTAAAGGAGAACTTTCCAGAAGGAAGTTGTAACGTCAGGAAAAACTTGGGACGAAACGAATCTCCTTGCAAAAAATAGAATAAGATGGCGGTGTTTTACTGAGGCTCTATGCTCCAGTGGGAGAAACAGGAAGCGATGATGATGATGACTTTTTTCAATTAAACAACTAAGAACTACGATCTATGTTTGAAAATTTAGGCTTTAGGCTAATTAATGTTTTTTTTTATTTATTAAAATTACAAATATATCAAACATTTTACTGCTGCTTTATCACCGTAAAACACGAGAAAGATTAACTTGCATTATTCTCCATTAAGACCCTTCTCATTGCACACGAATTGTCTTCAGCAACACGCAGCGCATCCATTTGGTAACATACACAGATCTGTCCACCAGTGAGTCATGCATCTGGAAAGCTCAAAAGAGACCAAGCAGACATTCTTTTAAACCACGCGCTGCGCAGCATACAAAAATTGTTTCATGAATCATAGAATGTTGCATGCGGCAAATGTGCGTCACCATGTCTTCTATTGCTGCGTCGGCATTTTTCGATGTGCACTCATCGGTTAAGTAATTTCGTCTTCCGCCGCTTTTTGTTAAAATAAATTTGATGCTGCAGGCGGTTTTCGGGCTGCTGCTTTAATCCGTTGCAGCGGAAGAGGGAGTAGACCAAGCACCGATATTCTTTAAAATTCTTTCAAAAAGTTCGATTTATATTTTATTTATTAAGAAAATAAAGTGCACGTACTTGCATATGCAACCAACCAACTGCATCTGTATATGTAATTATACTATAGTGTCAGAAAATATGACCCTCATCAGTGCTATGCCCATTTGAATTAAAGGGTGCTCCATAAAATAGCTCATTTTGAATTATGAACAATATTTTGTGATTGCCACGATTCTGAGACGACACGAAGTGCGAATACTTCGACAAAAATGAAAAAAAACTCTGTTATCAAATGTAATAATATTAATACCAGTCGATAGGTGAGATCTTAAATAAATCATATCTGAAAAAATGGGTATCTAAGTCCAAGGGTAATTTATTTCAGTACAGAATATGTAAAGCTGCTCTTTGCATTTGGAACAATAATTTAAGTAAAAAGCATATAACGAATCACCAAATCTGATATTTTGTGGATAATCCTAAATTCATAATTTTCCAGGACTCTAGAAAAATGACTTTCTGAAGAAGGTAAAAGTTTTATTTCATGTGAAGTCCAAAATAAACAAGACTGAGCTAAAATAGAAACGACAGGAGCTTTGTTCTGATAACTTCGAGTTTATTTATTCAAAATAGTCCCCTGTGGCCTGGATATATTTTTTTGAGCGATCTGAAAGCTTTTCGAGAGAGTGTTTCAGATCATTGACCAGAATGTCATTCAGGATTTCGGTACAAGCCTTTTGGATGGTCTCTACGAACGCAAAACATTTTCTTTTCATGGCCAAATGCAATTTTCCGAATAAGTAGAAGTCACAGGGAGCCATATCAGGCGAATACGGTGAGTGATTTATGGTTCAAATGCGATTTCTAGTCAAAGAATCAGTCACACGAGTGGATCGATGAGACGATGCATTATCTTGCAATAAGCGCCAGCTTCCTCCTTCGCGATATTCAGGCGAATTCGGCGAATGCAATGCAACAAATGCACCAAACACGCCAAGGTAGAAAATTGCATTGACGGTTTGGTCCGTTGGCATGAACTTCTTGTGGACAATTCCCTTGGAATCGTAAAAAAAAATGATTTGATTTTTGACTTCTCCAAACGCGATTTTTTGGGGGGTGGCTTGTCTAGGCTTTTCCGTTCGGCACTTTGACGCTAGTTTCAGGTTAATGTTGGAAACACCACATTTCATTACCAGTTACAATGTTGTAAAGGAAGTTCTCGTCTTTTCTCGCCTCTTTAATGAGGTCTTTCGGATGTTAAATTCTGAGCAATTTTTGGTCCTCAGTTGACTTGTGTGGAATGAAACGCGCACAGATCTTTCGTAAGCCCAAATGATCAGTTAAGATTCCCATAAATCGATGTTTTGGAGATATTCAACTCCGACTCCATGAATTTTAACGATGATTTCGATTCATTTTTGATAAATTTATGAACAACTTCGATTGAGTTTTCGGTGATGTCGGTGTTAAAGAATTCGTATGCGATCGAAAGTGAAGTCAGGCATTCCTCGAAGTGTTTTGGTGTTTTTGTCGCTTAGCTATTGAAGTACTTGTAGATATTTACTTTCATGGCAGTTATGGAATAAGCCAGTCAGCAGCCAGTTAGCTGCTATTTGGATTGCGGCTTCCTCAGTCCTTCCTTCCAACTTCGAACCATCCGTGAACAAATTCACCAAGTCCTGTCTCTAAATTCTGTCCACTTCTCCCTTGATGTAATGTGAGCTGAGAATATTCTGATTGAAATAATCGAAAGTTGCTGAAGATATTTCAATGACATCACACTGTGAGACGTTGTTGTGGACTCTCTTCTTAATGATCTGCAGGAAATTGGACGCATCCAAGCCTACGCAGATGATGTGTGCGTATTAATTTCAGGACGATACGATAAAATGCAGGTAGCTCTAAATAAGATTGAGTATTGGTGCGAATTGCATGGTCTTTCGGTGAATCCTACAAAAAGTACCTTAGTGCTTTTCATTAGGAAACGCAATATGGAAGGTCTGTTTCTACCCGCATTGAAAGGGGTAACACTGCAACTGTCTTCTGAGGTTAAATACTTAGGAGTAATTCTATATAGTAAGCTTACCTGGAAGAAGCACATCGAGCAGAAGGTCTCTCGAATACTAAAAGTCTTCTGGCAGTGTAAGAGAACCTTTGGCAAGACATGGGGTCTAAGGCCGGCAATAGTACACTGCTTGTACATCACCCTGATTAGACCCAGTATTACTTACGCCTCTGTAGTATGGTGGAAGGCTGCAATGGTTAATTCCATAGTAAAACCCCTAAACAGGCAACAGAGAAGTGTGTGCTCGGGTATCATAGGTGCCATCAGTACGACATTTGGGTATGCCCTTAATGCCATTCTGAACTTGCAATCTCTAGATTTTCAAATTCGAAAGGAAGCAATGAAGGCGGCGTACAGGCTCGAGTTAAACGGAGTCTGGGGAAATGAAGTAAGCACTGGCCACTGTCAGATATACCACCAGTTGTCGTAACGGTGCACACTGTTCTCGATGCCAGTGTACAATCGGGTGCCTGTCGTTGGCTTCGGTTGGAAGTATGATGTTTTGATCCCAGATAGAGACCAATAGTTAAGTCCTGAGCACTTATTAATGGAATTTAAGCCCACTTTCTTTACCGAAGGATCCAAAACCAGTGATGGTAGCGGATCTAGATGGTACTTAGATGAAGACACTTAGTACTCCTATGCCACACGGCAGATGGTAACGGTACTCCTTACGTCTATGCCATCTTGAATGTGGCATACCGGCAAATTCAGAAAAAGTTGCGGGGTAGCAGTATTGGAATTTGTAGTGACAGTCAAGCCTCACTGAAAGCCCTTGCTAACCCACGCTGCTCATCGAAGTTAGTCGGTGAATGTAAAACAAAACTCAACAGTGTTGCAAAACACAAAAAAGTTAGCCTTATTTGGTTGCATGGGCATTATGGTATTACAGGGAACAAGTTAGCTGATAAATTGGCTAATTAAGGCTCTGCAAGTATGCCACTAGGCCCTGAACCCTTTTTAGGTGCCAATTCCGCCTCAATTCAACTATGGATTGACGACTTCATGAGGTCTACCCATAGAGGACGTTGGTCTTGGTTGAATTCCTGCAAAGTAGCCAAGTGCTTTGTGAAAGAACCGAACAGGAAACTAGCGGCGTTCCCCTTAAACTCTGCAGAAAGGACCTGAGAGTACTGGTGGGTGTAATCACAGAGCACAACGCCTGTGGTCAGCATATGGCTGCCATGTGGGTCGTCGACAGCCCGATATGCATATTAGGGTGGTCCAAGATCCTATGGTAAAAACTCACGTTGGATGTAAAAGCCAAGGGACCCCCCAATTCTTTTCTATTTGATATAAGAAGTAAAGAGCTAAATTTTCAAGGTCATAAGTCACTTGGAAGGCAGTGCTCAACGCTGTTTAAAAAATGAAAATGGGAGTTTTTTTTACAATTTTTGAAAAAAATGACAAGACATGTTAGAATACAAAAACTTAAATTTATTTGGTTATTTTACATTATAAATCATGTTAAAAATATGTACATTTTATGGTGAAGACCATAATAAAAATGCAAGTTTTTATATTTTTTCTTTAGAAGTGGATGGTTTCTGTAGGCTTTCTAGAACGACCTTCTTCGTTGGTTCAGTCGGAAATTGTTTCCGATTAGCCTCTACAATCTGCAGCAACAGCTGTTTTTCCTCCTCATCATTTGTTATGAGTTTGTTAAAATCTTGAAATAGTTTAACACCTCTTTCTGCGATGTCATTGACCACTTTGATTTTATTTACAGTATTTTTTGCCTCTTTGAATTCTGGCGTCTGTTCCCATTCACTTGGGTGCTTGTTCAAAAAGCTTTGCTTAATGTTTAGCTTAGTAAACAACATCATTGTTCTACTATAGCGAAATCTGCCAATTCACATTCATCACTTAATAAATTGGCATTTCCTCTAATCATCCTGGGCGGTGCAGGGACAGACATCTTATTCACGATGCTCACTTTGTTTTCAAGGCTCACTTTCGTGGTAAAAAGTGATAATCCGACCAGTTCGTCGGATAGATACCACAAATGTTGCTGGAACGCTTTTTTGATGGTTTTAGCTATCTCTCCATCAATCGCGCTGTATTTCCTAGCCTCTTTCCAAAACATTAGGTCGTTGAAAGCTGCATTGGCGCTGATTGGAGCCTCAACCCAGTTTTTCACGTACAAAAGTGCTCCGAAACGGACAAATCTGTCCAAGTTTTCTTTCTCGTTGTTTGTGAGATGGTAAACTCCCTGACCTTGGAAAAGGTACAATTTATATGCATAAATAAGCTTAGCCATCCAACGAGCGTGGTGTATAGGCCCAGGTGCTCTCCAGTGAATTTTTTCTATTGTTTGTCCCAACACCAACAGTGTCAGTTCAATAAGTTCGAGGTAGTCATCTCGAGGCTGGTCTTTCTTACTAAGATGATGTATCAGGGATTCGATGGCACTGTTTTTTAACTCAGCTTCTCCAGGGGAAAAATTTAATGGTGTGTAATCTGATCGATCAACTGCATTCCATGATTCCTTTAACCTTTTAAATATGGGAATTTCAGGAGAGCTTGAAGGTCCCAAACATAATGTAAGTACTTTGCTCAAAATGATTTCCATTATGTGATGGCGACACGGCAACCATAGAAGTTCTTTGTTCAGCGTATTTTCAATGAAAGTGCATGCACCACTCTTGACACCAGTGTTGACGGCTGTTGTGTCAAATCCCATACCAATGATTTTATCATCAAGATTCCATGTTTTAAGAGTTTTAAGTACTGCATCTCCAGTTTTCGAACCTGTTGCACTAGTCAATTTTGGCACCCCCAGTAGTTTCTCATTTCCACCAGCATAGGAAACTCGCACTGGTAGTCTATCTACTTTTTGTGAACCTAAAATGTCGGGCAAGATTTTGCTGTCCCAATGAACAACAACTGGTTCTTTGATGTCTAAGTTTGATTTCATCTCTGTTGAAAAATTCTGCCTTGCTGCTTCTCGTTTTCTTTTTATAGAACTTCTTGAAAGCGGCAATGCCGCAGGATCATGGCCAAGTGCGGCGGCAATAGGAATGATAAGCCTTACAGCTTCACGATCGGAAACTTTATTCCTGTCTAAAGCCCCTACCACATTCATGTCAAAAAGGCTCTTCTTAGCCTTTCGTTCAGAAACATCTTCGCTCTTGCCACCTAAATCTTTTTCTAAATCTTTTTTGGACGAAGGTTGATATAATTCATCATCAGAACCACTTTCAGAAATGCTTTTGGCACTTGAACTATCATTAAAGTCATCATCGGGTGGATTAATAGAAGAAGACGTGGATTTTGCAGCAGAAACAGACTTTTCTCTTCTCTTCTCTTCTTTTTCAAATCTTTCTCGTGCTCTTTCTTGTTTTGTAGTATACTCTTTGTCTTGAGATGAAATGATCATTTTTCTCTCAGTTCTTTGGTCAATTAAAACATCTTTGTCTTGTTGTATTTTCATGAGAATTAGAGCATCTGAATGGGCAATGTCAAAAAGCTTTTCAATTTTGTCTACAAATGATTGCTCGTTTGTTCTTTGTTTTTCTGTTTTTCTGCCTTTATTTTTCTTTAAAATTAGCCACTGTGAATGCACACTTTCAAGTTTTTCGATCGAATCCTTGGTATATTTAGTCGGGATTAGGGCTTTGCTCCAAACTTCATTCAATTCTTCAATTGTGCTATGACTAGCGTTCCTGACAGATTTTTTTTCACTTAAAAAAAAGTGAAATCTTAACAAAACTTCTTTTGTTGTAGGAAGTTGGTTCTTCTTTGTTAAAGGTTCTAAGTCCTTAACACCAATTAAGTAAACACTGTCCGCCTGACGCGTCTTAAGAGCAGTCATTTTGATTGAAATATAGTTCAAACCTGAAACAAAAAAAGGCGTTAATTACCCGAAAGTATGAGTTTTTTATAGAAATTTATGAAAACTAAACGTTGTTGAGCACTGCCTTCTATATGTTCTAGGGTGCTAAGATTTTGCATAGATTATTATTTTATTAGATGTAACAAAATGAGAGGGTCCCTAGGTCTCTAAAAAAAACTTGAGTTTTTTGGACCACCCTACGGCGTTTTCCAGAATCAGACTTAGGATATTGGGTTGCGATATACTGAGTATGGATAAAGTTCATACTCTTCCTCTTCCGGATTTCTTAAAATTCATCAATGGATCCAAGAGATTTGTGGAAGAGGGCTCTCCAACTAATTTTTCCGTCTTGCCAACCACATTTTATCTTTCCTATCTCTCTATTCTTTCTCCTGAAATCTATCCGGGTGTAGTACAATGGTCGTCTGACTGAGTGCTTGGACTTGTCCAACCCCCACAAATCTAATCTAATCTAATCTAATCTAATCTAATCTAATCTAATCTAATCTAATCTAATCTAATCTAATCTAATCTAACTGTGAGACGTTTTGAAAATAAGTCGAGTCTCGCATTGGAAATTTGCCACCAAGATGCTGTGATTTTACAGCATTTCTCGTTTTTGGGGTTTGTTTTTAAAGGAAAGGTAAATATGTACATATTTAAAAATATTTCCAAAACAACTTCATAACTTATATATAGACAAGATTAGACGTAATTAGAAATTGCGTAAATGGACCTAAAACTTCAAAAAAACCCATTCATTTTTTTTAATTTCTATAGCAAAAAGTTTAGAGGGGCACCCTTTATCTCATTGAAATCAGCACTGCACTCTTATTCAGAGCATTTTGCCTATATTAACGTCGAAACACGTTCAATTATCGCCTATCAGTGCCTGTCAATAATATGTCACAACAATTGTCAACATTTGCTCACCGTTGAATCCAAACTTGAATGAAACTGCCAAATCGACAGCATCCAATAGTCTATCTGGGCATGTATGTATGTATGTATGTATGGACGTATGTATGCATGTATGTAAATATTTATGCGTGCACAGTTGTACCGGTACCTACGGTTGCACCCATTCACGCTGCTGCATTTGATTTATGGCTGCGCAAGCAACAAGTGCTAGCCGCAGGCCGAATCGGAATATGCACGAACATGCAGACCACCAATTTTCGCTGTCTTTCTCAGCCGCCTGGTAATCTACTGCGCGTACACACCTTTTGGCAGTGCAGATTTTCGCTTGTTGCTTTTTCAGTTGATTGCCGTGTCTGCGTTGTGTTTTGCGTGGAATGCCAGACTTTATTTGTTTAATAGCTGAGTCGTATGATTTTACGCACTCGCCTGTTCTCGGCAGCTGTGAGTTTTTGCGTATTCTATATGAAAAAAAAAACAAAGAATTTGAAGAATGGTGAACAATTTTGGCGGTAAAAATCTTCCCACGACTTTCTTACACTGCACATAAATTGCTCTTATTGCAATTTCATGTTAAATGGGTTTTATGAATACAAGAACTGGTGTGTTGACTGGAAATTTTTTTACAAATAAAATGAAAAAATTCTGAGTACTTCAGAAAAGTGAAAAATAATATTCTTTCTTTTGACGTGATAAGTTCTTATAATTCGATGTAGCCGCCTGCACACACCAAAAAATGCGTCGTTACCTTGCTTGAACTGCAAGCGAGAGCGAGGAACGAACGACAAAGAGGCACAATATTTGTATTTGCATATGCCTTCTTCCTGTGTGCATGGTAATGAGCCATTTCTCTGTTGAGAATAGGACGATGATAGGAAAAGTTGGAAATATGAAAGGGAGTGTTTCGAGTGTAATGTTTCTTGAAAAAGTCAAATTGATGATGGTGCCTCTTCGTGTTGTTGACTTATTAACGTCTGATGCACAATCGAAATTGAACATATCTTTCATGAATTTCATAAATGTTTTGTTATTTCCCACGTTTGTATAAATGTAACTAGACCTATTCCATTGCGATTCCATTTACCTCCTTCGCTTTATCCGTACAAAATATCTATCAAACAAATAAAATTAAAATTTTCTTTTGAAAAATGCAACCATTCTATTAGTAGTTTCTTAAGACGTTGTCAGGTTAAACTATCTTCAGTAAACCGACTTTACAGACAACTTCTTTTTTGGATGAGCGTTTACTTTATTTTGTAGTATATCTGACGTCATCCTAACATAATTGCCCTAAGTATTGCGCAATCGTTTGCTACGCAACTTATCAATTTATTGAAGCAATTAAAAAAAAATCAGTAAAAGATTAAAATTTATAATCAATTGATCTAATCTCTATTACTTAAATGAATTTAGCAGTACACGTCGCTTATTAATTCTTTTTTTCTTTTTCAACAGCTGGAGGAAATAAAAACCAAAGAACGTAATATTGGGCAACTTAAAAAGGAATTACAAACACTTCAAATTCGGCCACAAGGCCAAGCCGAAGTGAAAAGCAGAAATGCAACGACGAATCAACAAACGACGAATAAAACGACGAAACCAAAGAAGAATAATAATAACAATAAGTCAAAACCAAATACAACAAACAATAGGTCGAACGAAACAAATGCTTCCACCTCCGCTTTGGCTAAAAAGACGGAGGATAGCAGGACTACAACAGGTGGAGAGGCTCAACATCCAAATGAGGTAAGGGGAAATTACTTATAAATATTTATTTTTGTTTTTAATACTAAATATTACTCCCATGCGAGTATTTTTCGCAAGTACTGCTATTTACTACATACATAAAAATTCAATACAGCTCAATTTTTTACGAGTACATATGTCATCCGAAGTTAAGGTAATGAAAGTTGCAAAGAAAATTGGTACCACTACATACGCAAAACTGTAAGTTTGTTCATGCAGCTGATGATTTTTGATAACACTTCATGAAAAGGAACTTTTTTGCGACATTTGGCGCTCCCAAATAAAGGGTGACTTTTTAAGAGCTATAGGAAACACACGTAAAATTCAGAAAAATGAATGAAATTTTTATTTAAATCGATAGTAAGGTCTATATAATTTTATGTTTGAAGATTATTTCATGCAAATGTTGACTGCAACTGCGCTTGGTCCATCCGCCTAGTCTAATTTTGGCATACTCTTTCCAATGTTTCGGCCGGTATCTCACATATAAATGCTTTAATGTTGTCTTCCAATGCGTTAATTGAAGCAGGCTTGTCTGAATAGACATGAGCTTTAACATAGCTTCACAAAAAATAATCTAAAGGCGTTATATCGCACGATCTGGGTGGCCAATTGAGAGGTCCCGAACGTGAAATAAAATGTTCACCGAACTCGCCTCTCAACAAGTCCATTGTTACGCCTGCTGTGTGGCATGTGGCATGTGGCACCGTCTTGCTGAAAGCACATGTCATGCAAGTCAAGCTCTTGCATTGGGGGGGAAAAAGTTAGATATCATTTCACTGTAGCGCTCACCATTCACAGTTACGTTACGAATCGCAGCATCTTTGAAGAAGTACGGTCCAAGGATACCTCCAGCCCATAAACCGCACCAAACTGTGACCTTTTCTGGATACATTGGTAGCTCTTGCAATTCTTCTGGCTGATCTTCACTACAAAATCGACAATTCTGCTTATTTACGTACCCATTGATCCAAAAATGAGCTTCGTCGCTGAACACAATTTTTCGACTTTAAACTTTCTTAACAGAACACGCATTTTTATAATAAAATTCAATGATTTGCAAGCATTGTTCATTTGTAAGACGATTCATGGTTAAATTATAGACCAAACTGAAGATGTTTGACGGTGAAACAAAACACGAAACGTGCGTCAGCTGTTTAAACCAACTGTTTAAAAAGATAATAGCTAAAAAATCACCCGTTATTTTATTTGTTAACCAACTTTTATGAAGCCCTACCTCAAAGACTGACACTTCTTTGTTAAACAGAACGAAGAACAGTCTGAGCTTTATGCAAGTTTAGCTGGCGTACCCCAAGGCAGTATAATGCGCCCATTACTTTACTTGCTTTACCCACAAAATCTACCTATCATAGAAGAAACTATCAGTGAAACTTTTGCAAATGACACCGCCCTACTCGCTATAGACTTCCACCCCGAAGTGGCTTCCCTCCAACTCGAGAAAGATCTTTATAAAATAGCTCAATGGCTTAAAGACTGAAAAATAAAAGCTAACGAGACAAAATCTGCTCAAGTTATCTTTACACGCAAACGCAACACTTGCCCAATAATGTAATCATTCAACAAAATAACGTTGCATGCACCTCAACAGCAAGCTTACATGGAAAACGCATATTTTCACCAAACGCAAACCACTTGGAATTAAATTCCGAAACCTATACTGGAATTCTCATGTTTCTCTCGAAAGCAAGCTCTTACTCTACCAAGGCGAATCTAAGGTGGTATCGGTGTGTTTTTTCTTTTGCCATGCCCTTTGTGGCTGTCAGCACAGATTAAAAAAAGGCGAATTCATTCTTTGTTTTCAATTTCTCCAAACTTTGCTTTGACAATCAAACAAACAAAACATTGTTGTTGGTCTCGTGCAACCACCTTTAATGAATGGGCCTTGTACTCTACTCAGTTATCTTAAAACCAATATAGGCCTATGGCATACAAATCTGAGGCACTGCAGCTAACTCGAACATCAAAACACTCTAAAGAATCTAATCAAAAACCCTAAGAATGATTACAAACGCACAATATTACATCACAAATGCCCAAATACAGCGTGACCTCGAATTTCTCACAATAGCTGAAGAAATTAAAAAGCTTGCCATATCTCCCAATAAAGTATTTCAATTACACACAAACCTTTTGATCACAGAAATAACTCTCAATCCTATCTCCTTTAACAGACTGTACAGGAAGTCAACATTGGCCTCATTATGTGAATAAGAAAACATTTTAGAAATGGTGTCACCACTGGATGCTTTCCACACATGTCTTAGTTTTTGGTACAAATATTGCCGAACAGGTTGGTGCAATTTTTGACATTCGTCTGAGTGAGAACAGCTGAACATTCGCCAAAAACTTTGCTTCTGAATAACTTTTACTGGCAAGCTTTGCGAAAAAACTTTAGGGCATTACTCTTCATTGATAAGAAGAAATCTGTTCTGATAATAGATATTAATTTTTTTTACTCTAAACTTTTCTACTTCTCTACACTTTTCTAAAACTATTATTCAACCCATCCGTGCCTAACGTAACGCACATGAAACGGAGAAAGTCATAGTGCGAATTTAGTTTAATTTTACTAGGTTAGTTGACAAAATAAACAAGAAGCAGCAGAACGAAATGGCTAAACCGCCAATCACGTACTAATCTATGCAGCTAAATGCTTTTGTATTCGATTTCTTTTTTGTTTTTATTTTATTTTTATTTTATATTTTTAGATAATCTATGCATTAATGTATTTAGAATTGTTATGTGCCAACTCTAGAAACTGAGCAAATCCAAACTTAATCAACATAATTAACATAATCATTATTTTCTTCGTCGTCAACCCATTTTGCTAACATTTCATGTCATCTGGCGCATCATAAACATAGTAATTTTTGACAGTGACACTATTAGCATTTTACGCTTTGGATGGTCACGCAAAACTGAGATCTTCTTCTCATGATCCGTCAAGTGTCATTAATTCTTTTGTTGCATTCTTTGCTGTCTTCGGCGGTTATAAGCTTCATGGTTTGTGAACGGAAAGGGCGAAACTAATTGAGTTCTGCGGCAGGGCGCGTGGATAGCAAATGATGGCTATAATAACCTTTATCGGCTGTAAGTCACCTCTGACGTGAAAAAAGAGCTTTTCTGCAGCGTTCGTTTGGCACGTGTGAAGTGACAAGTCCGATCATGTCCAAACATGCTGTCAATTGATGAGAATGGGGTTACCTTTAAATTTTTATTTAATGCATTTTTTTCCTCAACTTACCTCGAACATTTGAGGTTATCTTTTCCGTTTCCATTTATCAAAAGAACAGTTAAAGAAAAGTTGCAGTTTTTATACAATAATTCTTTTAAATATCTTCTATAATATTTCAATTTCCAACCTGTTCGGTGTTTTAGGGATTGAGGTAAAACGTAGTATGATTTCTTAAGCAAAAAACTGTGTTAACTGCGATTTAACACTACTTTGTAGACAAAAAAATAAGTCTCAAATTCAAACGTTTTTTGGGCATTCAAAAGTGAGTTTTCTTGCTTTAGCGGAGGTGAATGCGTCGATAATCGCTGTAAATTCAAATTTCTTGGCAAACTTCGATTATATAGTATGCATAGAATAGCATCGAATCTCTAATGTATAATGTGGAGGAAATCTCTCCATTTGGCAAATACACTCAAGGGGCAACGGGCTCGAAAGCGGGGACAACAAATTGAATTTTAAATAAATGTTTTAAATTTGCAAAAAGCCTATCTCAAAAGTCGAAGCAATTGTTTTTTATTCTCACCAGCTAATTTGGTTTCTGCTCTACTCATTTCTTTTTTCTAGCGAATCCAACATTTGATCCACTCCAAGCATTTATCTTCAAGACTAGGGGGAAGGTTTTCAAAATATCGATTTATATTAATTTGGCTTATTCATTTTCAAAGGTTTCAGCAGTTAATGAACAACCAGTTAGTAAATTTTGCACAGTTATGTGTTTATATTATTTATTATTCTTTTACATTTCGCGCTTGCTCTGCAGTGCTTCTCGAGCAACGTCCCCTGTAGGAAAATGTAGAACTAGTTAGTGTACTGCTCAAAAAATATTTCTTCGGCAGCTTGTAACCAGTTTTATTAGTTGAAATATTGTTGACGCTTTTTCCTTATTATTGGTGGCTTAAGTAATTGACGCTTTTTCTACCAAAGGCCGAAATAGGTATGCACAAAATCGTGGTAGAAATAGTGTTAAGAATCCAATTTCTTGCGAACATTGAGTATTTTTTTTTATTAAAAATGGGCTCACTAAAGTTTATTTCATATTTTTAATGCCTATGCATGTTAATCAAAATAAAATTTCTGGTTTTTGGACAAAAGAACGATTCAATCGCAAGTGAGCCAATTTTTTCATTCTGCTTCATCTTTCATCTACCCCTAAAAAACTTCCTAAAAAACTTCCAAAAAAATGTTGAACATTGAAATAATATTTCCTTGCCAAAACCAATTTTTAGAAAATACATTGCATCCTAAAAAATAAAAAAAAAAAAGTTTGAAACGGTCAAAAAACTTCCGCAAATCAGTAAAAAAGTATATTTTATGTTAAAAATTAAAAAAAAAATGTATACAAAAATTAAAATAAACCATAAAAAAATTTGGGGTTCCCTAAAAAATTAAGAAAAAAAAATATTTTCAATACTCCCCAAATTTCAAATTTTTTCATTTCGCTTCTTCTTTTAGCTTTGTTATTTTATGAAGCTCAAAAATAACTGAATTTTTAGAGTTATTGATGACAATGTCCAAAATTTGGATCGCTTGACTTGGAATCGCTCACATCGGAGCTTGTGTAAAATTACCGAAATTGACGACAAGCACCAATCTGGTACGAATAAATTTACCTAAAGGGTCGCTCATGCACATTACTACTACATATGTATGTATGTGTGTGCATGTGTATGTGATATATAAACATTTGTATGTATGTATTTCGAATAACCCGCATGACTCAGGCTAACTAGCGTGGTTCCTCAATCAACCATTCATTCGGCTAGTCATTACATGCCTACCCACATACACACACATTTGTGTATTTGTATTTACGTACATGTGCCGGTCAATAAATCTTAATGTCGATTAAATTGTTTCTCCTTTTCCCCCAATTCTAAACTAAGTAAACACAATTTTAGGTGGTCTAAATGAAATTTCTGAGAATGAAAAGAGTGATTCCACCCACGCAAATATTCTTATCTGACTACTCAAGCCCAACATCTGAGGCAATCAACTGCACTTAGTGACATTCAATAGGCAGGTAATTTTACCAGTTTAGTAATTGTAAACAAAAAGGGCGTGTATACACATGGCATACATACATACATACATACGCACATAAGTAGGTTCGTACTTAATTCCCTGACCTGAGTTCATTTACACCGAGGCCTACAGCAGAGCGGACTTTAGTTGAGCAATTTTGATTCTCTCTTAAAAAATTTTATTATATTTTTAAGAATTTTGGTGGCGGTTTGACAATGCAGTTATACTGACATATGCACACGCACACATATACCCACACATATGTGAGAGAACACACAAATATTTTATGCTTGTTTGAGTTTGTCTTTTTTTGTGGATGCGAACGGATATGACATACGCGTGAAATTTGAACTCAAACAAAAGAATCTTTCGAATTTATGCATTTTAGTTATTTACCTATAAAATATTTGCATTGAACTGTCACAGTGGGCATTGATCACAGTTAAGTTATTTCCGATGGAGGTGCGTCGATTGTGAGAAAATAAAATACTTTATTGTAGAAGAAATAAATAAATATGAAAACTACCTCAAAAGTGGTTGGTAGCAAAATCAATTAAGTAATTTGAGGTTTACGCTCTCATCGTAGGGCGTGAAAGAGCAATGCTTGGAAGTTAAATATTAAAAATTACTATCGCACTTCCCAGTTGGTAATCGTCCTACCAGACCAGCTGCGCTAACTACAGTGGATAAATTCGAGTCAAAATACTCATTATTGAATTTTCTTGCGCTAGAGAGGCTCAGTTGTAGTTGAAGTACCGAAAATATCGGAACCGTAAGTGATTGAGTCATTTATAGACATTTAAAATTTCTCAGTATACTCGTAGATTGAGACGAATTTCCTGCACGAATTTTAATCCAAACCCTTACGACTCAAGTAGTTAAACCTCTTGAGCTCGGAAATAATATCCAATGCGAAATTGAGAACTTTCTGGTCGGTAAGTGTTGAATAATGGTGGAATATTGACTGGAAAGAATCGATCGCTGCAATGTGAGCGTTATGGTCTTATAAAATATGGCAAATGTACCATATCTGAAATAAATTGCAGTCCAAAATCTGAAATAGTCTGTGTTCTATTTAAATACTGAAATGTTAAATCCACATCGTCCAAACCATTTAATTAATTCTAAAGTGAGTCTAATTAGTTCGAATTGGTTTTCTAGAAGTAATATTTCTTACATATATTGGCGGTGCTGATCTGTATTGCAGTTCTTTGTCTAAAATAGTGCTGCATAAAATTTGCAAATTTTTCATTTTTCATATCTAAATCATATCCATAGTTGTTTACAACGATACCAAGACGCTAGAGCTCCTGTTGCAAAAAGTGCTAACAATTATGAGTAAATGTTGTTGTTATTACAATACAGCGTTATAAACATTTCGTATAAATTTTAGGGGGTGCTGCTGAAGTGATAATCCTTGGCCAGATAAAGATCCACGTTGTTCCGTTAACGTAGAACAGGCTGTGGCGAAAACAATTTTCTGGTGAGGGGTAGAATATACTTCTAATTGACTTTGGTATCGCAAAAATTTCGACTGGCTTGCAAATATTCTCTCTTAGCTTCACAGTCTGTGGTGGTCCGTAGCTTCATCAACAATCCTCCTCCAGTTCGTTCTCTCTCTTACCTCAACTACTAGGTTGTTTAATAGGTTTTGTGGTTCTATAAGAAAAAAAAAACAAATTTTATGGTTTTAAATACACCTTGTTATTCAGTATAGTCTCCCTGAACATCCATACACTTGTTCCAACAAGATTCCAAATTTATGAATTCCATCCTTGCAGTGAGAATGCAGTGAGGGCTGCAAAAAGCTCACAGCTGTAATGAACTCATCATTGATGAAAACGCTTTCCACCCATGAATTTGTTGAAGTCTGGAAACAGATGGTAGTCGCTAGGTGCCACATCTCGTGAATACGGTGGATGCTCAAACAATTCGAACTTTAACTCCAAAATAAAATTCATTTCGTATCCCAAAGACCTTCTTGGCTAATGCTCTAAATGTTGCTGAGAAAGTCGCATTCGAATGTGTTGGTGTTCTATTGTTAACGAATGCGGCATCCATTGAGCACACAGTTTTCTGAAACCCAATTCCGAAACTTCAGTCAAAATATTGCTTACACTACCCAATGAGATACCTAAGGCATCTGCTAAATCTCTTTCAGTCACTCGACGAAATTGTTGTATTTGTTCTACTTTTTCTGGTGTTGTTGTTGTTTTTGGACGGTCTTTAAGTCTTGTAATACCACATTCAAATTCAGCAACTAATTTTTCTACTATAGTAATTGATGGCGAAAAGTACATTTACACTTTCAACATAAATTGACTTTGCTCAAAAATAAAAATTCAATTCAATATTTGGTTATCTCACTTTGCCAATCAGGCACCAATCAGCTGATGAAATAATACCACCATAGGTTCTATGATAGGTTCTAGTACGGAGGAGAGAGTGCAAAAGGTATGACCAACATCAGACCGCTAACCGTCTCTCAGTAAATTTGAAAGAATCAGCTGATTGGCTGATGGAGTCGGGGCCATGACTGCGGTTTACGACAAAACTGAGATTGTGTTGGTGGTTTTCGAAAGAAATCAACGTAACCAACGCTCATGTTACTTTGTTGTTGGCTTAGCAACGAATGAAGAGCGTAAGAGCACGTGTGAAATGAGCAGGCAAAATTCTGCCTCTGAATCGTCTACGACGTGGCAGCCGAAGTTCCTTTCGCATTTTTGCTTCGGATGATCAAACCTTGTAATCTAACATCCTCGCATTCTAGTATTTTCTGTTCAAAATCAGTTAAATGAGTGTATGATTTTTCATTGTAAGTTGTTATCAGCAGCCCCTATTGAATGAGCACCGGTTTTCCGATTTGTGGGTGTAAACAGCTGTTTCTTTACCTTAAAGTTATTTTGTATAAATATTAAGAGTCTTTTATATTCTAAGTAACAGTGTAAGCAAAAATGTGTTTTAAATATATTTTTACATGGCTTTCTGTTTTCTATTGGAGATAATGACTCCCGTTCATATGGTTTAAGCCACATAACCGGCAGATATATTTCTATTGATGCACATTTCTGAAATGAAGATACTAAAGGAATTTATAATTTTAAAAAGTTGTGCAACGAATGGAAAAAAATCTGTTGGAAATCTAAAGAAACTTATATGTTCAAAAGCCGAAATTGGGGCGATGATAAATACCAGCTACAACAATCTGCTTATCGTGCGTTAGTGAAAGGTTTAAGTATTTTACAGTTTGGAAATTGCATTGATTTATTTCTCAGAAACCAATACATATTTGGTTTTGCAAAATTTCCTGGCACTTGGAGAAAAATGAGATGTCATATAATACAAAGTGAAGTCTAAACAAGACTGAGCTACTATAGAAACGACAGGGGCTTTGTTCTGATAACTTCGAGTTTATTTATTCAAAATAGTTCCCTCTGGCATCTAAACACTGTTTTGCGCGATCTCAACGCTTTTCGAAAGAGGGTTTCAGGCCATTGACCGGAATGTCCTTCAGGATGTCGGTACAAGCCTTTTGGATGGTCTCTATGAGCGCAAAATATTTTCCTTTCATGATCAAATGCAATTTTCCGAATACGTAGAAGTCACAGGGAGCCATATCAGGCGAATACGGTGAGTGATCGATGGTTAAAATGCGATTTCTAGTCAAAAAATCAAGAGTGGATCGATAAGATGGTGCATTACCATGCAATAAGCGTTTGGCCCGTTGACACGAACTCCTTGTGGGCAATTCCCTTGGAATCGTAAAAGCAAATAAGCATCGACTTGATTTTTTACTTCTCCAAACGCGAGTTTTTGGGTAGTGGCTCGTCTAGGGTCTTCCATTCGGCACTTTGACGCTTAGCTTCAGGTTCATGTTGGATCACCACGTTTCAACAACAGTTGCAATGTTGTAAAGGAAGTTCTCGTCTTTTCTCGCCTCTTTAATGTGGCCTTTCGAATGTTGAATTCTGAGCAATTTTTGGTCCTCAGTTAACTTGTGCGGAATGAAACGTGCACAGACCTTTCGTAAGCCCAAATTATTAGTTAAAATGCGATAAATCGATGTTTTGGAGATATTCAACTCCGATTCCTTGAATTTCAGCTATGATTTCGGTACATTTATGATAAATTTACGAACAAATTCGATAGAGTTTTCGGTGCACATTGTCACCATCTCTGAAACGTGTAAACCACTTATGAACTCTGGCACGAGAGAGCCATGCGCTTTTTTCATCAATTCAAATGTTTCGGTAAAAGTTTTACCGATTTTAAAACAAAATTTTATCTTAGCTCTTTGTTCGAAATACATTTTTGTACCGATGACCCAAAACATACTGACACTTTAGACGCAATAACTTCGCTTCTACTGCTTTCACTGGAAGTCAGCTAGGGATGTAACTTTCAACGCACTAACTCATTAAAAGATGACGCCATCAAACACTTGATTATTTTGGACTTCTCCTTGTAAATATTATATCATTCCTTAGAAACATGGTTCGAAAAGTTTTAAAAACTTTTATGTGGTCTACTCGACCATTTACTTTCAATATTCAGTTAAAAATATAAATATTTTAGTTTATTAGCCAAATCGACCCTTTCAATTATTGATTATCGGTTTGCTAGGCAATAGTTCATAATTTCAGTAATGTTACGCTGAGGCATCTGAACTCTTTTCGGATTGTCCGCACAACAGCAATCCTTCTCGGTGCCGATATAGTAAAGATCTGCCAATATAGTTTTTAAAATGTCTGAGTTCCTGCAATACTTTCTTTTGAATTAATTTGCAATATTCACTTCTTAAATTGTCAGTCTCAAAATTACGTAAGACCCTTAAATGGCCCGCCCTCTACTTTTGTGTAATGAGTTTCCTAAGGTTCTGCCTCAATAAATCTCTACTCCTTTATAAGTAATTTCTTACTCTGTCACAATCATCGATTAATCAACTAAATAATCTGAAGTGGGTGCGCAGAGAAAAAAATATGCCAACAAAAGCTCTCAGCATAATTATCTATCTACGAATCGACGATAATATTCAGCAACAAAATATCAATATCAACTCAAAAAAGGTACGCCGCTAAGCAAATATCACAAAAAAAAAAACACAAAACATATCGTATTGGGGGAACACTGACCTAACAAAAGGTGACAAAGCAGATAATTACAGGCGCAACCAAAACTATGCTTGTAGTAGTGTGGAATATTGAGGCGGAAGTGGAGGGTAAAATAATAACCAAAATGACGTTTAAACCGACATCGATACATACACACCGATATGCTGGGGTGTGCGCGCAGTGACAAGCCGAAAAGTTCAAAATTACTACAACATCTGCACAGAAAAAATCTAAAAAGATTAACAAATTACAACAAATGCATGAAAAAACAAAACTATCTACGAAATGACCACACGACAAATCATCTACAAGGTGGAGCACACACATCAAAGCGGCGGACATACATAAGAAACACTGTAAACAGAGCTAGGAGAAGATACACAAATAATTTTGTTAGTAACGCTAAAGAGCATAAAGAAGCGCAAAGAGCAGTTAGACAAGTTGCAGCAGTTGAAAATAATGAATGAATTGCTTGAAGTGCAACAAAGAGCGCAGCGAACTTGTTTGACGAGCTAATTGACTTGTTGCTGCAGTCTAGTGGGAGAGTTGGTTCTGGAGAGCAATACATAAATTTATTGTTGTTTTCATAGCTCGTAATCAATATTGCATTTATTCTGCCCTGCGCCAGGGTTGTAACGTTTTCGTGTACAAATATTCATAGAGTGACGTGTTTTTTTCTCAAAATATTGCACTTTGGTCTGGTATAAGAGAAGCATTTTATGTCAATCGCAAATAGTAAAGGTGAGCGCTGCCTAGCTGATTTTTATTTACTGTGCGAGAGTTGAGAAAACTTTGATTGTTATAACAAAAACAAAATCACAAGAATGGAAATAAAGGTTCTTTCAACAGACGTGCCTAGATGTTGTTTTTAAATAATCATGTAAAAATCTAGATTTTTTCAGGTTTCACTATTTTTATTCACAATTTCAAATATGTGAAAAATTTCATCATTCAAATTTCGCCCATGAGATGTTGTTTTTAAATAAATCATGTAAAAATCTAAATTTTTTCAGGTTTGACTATTCAAAATACGGCTCTTAAAAATTATATGTATGTGAAAAGTCTCATAATTCAAATGCCTCCCGACGAGGTCATCGCTTACAGGTAAAATCCGCCAAAGGGTCTATTCAAGCATTTTGCTCTCGAGCAGCAATATTCTCAACAAAAGTCCAGTTTTTGATTTGCCATTCTTTTTTTCTATCCTCGACAGAACCAGCTTTTTTTTTAATTTTTTCACCAACCTTTGAATTGTCGACTGATTTCGACGCTTATTTATACCAAAAAATCATGAATTTCGCAATATACTATTCTTAAAGATGGATCATTTTCGTAATAATTTTTATTTTTATTTCTATTTCTTCCTAACGTTTTTTTTTAACGTGGAATTTTTTTTTTATTTATGGAACTTCCATAGTTAAAATTATACATCTGTCTACTTGGCAATATGAAATATGGCATAAGAAAAAGGTACCATCTAGAAATCATTCACTATTGACAACTAGTGGTCAATTTTGAGAGACCCTTTATATAACTTCTTCAAGTGTTGCATTTTCCTTGTTTTTTTCTCATATGAAATATGCAACATTGAAAAAAAAAAATATGAGTAGTTGATTTAATTCTTAATTTCATATGCAAGTAATCTAATTAACAATAATAAACAGTTTTCTTTTCGAACTTTTCCAAACGAACATGCTCGAACATGTTCGAACTGATAAAAAAGCCGGTTTCTCACAATGCGTATTTCTCATTTATGGCTTATTTTCTCACTGCTTAACTTGACTGGTGCGACTGTTGTTGGTGAGACAACAAAAGCAAAGTGCAAACTCGCATGCTACTTATATATGTATGTGTGTGTGCACGTACTAAACTGCTGCAGGCCATCGTTGACTGTTGAAAAGTGATGCAAAAAGAAGCAGACAGTAGAAAAAGAGAAAAGAGAGAAACTTGTTTAAGCCACCGTCTGCCCGCAGGTGTTGTCAACCAACAATGGGTACTCTCATGCGACGGCTGGTGGTTAGTCGAGGTTGCGTTGTAGCTCCGCATCAGTTGAGTTTGAGAGACGTTCAGGTGCGCATGCTTGAATGAATACGCGCGCGTTACTAACTTTTAACTTTTAATAAAACGCTTGTTTCGTGTACAATACCACTTAACGCTTAATTAAAAATCTAAAAACAAAAGTGCTCAAGTGTTAAGATATGAATATTTAAAAAAGTGAATGCAATAAAAACTTTTGAATAATAAAAATATCTAACGCAATTTTAACTATTAAAAAAGTTTTTTATGGTTGCACATCCAAACATAAATTTGCATAGACTAAAATATTGTTTAAAACTAAGAAAAATTAATTAATTTATTTAAAAAAACCGCAAAGTCTCTTGCAATCAATACGATTCTTTGGCGGGCGAACTGTTAGCAGCAGAAGTGTTTACCTGGATTTTTTGCTTTAGCGTGAGTGTGCCTGTGTTTTTGTAATTTAATACGCGCGCTTAATGCAACGGTCACTTGGCCAGTTTACTAATGAAGCCAGTAAAGCAGTTCCAGGGCTTGCAGTTGTAAACAGCTAAAGAAAGGGTTAAAGTGCGAAAATAATAGTGAAAATAAATAATAAAAAGTCATTTGAGAATAAAATAAAGTATGTTGTAGAAAACAAAAACAAAAAAAAAACAAAAACAAACAGTGCAACCCTTTCATTTGAACGATTTCATTTGATGCGCTGGAACGTGGCTTATGCAAACGTATGTAACGGGTGTTTTGTGTGGGCGTTATGCATATTTTTGAAGCTAAATACAAAAAATAATGAAATTGCAAACATTTTGGTTTTATCCGCTTGAAAACTTTATGACATTTAGTGTTTATAAATAATTTCGATTCATTTGTCAGTAATTGGCGTCCGCTTGGGGTCGAGTTTGAGCATAAAATATCAAAGTGATAGAAAAGTTTTTAAGTTTTTGCTGTAGTTTTTAGTTTTTGCCGCTCGGCAGGCAGTAACGCACCTCCGAGTGCATTTTTGTTATAAAAAATTTTCAGAGAACCCATCTGCCGGTCGGAGTTGACTTAAAACTGTAGGTTATTGTTGTTGTTGTTTTTGTAGCAATATAAACATTCCTCATACATATGCGGGTGACAGTCCTTGGCCAGATATAAATCCGGGGCGTGCCGGTTACGTAGATCCGACTGTCATGGAAACGTAAAACTGTAGGTCGCACCCATTGGCGGCACAATATGAGGAAGGACCGCACAAATTGTAGCTGCGGCTAGAGGACATGCATATACAGGTGTATGTATGCAATTGATTGGGTCGATTTGACCCCATTTTCTACTAAAACCGACTTAAACGCCGAATGTTGCCTCTCCAAGGCATCAATCATAGCTGCTTTATCATCAAAAACTAGTGACTGGGCGTACTCAAACAAAAAGTCAGAAGGAGTCAAATCAAATGACTGAGACGTCAAATTCAGCGGCCTACATCTTGAGATCAGTCGGTCATAAATTGTTTTTTTTATGCCCACTTTTGAAAAAGTATGGAGTGAAAATGCCTTCGCCATGCAAAACACTCAAAATAGTAAATTTTTCGTAGTGAAAGTTGAAGGGTCTCTTGCAGTGTGTCATCTCAATTTAAGCAATATCGCCTATAAATTTTGTTGTTGTCGGAACAACTAGCAAATACAGCACTCAGACAACATTTAGTCCATTTTATTGCGCTCGAGTTTCCTTTTAATTTGCTTTTCTTCTACTCTGAAGATATCTGAGTCGATCTTGTGGTGCCAAGGAGCCAAGATAGTCGCTTCTTAACACATCAGTGCCAAAGACTTCAAGCCTGAGGCTGAGCAGACGCACTGAAAGTAGTCCGCCGTCTCATCCGCCTCTCCACATGCTGGGCACAGTGCACTATCTGAGATGCCTACCTTTGCCATGTGCTTCCCCCATAGAAAGTCGCCCCTCATCAGCCTAACCAGCTGCCTCCAGTCACTTCTGCTTAGTGACAGTTGGAGCTGCGACAGTCGGTCGGACAGGTAACATCAGTTTTGTCCACCATCTGCAGCCTCTCTCAGCCTGCTAAGCTCGCTTGTGGGTTGAAGTAACTCGTTTGCTAACCGTGGCTTTGATGGCTGCAGAAGGGAGTGACAGAACGGGCTCCGGGCTAAAGAAGTTCGCCTCAGTTCATTAGTCACTGTTCTAATCTTATTACTGAACAATCGAAAAACTGAACGTTTTTTACGAGCCAAAGATTTTAGAATTTAGTTCCGACAATTTGGCAACGCAGCTCGAGTGTAAGGCTTTGCTTGGTATTTTGTCAAAGTGGGTTGAACACAAATATCATAAGTAAGCATTTAATTGAACGCCTGGTTTTACAGATATTCCTACCAAAAGTTACATACATTACAAAGAAAAACACCCGTTACACTCATACACATACCTGCACTTGTACACTTATGCTCTTATTTTTTTAGCGCTCATATTAGTTGTTGTTGCTGTTGTTTTTGCTTTTTTGCTGTTTGCCTTTGCATCTGAAATTCGACACCCTTAAATTCATTTCACTTCCACTACCGTAACCACTTCAATAGGCGCTTGGCAAGCTGGATACGGCTACTCAGCGATAACTTCGCTAAAATCGGTCAAACACCGCTTGTCAGGTTTCGTAAGTAGAAAGTGAAGAATTAAAGGTGAAATTGGTTTCCCTTATTTGGAGCGGAGAATTGCACTGGCACACCTACAGCAAGACAATATTTGCGAAGAAAAAAAACTATTAAATAAAAAATAAAAACTAATGGAAATATAAGACACGCGTGTAGGTGCTTGCATACGTAGATATTTTTTCACGCCTAAGATTCCATAGTTGAGTAATCATTTCAATAATTTTAATTTTCTTATTCAATACTGCTATGAATTTTCGTTTATCAGAATATGCTCCCAAACCATGTCCTACTCTAACTAAGTACTTCTCACCGCCACCAATTATGTACAACCGCTGAACCGCTGACGATTCCTTCGCATTTTATACCCCGTAATCCTCGCTCACATATGAATTGACGCTGCTGGTTGCGCGAGATTTATGTTTTCCTGTGCTTCCATTCACCTGAGCCCGCGTATACGTATGTAAGTAAGTACACACATGCATATCCCACTTGTGCCCTGATTTGCTTGCAATGAGTCGCTTTGCGTGTGAGTCGCATTGAAATTCGATGCATGCATTTCCTCTCCTTTGCTTTCTTTCACTGCGCTGTGATTTAAGTGTTTCCTATCGGAAGGATCAGTAGTGAGTAGTGCCTTTACACACACTCATACTCTCCCATACACACAGAAGTGTGATGCATTTTTGTGGGAATATTAAGCAGGCATACAGAAATTCTCAAACATTTGGTTTTGAAAAGTAAAGGCATTTATGCAACGACATGTGAAAATCAATTACAACTGATGTCATGTCCGACCGACTGTCGCCGTTCCTCTTGTCACTAAGCAGAGGGGACTGTAGGCGGCTGGTTGGACTGATGATGGGCCACTTTGGAAAAGGTGGGCATCTCAGACAGTGTACTCTGCCCAGCTTGAGAAGAGGAGGATGAGACGGCGGACTGCTTTCAGTGCGCCTGCCCGGCCTTCGCTGAAATTAAGTTTGAAGTCTTTGGCACTGATGTGTTAAGAAGCGACCACCTTGGTTCCTTGGCACCACAAGATCTACTCAGATTTCTTCGGAGGTCGACTAGATTAAAGAAAATGAAAAAGGGAACCCAAGTGCAGTACAATGGACTTAATGTTGTCTGAGTGCTGCACTTGCTATTCTGTTCCAACAAAAAAAAGGTTCTGCAGCCGTTTTCTGCCTAGTGCAGGACATTTACAAGAATCTGTTCTGTATTTTCAACGTCCATTATACAGAATCGACAGATGACGGTCTCAGAGAGGCCAATTTTGTTTAAGTGACATCTCAGGCTACAATGGCCTGTGAGGTAACCAGTTAAAGGTTGCTAATTCCACTCTGCCAAGGGAAAGTAGCTTATCAGAAATTCCTCTGTCTGTCGTTAGGAATTGTTTCGCTTGTCGCTGACAGATAGATTTTCGCCAGTGTTCAACGAACTTCCTTATTTACACTTAAAAGGTATACTCTGATAAGCAATAGGGTTCAACAAGGGTACGTTTCAAATCCAACTATGAATTTGGTGATAATGCCAGAATTTTTATATAAAGGGCGTAATTTTTTGGGTTTGGTTGTAGGCACCTTTATGTATCTTTTTATAAGGCAATATCTACGCGATTTTTTGTGATATAATAGTAAATATGGTGTGAATATTTATGTGAATAGGCCATCTATTGCCAATTACGTGGTTATCGGTTTACCGGTAGTGTTTTATGATAAATTGAAGGCCAAAAAATAGGGAATGGGTGCTTAAGATTGGGATGCCATTGAGCCGGTACGGGTATGATTTATTCCTACAGCGCAAATAAGACTGCACGAAGTGAGTTTTTTCGCTTATTGAATACACTCTTTCTGGCTAAGTGGTATTACTATGTATGTATTTTATACGCACACTATATATTCTCTCCATAAGGTTCTATAGAAGTCGAAGGAATGCCCGAGAAGGACTGACCATCGCAGTATTGTTGAGCAGATATTCGTAGCTATTTACAGATATTTACTCAAAGTATTTGGGCTCGAACTCCTAAACGAGAGACCTCAAAGTTTACAGCTCTCATTGTGTATAGAATAATGAGATATTTCGGCAAAAACCGCATCTGAAATCATCTACAACTATTTTAAATATTTTTAAATATTAGCCGTCTTAAATCACATAAATTCTTATCTATGTTACGTTTCATGCGCTACTAATTTTTGAAATTTTTTAAATAACATATCCTTTTTTAACATAACATATGCCGGATACCTCGGTCACCAAGCTATTTATTAGTTTAAATACGATTTTCTTCTTAAGCATGGGTATTAAATTCGCGTTTCACGTGAAATGGCTGTGAAAATCCATACAAATTCCATTGCCGTGAAATTTCATGTGTACCTCACGGCAAAGTAGTACTCAGTTCAGGCCGTAAAATATCGCGCAGCAAGGCAACAACATGATGCCAATACAATTTTTCCAAACCTATTTGAAATGCACATGTAATTTAACATTGAACGAAAACTGCCTGTTCTTTTGCGAGTGAAGTGCCTGAGTTCGAATACTCCGAAACAAGGCATTCTTAAGCGAAAGGAGTGTGTTAATATATGTGTATGTGTGTGTATTAATTTGTTTAAAAACTCTTTTATAAACGAAATTTGCCAATTGCTTCTGGCGCTCATAAATTTCACGTTTCGTCTCATTTGATAATCAGTGTTGCTAGCAACATGTCACTGCAAGCCAAGTGCAAGTTGCTAGCGACATTTCACTGCAAACCCAGTGCCAGTTGCTAGCAACATGTCACTGCAAGCCAAATGCAAGTTGCTAGCGAAATTTCAGGGCTCTGAAGTTAGTACTAGCCTTTAGACATCTCAAATAAAAAAAAATAAATAAATAAAAATTGTACATTGATGAGTTTGTTAAAAGTGGACCCTTTGATTTACTGTCAGCTGGCTGACCTTTAGATTAAAGCATATCTGTGGACTTTTGACTAAACAGTCTGTATGACTTTAGTAGTTTTTGCATCAAGATCAATAAATAAATACTCTTCATGTAAGAATTTAATATTTTAATTCATAATAATTCAGCGTATAAGGTAATGGATTTGGTTAACCTATTCAGTGACGACGTTTATATAATTTTTGTTAACCCTAACTTATTTTCTAACTCTATCGGAAATAACATTATCAGTACCAGGCAAAGCAAAATTTTTATTTTTTTTTAAGGTTTTTTAAAAACTAAACATTCATATACGAGTATTAGCAAATTAGTGTTTGAAAGTTAAAAAGTGCAAAGTCGATGTATTTTTTTTCAAAATGCCACATGTCGATCGCTCATACTGAATGCCGAGAAATACATAAAAAACAAAAAAATTGTAATAAAAAAATTAAATGAATCAAGAATTTTTCAAGAAAAGTGAATATTTTACAATCTGTTTTTACGGCTTTATTCCCAACCTTCAACCAGTTTTGCATTCATTTGCGCTTAGTCTAAATTTCAGTGGTGCTGCTATTATTCAATTACATCTGAAGCTCCAAAGCAGATGCGCCAAATTCGTCATCGCTATTTTCCAGGCAATTACAAATAATAATTAGCATTTTGCAAGTGCGAGAAAACTACTTAACATGTGTATGTGTATATGTGCATACAGAGAAATGTGTGTAGAGATTAAATTAATGAATTCATAATTGAGTGTGAGAATTTCTTATTGTGCAAGGTGGACGGTGTGTTTTATGTGGATTGAAGGTGTGGACTGCGAGCAGAAGTGCAAGTCTGGAGTTATAAAAACATATGCAAATACATACATACATACATACATATACATATGCGGCTGAATTGCGTGAGGATACTAATCTGCAAATTGTATTTTTGTTTTTTATTCGCACACACCTCCTAACCTTCATGCAGACAGCCGCAAGCAGAAAAGCAACATCCAAACATCACTTAACATACAATATGTATGTATGTATGTACATAACAGTTTTAACCATAGCAATGCTTTACTCTCATTCATATCTGTGCGCGAGAACTGCGAGTGATTCACTGCGAGGTGCGAATCTTTACGACTAAATCATCCACATTCGCATTAGCTATTCATTTTCACTTGATTTGCAAGTCGCATCGTCAGCAGCAATGCAAGTATGCATGTGGGTCGTCGGCTTTTTTTGCGTATAAGTACATACACATGTACATGCATATACTCGTATGGATGTGTGCAAAGAAATGGTGACTGGCGGCAGCAGTTACGTGGATTTGTACGTAAACAGTTGAGAGTAGAATTATTGCGAGTGATGCAAAAAGAAATGTAATGCAATATTTTTGTAAGAAAGTGGCCTAGAAATTTCAAATTGAGTGGTGTGGGCGGCTTGCAGATGCTTTGATGCGGCGTATGTACATACAAATATTCATATATTCATGTGTACGAGTATGTATGTCGGCGCAGATTCTCACAACTGAAACAGATGTTCTTTCATACATATATACATACATAAGTATGTAGTCTTATGCCATTAATTTTTTCTGCCGCCTGTCACTTCAAATGGCGCTGCTGACATCATTGCCATATTTTTTTATGCACTGCATATCATTTCATTGTCTTTCCTATGTATTTTGAAGGCAAAATCTGCCCGCTTCTAATTCACATTTACATTCTGTTTAATATAGTATTTTATAGCCATGAACATAGTTAAATTCCCATTTCATGTTTTCATTTGCATGTCTGTACATGCACAGTACACATCCATACAAACATATTTCCGCACCTAGGAATTGTAAATAGATTCCCAAACAATCTAATGAAAATATTGTCAATAAAACATTCTGCAAAATGCAAATTGGCTGTGTACGAGCGGCAGCGGTGCGTGAAGCGACTGTCAGCGGCGGTCACAACAACAACTAAACAATAAATTACTTCGCAACCACTTTTATGGAATGGTGGCTGCAGCACGAAATGAAGTGGTTTTTTTATACTTATTTTAATTAGGTTCGCACTACTCATCTTAAAAAATGAAAAATGATTTAAAATTTAGTTTTTGTTTATGGCAATTCAATTCAAGTAAATAAAAGCGCTTTGCTATGCCAACAAGGGAGTACGAGAATGAAATAAATCATGAAATAAATATGAGCTCCACGAATGGTGCGTGCTGAGCAAAGCTTTTGACTTCAATTGGCCATTGTTTGATTGGCTTGTCTGTTTGCATTCAACAATTTTGATTTTGTGATTTCACGAGCTGATTTGTTTCCCATAAATATAGTTGCTTTTGTGCATGTTTGTGTGTGTGTTCAAGTTTAATCCGGAAGAAACGCACGCATGCGCACATATTTTTTGTTGCCTCGTGGCGTTGAATTGCATATTAACTGCTGATAGGCTTTCGAAAAAAGATATACCAGATACGATTGAATGGGTAAAATCTATAACTGACGTTAAAATAGCGTGAAATTATGAATTACAGTTTGAGCTTCAAACATCAATGATTGGGCTCGCCAAAGTACGCGTGAGTGGGAAGATAAATGGCTTGCTCTACAGACCTTAATGAGGACCGGCTTCGTTTAAGTCAAAAACAAATTCTACCTGTGGTCGCTTCTTGGCAGTCAATGACAAAACTTCGAGCGTAGTTTTGCCGTGAAAAAGCGGCGCAAAAAAATGCAATGCAGTATAAAATCAAAGATCACACCATTTGTGGAACAAATATCAAAGTAGAAGTGTGGCCTAAAGTATACATATAACGGGTGATTTTTTTTATGATGCATGAGAACTATCGGTATCGATAGCTATGATTTGCAAAGCTGAGAATTACTTCATGTGGTGACATTTCTGTTCAGTAGAGTTTGGCAAGTCATCATGAATCGTTTAGGGGACAGATACCTGTAAATGGCCATATTTTCCCTGATTTTCATTCAAATTATTTCAAATGAAGAAGTGAAGTCAAGTCAAGAAGTCAATATATTTTTTCAAAATTGGCATACAGTTTATTTATACATTAGAATAATATACAATTGGGGGCTTCTCAATCGACGGGCATTGTAGCATCGGCGTCAGTGACCTGAATACAAAAAACCAAAAAAATTTTTGTTTATTAATGCCATAATTTCTATCTGAATTAAAAATAAATAAAAAAAATTAAGTCGCGGAACAAAATGCTTCCAAAAAAAAAAAAATGAATTTGGGGTGAATTTTCCTACTATTTTTGCTTCGAAAAAATTATTTTTTCGAAAAATTTTCGCAAACTTGTAAATTCACATAGATAGTTATATCATAAAAAGATGTGTGTAAAATTTCAGGGAGATCGGTCAAAAACTTTTCGAGTTATCGTGTACGCCAATTCGAAAAATATAGTTTTGAGAAAAACGCGTCTAAAGTTTGAATACAATGTAACTGTACCTCTCCCAGCGCTCGAACGCAAAGAATAGAGTCGTCACGGTTGACGATCTATAATATAAGAAATACTTAAATTAACGTTCTAAACATTTTTTGACATATTCTTAAAGGATTATATCAACATTTCATGAAAAAAAAAGTTTTTTTTCGAAATTTTACAAGTATCTGTCCTCTTAATGACAGGACAGCACTTCTAAATTGTGGAAATTTACTTTGAAAAAAAAAAATTTTTAAATGAATAAATCTCTTCGCGCAGTTTATAGGTCGAATTGTTAAATAAGACGCCGAAACGTCGATTGGTCATCATTCTCCACTTATTGGCTTGCCTCATTCGACTACGTGGAAAATTTTACGTAAACGTGGAAAATCTTACGTGCCTATAAAACACAGCTCGTGCCAGAATTGAAGTCAAATGACCATCGATTGCGTCGCATTTTCGCCGATTGGGCTCATTTAGATGTATTATTCAGATTTATTGAAAGAAACAGTCAAAAATTGGACTGATCGAATGACCGTGCAACACGTAGGCGCGGCGGATATTCGAAAAATACATATACATACATATATATACAGTTCCTAGGGTGGAACATAGGACCTCGAAAATAAATGCTGAAATTATCTACCAGATATAATAAAACAATTCATTCCAACATTAGATACTAGTTGGTATTATCATTTTTAGTACTCAAGCTCCTAAAAAAACACCCGGTACAAGCTTATTATTTGATATTTAGTTTTTTGCAAAAACCAATTAATCAATATGCATTCATAATTAATATTTATATATGCATTTAATGAATCGGATTAAAATCCAAATTGCTCACAAATCATTTTAATTGATTTATGGAATTATTCGTTTTTGCATGATTTTGTTTTGGTCTGTGTTTGTACAGTATTGTGCATAATATAAGAGAAGTTTAAGGTGTTATGGAAGGATTGTCCACTTAAGAGGAAAACAGTTTAAAAAATTCTGAAGGATTTGCTGGTGAAAAAAGTGTTCCCTTATGGGCGACAAGGATGATAGATACCAGGTTTGCCCGTTAAGTATGGAGAAAAAAAAATTTTTTAAGGGGAACTTCGGATTCTACGTCATTCGTTTCGTGTTTCACTAAGCTTAAGCTAAATTTAGTTTCGGCATATCTGTCAAATTCGCTCAGAGCCGAATAACGGTCTGCTAGGTAGTGCACCGCTAAAAATTGTTCACTATGTATTGGAGGTGCACCCTCAAGAGAGGTATCTGTTAGGAGAGAGTACACTGTATATATATACATATATCTGTTTTTTTGTCATTATACGCATTTATTTTTAAATAATTTATGCTAAGGATTTTACCGAAATTAACCCGCCTTTTAGCAAGAAAATCTTGCCAGACCTTTTCTCTTTTGAAATCTGACGTGCAATCAAGTTTTACAGAGATTTCTTATACCCTCATTAATGCTGCGAAACAGTGCTTGGAAGTCTGTTAAAGTTCTCTTTATGATGCACTCGCCTTATATTTATATATACATCTGTCTTTTTGTCATTATACGCATTTATTTTTAAATAATTTATAATAGGGATTCCGCTGAAATTAACTCGCCTTTTAGCAAGAAAGTCTTGTCAGACTTTTTCTCTTTTTAAATTTTAAGTGCAATCAATTTTTTAGAGAAATTTCTCATATCCTCTATTAATGCAGGGGAACAGTGCTTGGAAGTCTGTTAAAGTTCTCTGTTAAAGTTCTCTTTATGATGCATTCGCCTTTATAGTAACATATCTAACTTAACAGAACACAGCAGAAATTTTCTTCCTTCTATTAACATATGCACGTTAACAGAGCAGCCTTAAAATGAGAAAATCTACGTAGATACGCACTTCTGTGACTAAGTAAATTTTAATTACTGACTTTTTAATATACAAAACTGCTTTAAGGCATAACTTTTTCAAGTCTATTATTTTAATGCTTGATATTGACAGGCTTTAGATATAATTTTACCACTAAAATTAGTGAAATGTTGAACTTGTGATGAGAGAAAATTTCGAAGCTATTGTTAATAGCGGCAGAAATCAACGAAAAACTAAAAAAAAAAAATTATGAGTGAATTGATTTCTTTCGATCAGATCACGCACATAACCAAGCTGCATACATTTTCAATTCACCGCACTCTCAATGTGTGCCTTAGAGGGTTAATTTTGCATGCTCCATGCTATACATTTTTTCTTTAGCATTTTCCCTTTTGCGTTAAATTCGAGGGTGCAGTTGTTATTTGTCGCAAATTAGATACGCATTTTTCTACGCTTTTGTGCATTTGTCGGGCAGCAGAAACAAAACCAACAGCAGGAATAATGTAAGCAGGCGTGCACCTACATAAAGCCATGTATGCATAGATATGCAGCTACATATGATTGTTGTGGGGCCACATTTAAGTATGGCACTTGTTCACAATAAAATAAATTAGTGCAAAAAACAAAACAAAAAATAAGTGTATTTGCCATTGCAGTTGGAGAAGAAAAAGGTGAAAACAGAAAAAAAATTAAAAGAGTGAAATATAAAAATAGCAACGCAAACACATGAGTGCCTATGTATGCGTGCAGACACCAAAGTACAGAAAAACCAAGAAATCATTAACACCACCAACACAACCAACAACACAAGTGACAATAACAAACACAAACAGCTTACCGGCCAGTGGTGGCAGCAAGAGCAGAAAAATTAAAAACTAACGCAGAAAAAAGACAGCCACACCAACTAAACCAATAATCGCAGCAACTACATAAGTAAGTAAAAAGCCACAGTTCCAACAATTATGCACTCAAGTTTCAAACAGAAAAAAAAACACGCAAAAAATCTAAGTTTCAAATAAACAAAACGCAAACAAATTAGTAAAAAAAACGAAACAAAGAAAAAAACAAAAAACTATTGAAAAATACGCACCCATTGAGGTCAGTGAAAAGCGTTTAAAATTTTAGCCATATATTTTAAAAGCATGTACGTGTGGTAGCAAGCGGTAATGAAATAATTGGCAATGCATGCGAATGCCTGCTTGTGTGCATATTTTTGTTTTTGCTACGCAGCCATAGAAAGCTTAGCCTAAAAATAGCCAAGAAGAGGTCTTATCTGAAAAATTAAATGCATAAGAAGTGTGTGCATAAATTAGAGTAATTACAGTGCTGCATACCATATGTGTATGTGTGTGTGTGTGCGCATATGTGCGCTTATTCCTATCGATGTCTGTTGTGTTAAGCTGTTACGCCGCTCTGTTTTTACCAAACTTCCACTGCACTTAACACTAAATTTATAGCAGCGTTTACAGCTAAGTGCAACAACAAAAAACAGAAACAGTATTTACCATCACAAAATAGTCTCACTGTCATTAACACTAACAGCAACATCAAATATCACCAGCACCAGCACCAGCACCAACATCATCTCTCTATTCACCGCTTTTTAACATCTCTTAGCAAGAAAAAAAAAATTTGCATGCAAAACGTTGTCAACAAAGTCATCATCTTCAACGCGCTTGTCATCAACAACTCAACTCAACGCAACGCAACTCAATTCAAAAGAAACCAAGAATATCAGCAACAACAACAAATGTCAACTATGCAAGTGCAACGGCTGTAGCGGTGAAGATGACCGCAAAAAGTCTTCACAGTTCGGCTGAATTTATTAGCTGAGAATTGAGTCAACTTTAGCAGCTCTCGCTGCTGTGATATGAACAAAAACAGTTTGTGCCACTGCATCTGAAGCGAACAAACAACCGATGCCACGGTTTCACTTACGGCTCGTTTGTGTGTGTGTTTTTTTAATTATCCTTAGAAATGTATCTGCAAATGGATTTAGATGAGCATCGCTCAGAAGTAAAGGTGAGTATGTCGCACTAGTTTAGTGAGTAGTTTGGTTGCGTTTAGCGTTGGTGTTGGGAATACAAATTAATAAATAAACTCTTAACTTTTATAAGAATCTGTATGTATCTATAAAAAATCTTGTAAGCTAGACCACTCCAAATAACTTGTGCAAGTAGCGCATGAAGTAGTTCCCATTGGGGCGACTGCAATGAAAAATCGTTCAATTTCATGCCTTCAGTTTTTGGTCACACAAAATTGGCCCTGTAGCCGCTTAGAAACATAACTTAGGAATCTAAAACCTGGGTAGGTTAGATGGCAAGAGTACCTCAGCTATACTACAAGTAGCACTTACGTGCCCTTTTGATCCCATAATGTGGACCACTACCTGCGAAAAAAATGTAGGGAAGAGAAAACCGTCTATAGCCATCCAGTGCTGTTGATGTAGTGGAGGAGAGAAAAGGTATCTAGGCTGGAGAATTTCTTTAAGCTACCCCCTAAGGGCACGCTAAGGGCAATCTCAACCGCCTGGCCGCCAGAGCCGGACATTTTCAGAGAAAGTGTGCAACAGTCTCTTTCTCTGCAGAATCCCCACAGCTTCTGTGATAGGGGTTGTATGAAATTCCACGCCTCTCCGCATGAGTACCGATCACCCAGTGATCAGTAAACAGCGCAATTAGTTTGGAAAATGAATGGCGTGCGATTTTCATCACCTTAACCGTTCTGTTTATATCGTATTGAGGCCATAGTGTTTTCGAAATAGTACACGATCTAACAGACCTCCATCTAAAGCCTAAAGATTTCTAAATTTTCCAAGTTGAATTGAGTTTTGGCTAACAACCATGATGTGTTGCATGGTGAAAAGGTTTCAAACGTGAGCTCCCTAACATTATCCGGCTCTGAGCGAATTGGACAGAATTAGCTGATGGGCAGAGGTCAACAATGATAGAGAAGAAGATTGCGCCTTCCGAATTCGCCGTGACGTAAGAGTCCATCAATAAACAAAAATAAAGAAGGGGAATTACTTGCTTGTGAAGAAGAAGAGTAGGCAAAAGCAATGGTAACAACCAAACACAAGAAATTATACGCATAATCAAATGCTGTGGCTAAGCGTCTTCCGCATTAAAACGCAAAGAAATTTATTTGGAGGCTTTATATTATTTTCTTTCGTCGCCGTAGCCGTATGGGTTGGTGCGTGACTACCATTCGGAATTCAGAGAGAACGTAGGTTCGAATCTCGGTGAAACACCAAAATTAAGAAAACGTTTTTTCTAATAGCGGTTGCCCCTTGGAAAGCAATGGCAAACCTCCGGGTGTATTTCTGCCATGAAAAAGCTCCTCATAAAAAATATCTGCCGTTCGGAGTTGGCCTAAAACTGTAGGCCCCTCCACAGCATTAACTCTGCCGTGACGTGAAAATAAGCGAGGTGTGAAAGTCCGTTGCGGTAAGATTAGGGTAGACTGCGTTTATTTTTTTTACATACCACCATCTCAGTTTTCTTTTGTAAGCACATCCCCTGTTTCGTCAGCCTACGAGCTGAGTCTGTCAAATTGGCTGAGAGCCGGTTAGCCGTCTGCTATTGGCTAGACCTCTAAAATCTTGCCATCATTAGGTCAATGTAGCCAAGGAAGATAATTGAAAAGTGGCTTGTAAACAACAAAAAAAGTGTTCATATAACGCAAATCTTGAACTACTCAGCACAGCAGCTTATGCTGCCAAATATTTTGACAGCCGAGTAGCGTTCCGTAGAATGTGCAGCTTTTTGTATTCTCTCAACCCTGTCATATCAATATTCACAATCTCATTCGAAGCCTCTGTGGCCAATAATTCTCAATAGAAGTCACACTAAAGGAATTAGTCGAGCTATTAACTAAGTTCGACCAAGCATGCGCTTGTTAGATTTAGACACGGTTCTATTGTTGCATAAAACTTTGTGCGCCATTTATCGATATTTCTTGAACCTGGCTGTAATTAAAGTTATTTCAATTGACATTTAGTTTCACGAAATCTTCCATCAATCTTTTTGCATACAAAATTAAAAATTCCACCATTTGAAACTCACACAAAGTATTGAAAATACCTGATAGACTGGCGAGCAAATATTTATCTATGCGCTAAATCTTCCTAACCACAAAACATCATCGTAAATCTGACATTTATAGTACTGTGCCATAAAACCTCATGCACGTGCATACCTACATACATACACATACATATGTACATGTAAGCATATTTAATTGATGGGTATATTTTTGCATAACATAAACAAATATGTTAAACAAACAAATACATCAAAAAATCCAATAATTTTTGCTTGTGAGAAGCAGCTAACACCTTAAGGGCGTGAAACTTTCGTTTTCCTCAATGGTTAGCATAGCGGCCATTAAAACAACAAATTCGTTAACCAAAGGCGAATAGAAATATTCCAAATTGCACCTGTAAAAAAAATAATTAAATTCAAATGTCTACATGCACACATACGTATGCGCATATGTATGCGTGCTTACCGATGTTAATAAAGTCAAAAAGGCGAATCGTAAAAACCTTTGTGTGTTAATAGTTATTTACGCACACCTACGAATAGCAAAGCAAAATTTATTGACTACGAAATTAGCTATGAGAGTGTACGTATGTATGTGATGTATGTGTCATATCAATCAACTAAGAGCATCAGAAATGTTGCAATACAGCTAAAATAGCAAAGCCGCGAAAAAAGTAAAAAGAAAGAAGGCGAAAAATAAAAATAAAAAGCGAACCAAAATTCGTAATTTATTCATATAAAAAAGAAAAGAAAAAAACATTGCATGGCAATATTTACCAACAAAGAAGGCAATGCGAGCGAAGAGCGAAGTACGAACTGCGAAGCTTGATTTCGGGCTGCACGAATGCAGCAAACGAGCAATGCAAATACAATAAATATTTATTATGAGTAGTACGCAGGTTATGCTCGTATTTTGCTAAAGCAACAAAAAAATCTAGTCATACAAATATACGTACACTTGCTCATATTTATACATGCATATGCACACATACATATGTGAAGCATGAGTAATTTAACATATAATGAAATTTCGTTGCCCAGCAGATGCAGCGCTTGCGCCGCAGCCAATAAGCGAATTATAACAAACTCTGGTGCATATGCGCAGACGTTAGTACCAACGAATGTGAATGTGTGTATGTATGTATGGATGTGCACATGGTAGTGTATGCATAATTGTAACGAAAGCCATAAAACACTTGTTTATTGGAGCGCCCCAGCCATAAAAACAGGCCACCTAATGCTGTTAATTGCCGCTAATTTGAACATTTATTGACTTTGCAAACAAAACAGATTCAATAAGGAAATCTTGGAAACCTCGTCGTTTCTCTGTGTCGTTAGGAAACGTTTAAGCCTAAATTTTCTGTACTTTCGTATTTTTGATTTGGGTCATTTTGCGACGGACTTATACCAATGACTGACTTTTTTTTAACTACTAGCAAATCATTTTGGCCTGCTTTCCGCAAGCGAATGGGACCGAAATAAATGCAGGTGAAACGCTAGACGTGGACACTTTTGTTGTTAATTATAAGACTATGAAATTATTGATTCAAATCCATGATTGCTTAAACTATAAAAATGTGTCATGTAAGATGTATTTATAGGAAATTTGTAGGTAAAAGCCTGTTTGCATGTATATATGCATGCATACAAGGTGGCGCAAAATTAGTCATCCAATAGGAAGATTTATAATTTTTGCGTCGCACGTCAATCATATTTGACACTTGTGAACTCGACAGCTGCAGCAGGTATACAAACAGATAAGCAAGGTAAAAGTTATTCAAAAATAAAATAGATTAACATTCTCATAAGAAACCGTTTGGCGTTCGGAGTTGGTTTCAAACTGTAGGTCGCTCCATTTGTGGCACAACATCAAGACGCACGCCACTTAAAGGAGGAGGAGCTCGACCAAACATATAACGCTCCAATTGTCTATTTATTCTTAATTCTGCGCCACCTTGTCTGACCCTTGTCAGAAAAATAAGGAAAATAATACTGAAGCGAAGCTACTTTAAAGTCGATGTCTCAATCGAAATGCATCTCTTTGATGTGCTAGTCATCGGAGCATATGTAAGTAAGTAGGCAGATGCAGCGACATTTTCCAGTCATATGACAATTTTTTCGAAAAGGAAATCCAATTGCAATGTTTTTTTGAACTTGATAGACGGGGACTGCCGACGGAGACCAATTAAACTATTTAGAATGAGTAGAACAGATTTGCGGAAAACATTTCTGGCATCGAAAAAAAAAATCGAATAAGTATCTGAAAAAGTATCTTGCAGATGTAGATATCGTGTTGCCTGACGCTAGTTGCATACACCAAGTGAAGACAAGTCTTTCTGTACCTGATCTTTCCAACGCAGAGGAGATCTTCCTCTTTGTCTGCTACCACCAACTGGTACCGCATCGAATACTTTCAGAGCCGGAGCGTTTGTTTCCATTCGGACGATGTGACTTAGACAACGTAGCCGCTGGATCTTTATTCACTGTACTATGTCTATGACCCGAATGGGTTTGTGCGTGACTACCATTCGGAATTCACAGAGAGAACATAGGTTCAAATCTTCGGTGAAACACCAAAATTAATAAAAACCATTTTTCTAATAGCGATCGCCCCTGGCAGGCAATGACAAACCTCCGAGTGTATTTTTGCCATGAAAAAGATCCTCATAAAAAATATCTGCCGTTCGGAGTCGGCTTGAAACTGTAGGCCCCTCAATTTGTGGAACAACATCAAGACGCACACCACAAATAGGAGGAGGAGCTCGGCCAAACTCCCAATGAGGGTGTACGCGCCAATTATATATATATATATATATGTGTCTATGACGGTCGTAAAGTTCATACAGCTCATTGTTCATCGCCTACGATACTTGCCATTTCTTTTTTTTGGTGGGTGAGGTAAGATTCAAAATGCCTTCGCACTTACAGCGACCGTCGTCTACTGCGTCGTGTGGTGTGGCCACTAAAATGATTCCTCCTCTCCTTCTGGGGAGACACCCTTTCCGGAACTGCTTTCTATATTACTTCGGGAGACAGCAAATGCTTTCGAGGTGCACCTTTTCTGAAGCGGTGACAAATAAACTATTGAACTGATTAACTTTCAAAAAGAGCAGCGTTAAAAAGTTATGAAACACTTCAACTTAATTCTTAAATTATAAAAACATGTTACGGCTAGTCTGCGCAAACAAAAACGGTGACTTAACAGAAATCGCATTCTAACGAAATATTCTCTATTCCTCTATATTTTTGCACCTTTTTTATTTATCTAACACTTTCACATATTTGTGTTTATTATCTAGTACACATAACACGACACAGCATTTGATCCACCTGTGAATTGGTCTTAATGCAGCTTAGCCCACAATATTCATAATATTTGTGTGTATGTATGTATGTATGCATTCATGTCTATGAACTAACAAGCATGTAACTGTAAAAGTCTGACTAACAAAGCCAAGATCAATAAAAAAGAGTCAAATAAAGAATTTCAATAGCACTCACACATAAAAGCGCACAACGGTCAATGCGCAAGCGCAACCAACGTTTCAGGCATTGAATGATTTTATTGTGTAAATTCCCTTTGAAAAAACTACAATACATATTTATTTGCGGTTTATCGTTGTTACTGTTAAAACGTTTTGATTGAACCGATGAACGAACAACTTGCGCTCTAACAGATAACCGTTTGCTAACCCAAAAAAGTGTACAAAAAGATAGAAATTTATTTAATTTATTAAAAGAGTGCGTTGAGTTTGAAAGTTGTTTATTATTTGATGCTTATAGAATTTTCTAAATACGTATTAAATGCATACAAATATAATTTTTTATTTTCTAGTTTTTTACATTTTTTTTTTTTGACTTTTGGTATGATATAATTTTTCAAGCAAAAGTGCTATGTTTAAAAAAAATATATATAAAAATATAACATCCCATTTTTATCAAAAAACTAACACAATTATGTTACACACCTCTCATTTTTTTATAATTTCTTTCTACACCCGCTTTCGCAACATTTCCATTGGATTGAATCGCTAATTTGCGCTCAAAGCGTTGCGAATATTTGTGCACACTTGATTGGTGGTGTTGTTTCAATTGGTTGCCACAGCAGGTATCCTTCATTTTTGCTGTCTTTCATACCTTGTTGCCCCTTTCTCACATCCTACAGTCGCGCACTCCACATTTGACCTTTGTAAGCGACACGACTACCTAATCCACTTCTAAATATATTTTGGAAGTTTTATTGCTGTGCAATTAGTGGTGTCGTTTTTGGTTTTTTTTGGTGTGGTGCGCTCAAAAGAGTTTTTCAAATCGATTATACTGTGGCATAATTTCATATTAAATGTTTTTACCAGATTAATTAAGATTTGGGTGGAGCGTGAGCAGCCATTCTGGCAAGTGCTTGAAACTGCGGCGATTGTGGGTTAGTTTGTAGAACTAAAAATATTAGTTTGATAGATTAGGGGGCAATATGCCACATAGACTAATTAGAAGATTGGGTTCAACCGTCGGTAATTTAAACTCAAGTTGGCTTGTACCAAAAGAGAAGAAGAGAGATCCCCTCCTGTAATAAGAACGTAGCGCGCAATGGAAATTATTTTAGCGACAATGCAAAAACTGTGTTGTAAGTAATGCAAGAGAAAGCAGAAGCAGGAAAATGAATCACTGATTTTTTTTTAATTTTTAGCTACTAATTGTGAAGATCTACTGGTAACGTAATATACCTACTACCCTGGGAACGAAAAATGGGAACTATGTATGCTTGAATATAATATATGGTAAGCGCAAGGCTGGTTTCAGGGTAATAAAGCTTCTCTATTAAAATTGTGCGAGAGCCTCGTAATGCGAGTTATGGCATATTTTTGGATTACAGCAACAACTGGATCAATACCAAGATCACGTGCGAGATCGCCACTGCGCGTTAATAGCCCATCTCAATACTTTGTTTTGAAACCTTTGTATTTGCAAGGTATTGCTGGTGCTTGAGCGACTCCATAGTTGGATTTCACACATCCCTAATGGCTTGAGCATCTGGTTACATATCAGTACTTTATTGTACGTGGATAAAGGAGATCGCTTGCCCATAAGTCAGATCCTGTTTCGGTGTTTAATCAATCGTGCACAAAAATTGGAATCTCTTACCATTGATTCTGGCGAATTTTGCTGCATGATCTTGGCCTACCCTCAATTGAAAAACTGGATGAAATTAACTTCTGAGGTGAAGTTTTTTGAGTATTTAAAGCGCTGAAACTATTCCAATTTGGTTTCTGCAAAAGTTGGGCTATGTTTTTAATGAAAATACTAAATCTGGACATTTAAAAAGGTTGGAAGTTGTGCGTAGTGCTATTGTAGGGAAGGTAAGGGAAACTCTTACATGTGTTTGTATTTGTTTCACAAGCTTGTTTCTCTTGCCACAAGCTGATTAAAAAAATATGGCCAATAGAGCAAATAAAGTGACTTGATTTTCAGTTTTAACATCGTCCACCTGCTAAAACTTCTTCTCTTTATGGGTTCGGAAGATGCTCAGGCAGCTTCTATAATAACTGGTTCCTGGATTTGTATACGTACAGGTGTAGAATTAAGCTCCAGTAATGAATTACTGATTTTATTAAACTTTGAAACACGACCCTTTTATGCTGTTAATAAGGCACTGAGGAAATGGGCTCAGTCTTACGAAGCAGAGTGAGAGAACAACCCTATATGGATTTTCAGCTGGTTGCGATTGAAGCTTTGAAGATAATTAAAGCCTTAAGATATCAAAAAGCAGCAAAATGCGGATTTTGGCTCTATAATATCTATGCTAGAGTTGCTGATATTATATTTTTAGAGTAAGAAATGAAAAAGAGTAGGAAAGTGCGGTATCGAATGTTTGTTGCAAAGCTAAAGACTGCAGAAATTGTATTTTATTTATGTACTTTTTGTCGATTTTTCCAAATCTTCAATTGCTATCAATAGAGTCAAACGAAACCGAGGCAAATTCTTTCAAGGGTCGCGAGGTATTTTTCAACAAAAAAAAAAAACAAATTATAAAAATCCATGAGGCTTAGTGCAGACCGGCGAAACTTGTATGAAAAACTATGCGCTAAGTCGATTATTGGGAGAAATGTTAAGTTCCACATCTGATGTTGAAATGTAAAGCAGAAACGTATTTGCGAACAGAACATTCAAAACAAATACTTATACAGGGTGAGCCAAATAAGACCTGCTAATGACTAAAGTCTGCTGCCTAGCAGTATGCGCAGTTGCTCCATCTTGTTGAAACCACAAATTAGGATACTGCTCCGCCATTGGCCGCAAAAAGTTCTCAATCAATGTTCTGTAAGAAGCTCCTGAAATCGATTCCGGCGTGAGGATGAACATTTTCGAAGAAATATGGACCCATAACTCTAGGGGCCATAACACCGCACCAAGCAGTACATTTAGATGGGTGCAACTGATGTTAGTGTGTTGCCCTTGGATTTTCAAAGCCCCACAATCTACACTTTTGTTTGTCGACATAACCATTTAAATAGAAATGCGTTTCATCCGAAATCAAAACATTATTTCAAAAATCAATTTGTATGGCTAATTGTGGAAGAATAGAAAAACTCCATAATTTTAACGCGTTGTTTTTTACTGTAGGGTTCCATTATAAATTTCCAACAATTCAATTATAACCCACAAAAAGAGAAAAATAAATATGTCAAAAAATAAAAAAAGTTATTTGTGCTTAAGAAAAGTAGGTCTTATTTTGCCCACCCTGTATAATAGTAAAAAATGACTGATGCGGCGCTTATAATACCATAGAATGTTAATGGAATTAAAAAAGAAAAACATTCTCTGATAACCCTCGGGTATTAAAAGTACAGAGCATAAATGTGACATATTGTTTCGGTGTAATCGTGCCATTCTCTGGTGCTAACATAAACGACTCAATATAATTCCCTGCTCAGTTTCGCTATGATCTATGCACATTAGTTATTTAACATAAGAATCAACACTAACACTTACATATATGTATGCATACATAGTTATTCCTTTGCGCTGCATTCTGTATGAATTAACAGCAGTACTTCGCTCCCATTTGTGATTTGCATATGAGCAGCGGTGTTATGTAAACGTGCAGGCAGAGAGATTTAACATATGCGACTTCTCATTTCATTGACAAAATAGCATATATAAAATACTATGTGAACGCTATACATTCGTAAATGAATAAGAAAATAAAGAAGAAGAAGAATTTCATTAATATTATATTATCTGCTGCATGTTAGATTCTATACGATTTTTATAGCACTGAAGCTTCGGTTTTAAGGAATATTAAAAAAAGAAAAAAAAAATGTCCTAAGACTATGAGAAGCTCATTCCGAATCCATAACGAGAATTTCAAAAAAAATCGGTACATACTTATTGATTCTCGTTTTTAGCGCATAGAATAGAAACGGCATGTATGCGCTTAGTTCCATTATCAGTGAACTGAATTGATTTCTTTCTCCATTTATTTGACTGCTTTTGTTGCTATTGAATTTTTAAAAATTTCTATTGAAGAATTGTATTTGGTTAGGTCGCTCGGTATTATTTTCATAAAAAAATTTTTTTTTCTCATTCAAAATTCGTAAGGGCATCCAATTTCACACCATATTTTATAGCACCTTCGGCAAACAATTGAAACTTTCTTTCAAGTTCCAGTGAAGTGCAAGCAAAGCTTCTCTTTTGTGCAGCTGCCAAAATCGTAAAAAGCGTCGAGATAAGCACCCTTGTGTCAAAGCGTCCATACAGCCCGAGCACTCTCAAGTCGCAGGCTCAAGTGCACTTTGTATGTTGTAAGTGAGGTTGGCTGGTACGCATGCGCACTTACCGGCGATGCTGGTTCCCCGTAAATGCCCGCATACGCGTCTTGAAACTTTCATTTTCGATTGCGCTGCAGTGGTGAGTGTTAAGCGTTTTTTCGTAATAGATTTTCTAGTGGTTTTGCTGCTTTCGTTTTCGTGCGCTGTGCCTAGCGCGCAATGGGTCACGGTAACTAACGGAAAGGCATACACATATGCGCATGCACACATGTACATATGTATGTGTAAGCATATGTAAGGTAATCTATATATTTTAGTATGTATGCGTTCGTGAAACGTGCATTTCTATATTGCAATTAAGTGTGACGCGCCATCTCGCCTCGATTTGTGGCATCTTCAAACATGCATTACATACGTCATACACATACACACAAATGTGTTCGCATGTACCAACTACAGTTAAATGTATATAAACGCGTAAAATTGTTGCTTTTATTATTCACTAATTTCTGGCAATAAAAAGTGTAAAACAAAAACGTGCGTAAGAAAGCATTTTGCTTGTGCATTCATTTTGCGGCACAATGAATTATCACGCACTTAACGTGCTTAAAACAACAACAACAACAACAACAATAGAAAATAATATTTATATCAGCTTCGCTTTGCTAACAAGTGCAACGACGATTACATGGCGCACCGGTGGCATGCGTCTGCGCATGCGTAAATGTTCGTTTAATTGAAATGAAAATGCACCAAAGCGTCAGCGAAACAATGCAATGATTGGCTAAATGGATCAGCGACGCAGGAAAATCGAAATAGCTGCTGCACCAATGCATGCGTTTGTGGAAAATTGTTTTGCGGCAGTTAGTCGTTTGTTGCACACTTTTTACAACTGTTGTAAGTTCAATATTGTAGCTAAGTTTTTATTTGGCTTTTTTTTTGTTGGTCGCTACTGTAGTTGTTGTTGCTCTTGCCGCTGTTCACATTGTTAATCCATTCCATTCATAACTTTTTAGTGCTGTGAGTGCCATTCACTTTCATCGAAGATGTGTGAATTTTCCACACAATACTTACTAACTGAGCAAACAAGCACACACGCAGGTGCATGCATGTGTATGTGCGTACAGAAAGACAACTGTGCAGCGTAGGTATTTATGTATGATTGCACCCAGCTGTTGACTTTGTAAATGCTTTCGATTTCAAGGGGATTAAAAATACATTCGCCTGGGATTATTTCTTGTAAAAAAACAACAACAATTGTTGTCCGAACAAAGAGGAGAAAATTTGAAATGGAATTTGAGTGACAGAGCGCTTCAAATGTGATTAAAATTATGCGATTTCGTCAAAACGATATTCACAATTAGTTTTCTCAAGTTTTGATAAATGTACATATCAGCCTCTATATATGTATGTATGTATGTATGGATGTATGTATGTATGTGTACATGCATAGGTATAAGTTTCCCTGAAAATTTCACTTTTTTCACTTTTTCACTTTCTCTGCTACAAATGCAGGTGTGTGCGTATGTAAGTCTAGTCCCATGAGCCATTAGAATCTGTACAGTTAATAATTTTCTTAGAATTTTTTTTTATGTTACCCGGTGATTCATTGAGCAAAGCTTTTATTAGCATTCCAAATGCTTGACACTTTTTTCATATTTCTTCTTTTTCAATTACATATGTATGCATAAAGGGTGGTCAATTTAGAGGCATCGGATGTTAAATTGAAATAAAACAACAGTAATTCAAATTGATTTTTTTTGTTTTGTTTTTTGTTTTTTTCTGCCTTGTTCACTCCTCTAGGTAGCATAGGGGCTCGACAAGACTCAGTCTTGCATTGGTTTCGTTAATCCATTTTGATTTCTGACAGGGTAGGTGATTAACCTGCCGCTCAAATTGATTGGACCATCTTTAACATTTTTGTGTAGAACCATTCATGACAGTTATGTTTTAGAGATAATCTCTTTCAAATGTTGGCCCTTTCAATTCGGCTATACGTAAACACCAATTTTTGAATTTGAATTTGAATTTTGAACTACTCGCTGGCGGACTTCGGCCGGTATCTCGTGAATAGCTTCATTAATTTTGTCTTCCAATGCCTCAATCGAAGCTGATTTAACTATAAAGCATTAAGACTTTGCATTTTTTTCCTTGTTCACTCTTCTCGGGAGCATAGGGCCTCGACAAGACTCAGTCTTGTTTTGATTTCTGACAGGGTAGGTGTTTAGACTGCCGCTACCAGTCTTAAATAGTGGGAATGCCCACCTGCCGCTTAGAAACAACGCCTTCTTACTGCTTGGAGCGCCATCTGTGTGTCACATTTTTCTGGCAGAAGGATCGCACAGATGGTTGGGGACTTCGCTTTGTTGTGTCTGCGCTATTACCGCGATTGCCTGATTCTTCATGTGCGGGAGTAAGGATGGAAAGTAAATATAAGTTTTTGGGGTTGAGGAAAGAGATTTTTTTTTCTTTGTTTTTTAGAAACAGGGGAAGTAGATACATTTGGAAAAGTGCGAAGACCGTGCTTTACGTGGGATTCGAACCCACAACCTTTGGGATGGCAGGCTAGTGCACTTACGCTAGATTACGGAAGCCAAGACTCTTTACATAGCCCCACAAATAATAGTCCAAAGGTGTGATATCACACGTTCTTGTTGGCCAATCCACAGGTCCTAGACGAGAGACAAATTACTCGCCGCAACGACGACGCAGTAAATCCAAGCAAGTGGCCGCATTGGCCGTCTTGCTGGAACTAAAAGTTGTGAAGGTTACAGGCTTCAATTTACGGCATCAAAAAGTCGTTTATCATGGCGCAATAGTGTTTACCATTCACTGTTACATGGTCGCCAACCTCGTCTTTGATAAAATTATAATACAAAATAGAAATATTGTTGGAGTGCATTTCTTTTATTATAATCAGGTAGATGAAAAGGAATAGCAACACAGTTTGCAATTCTCAGCTATCAAACCATAGTTATCGATATCGATAGTTCTCATATATCTCAATAAAGATGGCAGCTGGGTAGCTGAATATCAAAAGGCCGGGCAATGTTTGCCATGTTAGACAAGGTGTGAAGGTCATTGCGTGGCATACATGACCTACAAGTTTTTTTTAACCTCAGCCTTCGTAGAATCAGGCGCATTTTTTGGCCTAACACTGTCTCCAACAACAATCTCTGGGCTAAGAAAGCGTCTGTTCACCTTGAATATCGTTCGAATATGGAAATGGATTGGCCATATGCTACGGAAACTCAATGGAGACATTTGACCAAATCGAACATAGCTTTAAATTGTCTATTGAGGCCATCCATCAAGGAACGGAAATATATATGTATAGTTCTCAGGCATCTTAAAAAACACCCGATATTTGCATCATTTGCATAAATATTTTGCGTTGCAAGTTTCGCATTGTTTAATGTTCGCAGCCTGCCTTTTATAAGCTTTCCTTCAAAAATATACGCATTTATGTCCGCATACTCGATTTCTTAATTTCATTAAAGGCATGCAAATGTGCTTCGAATTTTAATATGCATTAAGAAATGTGCTTCCTTTTATGAATAATGGCATTTCAAGTTTTAAGCTGAATGTTTTTTTTTGGTTTTTTTTTAAGTTTGCCTGAAAAGTGCTGGTCAGGGCTTTGACACTGGCGCAAATTGTGTTGGGTGATTACTAAGGCAAAAACGAAGTGAAGTATTTCAATTAATCTTTTTTAATAAATTTACAAGTATTCGCGAGACATGATAACCAAGCATAGATGCAAGTATTAAAGAGACTCCATCGTCTACATTTCCAAAATATACAAATAAGTCTAGTCCGGACTCTAGTGGAAGGAGAAAAGCAAGACACTGCACCACTTTTTAAGCACTACTGCTTGTCGCGAAATGTTAGGCTTATTCGTACAAAGCTCTTACTTATATAAAACTCCAATGTCCACGCCCACAACTTTCTCAAAGCATACTTTTCTTGGTTTGTTTAGGACATCTACAGTGTAAATCCTTTTGGCTAGAGCTCGAAAGCATCCTAAGCATTGAAGAGTGCTGATTGAAATATGAGACTGAATAGTAAGCAGAAGTGAGTGGTAATCAAGTATGGCAAATTTATAGTACCAGGTTTGGTCATTAGCTATGGTGAAAAAAAAATTCTGAGGGGAACTTTGGCTGCCACGTCACTTAGGGATTTGACAGGTGAATTCTGCTTCGTATATCAGCATACTGGCTACGCAAATTTCATTATTTGAACAGAACAATCGTCTACTCTCTCCATTACAACCGGGCTTCAAACAAAGTCACAGTTGCTCGACAGCAACGGTTAATGTATTGGACGATATTAGAATTAGTTTTGATAACGGTGACTTGGCTCTACTTTGTTTACTTGATTTTTCTAAAGCCTTTGACTCAGTGCATCACAAATTGTTATGTTTGAAGCTTAAACACTATTGCGGCTTCAAAGACAGTGCGTTGAAGTTCATGGCCAGCCACCTTGGTGCCAGAACGCAGAAAGTTTAGACCAAAAAAGTAACATTTCAGTCTAGATATGTACAAACTGGTGTCCCGCAAGAAATTTACCCACTTGGTCCACTTTTATTCGGTCTTTTTGTCCATGATGTTTTTACCGTTTGTTAGTATGTGAATGTCCATACGAATGCTGATGATATACAAATTGTACTTGCCCAATCGTATTTGTCTTGTTGAAGATATATGTTTCAAAATAAAGAGTGATTTGTCTGCTATTTCTGTATGGACTAATGAAAACTCTTTATGTCTGAACGCGTCAAAGTCACATATCTTTTGGATAGGTACTAGTTCCTTTACCTTTACGGATAAGGTAACAAATTTGGGGTTTATTCTTAACACAAAACTTACTTGGGCTGACCATATAAATAGGGTTGTGGAGAATATTTATGCTACGTTGCGTAAGCTGAGAGTATCTGCAACATTCACGCCAGAGAGAACGAGGCGCAAATTAGCTCTCCAGCTAGTTATGACTCTCATTACCTACTCTGAGATGGTATAGAGCAAACTTGATTTCACATCCTGCCATAAATGTATATGGGATTGGTAGACATGATCATATCTCTGCCTGGCGAAGAAGGTTACTGGGCTGTTGCCTTAACAGTTATTTGTCCGCTAGAAATTGCATATTTACTTACATTATTGAAGTCGGGGAGAGGACAGAGAAGTTGATACCAGTAAGGTCTCGCAGGTACAACAAGTTCATCGTTCCAACATTTAATTACCTAGCATAATCTAGATTATTCTTCATTAATGCTGTTAAAGTGTGGAACTCATTACCCGACACTATGCAGACTGGACTTAACAGATTTATCTACAGGGTACAAGTCTGTAATTCCTTTAAAAGTGGTTGATTGCGTCATGAACACAATCTCAATTTTTTTGTAAACACATCCCTAGTTACGTCATCCCGTCAGCTGATTCGGTCAAATTCGCTGAGAGCCGGTTAGTGGTCTAATATTGGCTAGACCTCTAAAATTTGTTCACCATGAGTGGTAATAAATATCGCCATTTATAGCGCCAAACACAGAAGACTAGAAAAGAGGATAGTAGCGCTGCTTTCCAGCGATTTGAGGTTAATCAAAAAGAATAAATAACTCAAAGATATTCAACGAGATAGTCTTCTGGAATGCTCGCCTTTGTACATTATTTTAATCTGTAACAAATAAAGGGCCTTTGGTAGTGTATTTTATTCACAAATCCGCCTCTACACCGGAAGGAAATAATACTAGTAAGGGTATTTCTGTGAACACGAAAAGAAGATGACTTGACACCTTGAAGTTCTTCGAAACGTAACTTTATCTGCAACTTCGTAAACAAGTATGAAAATCAGATATTTGCTAGTTGTATTAAGGAAGTAAGCAGAAGGTGAATGTAATTAGAAACATGCGGGGAAGATACTAAACTAAAAGGCCGAGTTGTGACGTTGGTTTAGTGATAAAATTTAAAATGACCTTTTGGCATAGAGCCGGTTCATTTTCATTAGAGGCTTTTAGTCAAATTCCCTTCCTTTAGTTCAATTATTGTTGTTATATTATTAGCATACATCTTTTCCATTTCACAGCGCAGATTACCTGCGCAAAAATCTAAAAATTTGGTAGCGGATTTTCAGAATTTCCACGCGTTGTGCGTCCGTGCGATTCTCCATGCCCTATTGTCCAGACAGGACAACAATAAGCAACAGAAGGACAAATAACAACACTGTCGACTGATACAAAAGAATTTGCTTAAGTGGAAGTAGCCGATTTTAAAGACACATCCTCTTAAAGGTGACTGTTAGGTTGCAGACAAAGTGGAAGCTAAGTGGAATTTGAAGATGAAGACGGTAAACTGTGCGGTAGTGTTTTCAAAAACTGATCGCTTGCTGTAGTGTATGGCTTACGTTTCATTTAATTAAAAGTAAAAAATAAACGCGAGTTACATTTGCAAAATGTATGAATGATCATTTAATTAATTAAAATGAGCTATTTGGGATTAAAAAATACCGCGAGTGGGTTTCTGTCTCATTTTTAAATTGAGTTCCCAGGGTTCGCATAGAGGAAAAGTAACTTTTCTTAAAGTGTGGATTGTACTTTGTACCTTTTCTCGCTCCACCAGCTACCTTTAAAGAAGGCCAATCAATTTTAACTGTTATTACTTATTATTAGTTCGCCTCCCACTATGAACACTCGCGAGTTTACCCGCAACGCAAGCAATTCGTCTACGCTTTCGCTTCCACACTGTCTGCAACCTTACTAAATAAACCTTTTTAAATCAACTAAGAAAAAGTTTGAAAAGTTCGAAATCAAGAAGGAAGATTGTGAAATAAAAAAAGTTAGAAGGGTTAGCTTCCCAGCTTCTCATTACACTCGCTGTTCCCATGACTGGGAAGAGTATTTACGTAATTTAATTGATATATTTATTTATTTATGACTACATTATCCCATATAAATATCTTTTTATAGCATCGCTAAAAAATATTTTTATTCTTTTTTCATTTCAGGTAAGCAACATAAATTTAATATCAAATTGAATAATGAGAACTGTGACGCATTTTGAAAATTATTCGTAAGTAAAAACTAAAAGCATTCGTTTTGCATTTGATTACTTTTTTTAATATCTGTAGACCAAAAGTTATAAATGCCATTACACTTTGGATAACGCACGAATTCACATGACCATCCACACTGCCTACTAAAAGTGGTGTGTACTACTTTTTTTTATTGAAGATAGTTGCACTTGACCTGGAAGAGCGCTTATGCCGTTGGTTTACAGCTTTTAGGTGACGAAATTAGTTAGGCACCAAAAAAAAAAAAAGAAAAGAAAAAAATAGTTGCTAGAGTAGAGCAGAACAGAAGGAGTTAGATATAAATAAAGGGGAAGTTCTACACAGAACTTTTTGTTGGCGAGAAACGTTTATAGTGGAATAATGGACATAGGTACCGGTTTGAGGCTTGTGGGTTATTTGGTTACTTTTTGCGCGCGCTTTGCGGCCGAAGAAGATAGTAAAAACTCATAGCACTTCATATATGCATACACACACACACACATCTGCAAAGAAAATTTGTTTAGCACCTTTTTGTTTTCTTCTAAACTTAAGTGCTTGAGGCACTGGTTGGCTTTGACTGCGTTCAACAACAACAGCAGGCAGAGAAAGTCAAAGTGACAGCCGCAGTGATGAGTGAAGAGTGTGTGAAAAGTGGCCAACAAAGCGTTGTCACTGCTGTCGGTCGATCACTTCCCTCTAGGCTTGTCATTTGTCAGCTGTCATAATAAACAGTTGTTTCTTTTTTTTCGAATATCTATAAATATACAGTAACATTAATTGTTTATTGTTTGCTCCAATGGCATGTGAAAGGGCGGCTACAGAAAATGATTGAAATGAAAGGAATATTTCTGCAAAGAAATTTGAAAACAACGATGTGCGGTAAGAAATGTTGTAGCTAAGAAATCACAACCCAAAATTCATTTTTTTGTTTCGTGAATATTCCAATTTCTTACTATTTTTGAAAATGCCTCGCTAAACTTTATTAGCTGACAAGCGAGTTGTGTAGTTATTTGACAATTGAACAGAGTTGTCAAATTTAACAAATGCGCACACATACATACATGGATACACGCTCGCACAAATGTAAATGTACTCGAATCTTTTCGAACACTCGCCTTCTAACCGCAAATTAGTGCACAGCTGCATTTGTCTTCTGGCCGCGGTGGCGGTGGCAGTGGCAGCAAACCGAACTTGTTGGCTGCTTACATCACTATTTTGTTGTTGTTGCTGTTGCTATATGGCATGCTGCTAGGTCTCCACGTTTGTCAATGCAAATTTATGTGACAAGTTGCTGCGGCCGCGGCGGTCATAGCCGGCATTGGCCCGGAGTTTTTGAGGTTCAATACTCGATTTTGCCTGGTCAGCGCCGCCGCATGGCCCGACTTGACTTGGCTCTTGGCTTGGCTAGGCAGTTGTTTTGTCTCTGATTCAAATCGAGTGAACAGCGTGTGAAACAGTTAGCAGCTATTCACATGCATACATACGTGCGTGTGGTTTGCTTCGCTTCGGCAAAGTGGTTCCACGGGTTGTCCACCGCTTGTCGTTTTGGCATTTCGTAATCGGCGCACGCATAAGCCTCGATTGAAAATCCGTAATGCGTAATGCGGCTGTGAATTTTCCACGCAATCGCACGAAATGCACTAAAACCGCAAATACCCATGCGCCTATGCGAATGCATCGGCAGTGCGGTGTGTGCGTGCCATTAAGACGCGTTCCCGTTGTGCGCATGCGTGCCGCCGCGCACTCTTGCAGTTTATTCAAATTAGTTGATTACCATTAATGGTAATAAAGTGAGTATAAAGTTGAAATCAAATTTGAAAAAATGCTGTTTTTTTTTCTATTTGAAAAATTAGGCTGCTGCAAACCAAAAAGAGCAACAATAACAAGATCAACACATTTGCGGTGGCCACGGGTTAAGTTGCGCTATAAAAGCGTTGACAAGCGACGCCGTGGGAGTCTGTGCCGTTAGCGTCACCAACGCCGCTGCTTTATATTCTTTGTCGACGTCGCTCACTGCGCCTGCGTTGGCCTGGCCGTCCGTGTGTCCGTAGTTGGGGTTGTGTCACCGTTGCGATCTTGATTTTCTTGTTGTTGTTGCTATTGAGCTGTTGCATTGTTACACTTTTCATGCACCGCCATGTTGTTGTTGTTGTTTTTATTGCAGCCACTGTGACTTAATATATGCAAAGTAGTCTTATTGGAGTCTGATGCGATTAGCGCGAGTGGTTTGGTTGGTTGCATGCACGCGGGCGCGATTATGTCAGTTATTTCAGTTGTCAAACTGTTAGCTCAGGGAAATTTTGTAACACCAACCAACAAACACAACAACACATGCAAACAAATGTATTTTAGTTACACACAAATACATCGACTTGAAAGTTAATCACCACAGCGGCTAGACAAATTACTTTTGCCGATGACAGCAGCTGAAGTAAAAATATTTATTACACGTACAGGCGTACATTGTCTTTTATACCGCTTAAAATGCTAACTGGCATCTAAAAATCAATTCCCACCTTTGTGGCATGCATCATATTTTAAATAAATCTCGGCTTATACACCCCCTCAGCTGCCGCTCTTTCTTGGTCACAAAGCCAAACTGACAATCACCGCTGCGTCTAATTGTTCCGCGATTGCCTCTATCTGCATAAATAGACAAAATTACATATGTGCATACATACATACATAAATACAGGGTACATACAGGTTCGAACGTCTTGTTTACTTGTCTTACCTCGCAGGTGCCACAGTTTGTCCCTTTGACAAATGTTTAGTAGAAAATCTGCGGTTTACAAAAATGAGTTGGATTCACTGTAGAACCGTGCAAAAATAATTAAAATCCACTATAGAAATGATAGCTCTGTGAAACCGGAATTTGAAACAGCATATTCTTCAATGCTTTAGTCGTTCAACAGAGCTCGCAAGACAAGCGAGAAATTTTAGTCAACTGGCTCGTTACAAGACATAAATTCTTCCTGGCCGTACAATTGAAAATATCGCTGCTGTAAGGAAAAACATTGAAAAAGATAGAAACTTGTCATTTCAAAGAGGTTCACATCGTTTTGGCGACCACCGTATGGCGAATTTTGCTTAAGGGGTTAGAGGTAGTCAGAATTTTCAAAAAATCGATTTGTGTTTTTTTGCATTTTCTTAAAGTATAATATCTTAAAAATATTGTGTAAAAATATGAAGTGAATTCGACAAATACTTTTCGAGTTATTCAACAATTTACAACGGGCGCTCGGGCGCTCCAGAGCAGATAGCTAAACTTTATATGCGTTTTTCTCAAAACTATGTTTTTCAAACTGGTGAACACTGTAACTTAAAAACCGCTACGTAGATTTCAATAAAATTTATACAGCTTTTGAAAAACATAAAAAACTTGTGCCTGATCGAAGGATTTTTTTTTTTCAAAAACTTCGATTTTTTTTTAACAATTAACTGTTGGTTTTTCTTTCTAAAATCTGGAAAAAATTTTCTGAGGCCGCCATTTTGTTCATTTTGAGAAAAAAAAAAAAGCTTCGATCCGGCCCGAGATTATCTATTAATAAAACTAATTTCTCTTGTCTGATTAGTCTTAGATGAATCTGCAAGGACTTGTGATGTTCACCGCAAGGGACTTCTGGAGAAACGGGCTTCACACAAACAGAGATAACTTTTGCAATTATTAATTTTTTTTTTGAAATTTTGGTGAAGTCAAGTTAAAACATGATGTTTTTATGCTATGTTTTTATTTTTGTTAAATAAATTAATTAAGTAGCAAAAAAAAATTCGTGAAAATCATCATTTTTTCGGGCCTCTGACTACCCCTAACCCCTTAAGGATTTGTCCTATACCCAACCTCAAATAATAGAAAAATTTGTTTCTGATAGCGGTCGCCCCTCGGCAGGCAATGTCCAGTGTATTTCTCCCATGAAAAAGCTCTTCATAAAAATCATTTGCAGTCAGGAGTCGGCTGAAAACTGTAGGTCCCTCAATTTGTGGAACAACATCAAGACGCACACCACAAATAGGAGGAGAAGCTCGGCCAAACACATAACAGGAGGGTACGAGCCAGATATTTATTTATTTTTTTATTTTTATTTGGCCCATAAGCCTTACAAATTATAAGTACATTCCGTGTCAGTATTTCATATTCTAAGAGTGGTGCTATACATTTTCTTATTTTATTTTTTTAAATCTCTTTGGTGGGTGAGGAAGGGTTCAAAATGTCTTCGCGCTTACAGCGACCGTCGTCTACTGCGTCGAGTGGCGTGACCACTAAAACTATCACACTCCCTTTAATAAACCCAAGGTAGAGCTGAGTTGGGCTGAGTCTATGTGCTTTTCTTTCGGCCGCATCCAGCTTAGATGTCTCATCGCACTTTGCGGTATATCATCACATTCGCGAAGAAGATTTACTGGAATCTCCGGGGAATGGTTGCAGAAACAACATGAGTCAGTGGAGTATATCCCAGTCCTGTGCAGATGGCTACGTAATCTGCAGTGACCTGTGAGAATGTCCGCTTGCATGTTCAGTTTGTACTTAGGAAGGGTCATGAATTGCCTGAACCTTCGGGGGTATAACCTCTCGGTGAGGACTTCACCTGGCGTAGCTTCATAATTTGGAGCCAGGAAACATCCTTTACAATAACTTCGGCATTGCAGGGAGTTTTCAGCTCTCTATTGTGCCTGATTCTGTACTCGCCATCTTCATCTCGTATTGGGCCAAATACTTTACGCAATATTTTGCGCTTACTATATCAATAAACGCAAACATGGAGATATAATTTATTAAAGAAATTTGATCAGGAAAGACCCTGTATTTGCACATACATAACAACTATTTTTAACACTAATTACACAGTTTACGAGTATGTTGCACGGTACTCACATACACACAGGTTGTATGCAATTTTATGCAAATACCTTTCGCGATTTTATGCTAGACTTAATAATAATAATAATAAAATAAAAAAAAAAATGGTTCGCCTCCTTGAAAACAAAGTGCGTGGAAAAAAACAAATATTTAAACCTTCATATTTACTCAAATGCGCATAAATACTTAGGTATGTATGTATGTATGTTTGTATGCATTTGAAGTGCGGTATTTATTTTTATTTTACGGCGTCGCGAAAGTGACTGTTTCCTTTCAATTTCAGTTGAATTTTTAGCGTTATTTCCATTTGCCATAATCTCCGTAATTTCCTTTCAAATTCAAAGTGAAAATATCGTTCATAATAACGTGGAAGTGCATGGGAAAAAGTGTGTTACATATGTACATATATGAGTAGTCAGGGGGAAAAAGTTGTACATACATACTTATGCAAATAACTCTCTGCTGCAATGCAGGAATTTAGTCAAAGGAAGCTGTTTGAAATTCTTTCCTTTTATCAAAAGCTATGAGATATACAAGTAAATTTGGCATAAATTCCATTTATTTCCATCTCCAAATACATTACTCTAGTGGGAGCTTCAAGTGCTAAAGTGTTTTGAAAAAGTTGGGAAAAGGGAGTATGAAATTTAGTTTTGATTTCTAAGGAACAAAAAAATGTTACCAGAATTTCGTTACCGATTTAGTTTTTTTAGAAATATATTCAATTAAAAATCTTATTATACTTAAGCCCATATGATTTTAGTAACTAAATTCGCATGTCTTGGTTTTCTGAATCTTATTTAATAAAGAGGAGTAACTCTGTAGTTATCGATGGGCTTGCTTCGCAACAGTTTATTGCCACCTCTGGTGCGCCTCAGGGTTGGTTGGTTGGTTGGCTGGTTTGAGTGGTGATTCTTCCAGAATCCAACTAGCGCATCCGTACCATTTTGTTGCCTCATCCTCGTTACCAACTTGTTTACCAGTTATTTACAGCATGACTATATCCAGTCTGTGCGGTTCAGGAACCTTTTCAGGTCGTTGACATCTAAGCCAGACATCTGTTCAAGACTCTCGAACAGCGGTTTGCCCAGGGTTAACATTCTGTCCTTCCATAGGGCAGGGCATTCACAGAGGAAGTGAAAGATTGATTCCTTCTTCTCCGGTTGTTTACAATTGTGACAGTATGTATTGTGAGGCATGCCCATTTTGGCAGCTAATTTCCCGTTAGACCAAAAGCCGTTAGTCTACAGGCGTCCCGTCGTTTCATATTTATCAATGTCGACGATTGCTTAAGGTTGTAGGTGGGCCATAACGTTCTGCTAATTTTGCATTTCGTCTGGTCTCTCCATCTACATTCCGCGATTCGGAGGTATTTTTGGGAAATCGCACTCTTGACTGTACCTAATGGTGTGAATACCGATTCTGCAAGATCGTTATTCATGACAGATCTCCTTCTTGCCAGTTCATCTGCTTTTTCGTTACCTTTAATGTTCCGATATCCCGAGACCGAGATTAAAATAACTTTGTGATTAAAACTCAAGGTGGTAAGGCCTTTTCCGCATTGTCCCACCAGTTTAAAGGTTGTTGTCGCCAAATTCAGTGCCTGTATTGTAGCTTGGCTATCCGAAAGAAAAGCGATATTGCCCTTAAATGAGGGATCTGCGATTAGTAGCCTACAAGCTTTCCCAATAGCCAGTACTTCCGCCTGAAAGGCCCTGCAAGCATTAGGGAGGCGCACAGATTTTTCAATATTAAGTCTTTGAGAATCTATGCCAGCTCCAACAAAACAATCCATTTTACTGCCATATCCATAGTCTGTAGTGTCAGGCTAGTTTCTTTATTCATTTTGCTCGTGCTTTTCCTTCTAGTGACTCTGCCGTCTCACAGTCTGAGCTGAATAATTTATTTTCTTCGTACCCTTTGGATCGTCTCTTTCTTAATATTGAAAAGTGTCATTAAATCACATTCCAAGCTTCAAAAACAATTTTAAAGCCAATTCCGTCGTACGGAGTCCTTGCAACTAGCTGAAAAGGACGACATCAGTTAAGAAGCTGGGCATGGCCCAAGGGTCTGCCCTCATTGGACCACTCCAATTATAGCGCTTAACACTATGCTGAATGTGGTCACCGTGAACATTGCAGGGAAAAGGGCTGCTGCACGCGCCGTAATCAGATTGGGGTGTTCTGGGCATAAGAATAAGCTAGACTCAAGCTGCGGACACTTTAGTATTCTTAAAAACTTTGAGTCCATTCCCATGTTGCTGGGTCCGAGCGGTACTTTTTCCATTCATATTCCCTCAAGAGAGAAGTGGGGTTCGGCAAACATGTTTACGGATGGCTCGAAGTTGGGCGGAAGAGTTGGTTGGGTGCGAGGAGTTCTCCATCAAGCTCAAATTTAGGCTTCCGGACTACTATAGCGTTTTCTAGGTGGAGGTAGCTGCAATTAATGTCTGACTTCTCCCTCGATTGCATCCGAATACTTCGATGTAAGGCTAATTTGGGCTTCCGGTCACTACAGCATAGAGGGAAACTGCTGAGCTAATGAGCTGGCAGGGTACCCTGGAGACGGTGTCAACCGTGTTCTACTCCTAGAAAGATAGGACTCGCGTCAACTCAGCTAGCCTAGCGCTGGGATAATGCAAAATCGCGAGATCCGTTTGGCCTCGGGTAGATCCGGAGCGCTCGAGGGAACTTCTAATGCTAACGAAGATGAAACAAAGCCGCAGCTCTCGAATTTGGTAGGTATCCGTACCGAACACTGACCGTTAGATGTCCATGCAAATAAATAAATAACTAAAATATTTGTTTTTTTTTAATTTTTTAATTAATTTTTTTTTAATATTTTTTAATGAATAAATTCTAATTTTTTATTAACTTAAATTCTTTTTTGTAAATTGAATTAAATTACATTAATTTTCTATTAATTTTTTAATTAAAAAAATTGTCAAATAAAAGTAATAAATATTTATATTGTATTTACTTTTTAAGAGTTCATATTTCGTGAAAGTTAATAAATCAGATCTGGTTTCGAAGACTCGAGGGTAGAGCAAAACCATATACAGGGTTGTTAATATTCGACGGACCCATCTGGCAACCCTGTATCTTTTGACAGAGACGTCAGATCGCTTAATGACATACCGCGTTGGAAGCGTCAGTCCAAGCAGATTTTTATCATGGATTAGTACACGCCACGCGAGTGGTCCCAAATTCTTGAAATTTGCATTCAACAAAAGAAGTAAATTGTGAAAACTTAACGTGTGTATGAAAAATTAAATAATGTGAAAAGTGCGCCTTCTAAGAACACCATTAAGGGGCTAGGGGTAGTCAGAATTTTCAAAAAATCGATTTTGTTTTTTTTGCATTTTCTTAAAGTATAATGTTTTAAAAATATTGTGTAAAAATTTGAAGTGAATCCGACAAATACTTTTCAAGTTATTCAACAATTAACAAAGGGCGCTCGACCGCTCCGGAGCCGATAGCAAAACTTTAAATGCGTTTTTCTCAAAACTATGTTTTTCAAACTGGTGAACACTGTAACTTAAAAGCCGCTACGTAGATTTCAATAAAATTTATACAGCTTTTGAAAAACATAAAAAACTTGTGCCTGATCGAAGGATTTTTTGTTTTTCCAAAAATTTCGATTTTTTTTAACAATTAACTGTTGGTTTTTTTTTCTAAAATCTGGAAAAAATTTTCTGAGGCCGCCATTTTGTTCATTTTGAAAAAAAAAAAAGCTTCGATCAGGCACAAGATTATCTATTAATAAAACTAATTTTTTTGTCCGATTGGTTTTAGATGAATCTGCAAGGACTTGTGATGTTCACCGCAAGGGACTTCTGGAGAAACGGGCTTCACACAAACAGCGATAACTTTTGCAATTATTAATTTTTTTTTTTTAATTTTGGTGAAGTCAAGTTAAAACATGATGTTTTTATTTTTGTTAAATAAATAAATTAAGTAGCAAAAAAAAATTCGTGAAAATCATCATTTTTTCGGGCCTCTGACTACCCCTAACCCCTTAAACGTTTGTACGAAAGGCTTTCGACTGCTGATGCTCTTTTTAATCCAAAGAGGCCAAATCAAAACCGACCAAGGCGTCGCCAAGGACATCCCAAAATCGCCGTTCTCAGCAGTTGGGCATTGCTCGGACCACTTTACAACAATTTATCCGCATTGATTTGCATTTATTCCCATATAAGATTCAATTGACGCAAAGATTGTTGCCTGCGGATAAGCCACGTCGATTGGAATGGGCCCAAAAAACACATGGGTCCGTCGAATATGGGCAACCTTGTAGACATAGAGCAACACCATTAAGTAACCTCTCTCTCTCAACGATGTGCTATCGTTAGCAGTTAATTTGCTTTCTAGTTTGTATTATTCAAATTATTTCACATCTTGACAATCGATAGTTCATAGGCTTAGGATACCTAATACGCATGTCATAACCATCCCAGTGGTGAATTGAAGTGATTGCCGATGCTTAAAATGTCTGCCGTTATTTAATGTAATTTTCGAAAATAAAATTGGTTTTTTAGTAGTCAACTCACATACATAACTTCGCTAATGTCCGTACAAGTTTCATGGTAATCTGCTCGAAGCGTCGACCTGCCTCTCTACAATTTTATTGTCGTTTGCATTAAAGTCCAACCGCTCGCTCAACGATTTGCGGACTCAAAGTCACCACATTGTGGCGCATTTATGCTTCACTCTAATATTCAACTATGCGCGAGAAGCTACCCGCAGTAACAACAAATCAATAGCCAAGACGCAAGTTCAACAGCGAAGTCTTCCAAAGTGCAACATAATGGCGATGATGGCTAAGATTGTTGCAGCGCTGACCGTGCGACTGTGCGCCGTGCGATTTTGCCAAAACATTTTGCTTTATTGCTGCTGAACAAGTGTAGATATATTAAATGGATATGCATGAATGTGCGTGTAGTTGTGCCGCATATGATATGCAATGCTTCGTTGTGGCACATTTCTGCGCAGATTTATTGACATTGCACGAAGAAATTGCATCAGCGTTGATTATTTTCTTCCCACTTGCATGGCGTTTATGGCTGTTGTTGTTCCTCGTTTTCTTGCTTTGTGCTTTGCTTTGTAAATTTTGCCTTTATATGCATCTCCATACTTCGCAAGTCCATTGGCGCAACACAAAATGGGCGAAAAGTAAAAGTTGCAATGGATGGTTGCAGATTGTAAATGCGAAAATTTTTATCTATATATAGGAGTGTGTATGTATGTATGCATGTATGTGTGCATCATTACATTACTTGCTGTTTTGATTTGTATACTTCGTCGTAGGTTTGTAATTAAATATAATTGTTGAGGTGACTGATGCACGGGTTCAAAAGTTAGTTAGAAGAAATGGCAATAAAAAAAATCGTAATGGTTAATGGAGATGTAATAAAGAAAGAAATAAGTCAAAGGCTAGAATCCATTCAATGCGTTCACGGTACAAATTTTATGTTTGAAATTGAAAGTTAAAATGAATATGCATTTTTTTGTTGCAACGCTCAAATGGGCAACTATTAGGGATGCCAATCCGAAGACGCTCGCCTTTGTTGATATTCAAAAATCCCGATACTAGTCCATTAAAATTCCGTCATTGATGAGTATATTTTTTTATTAACATTTCCATCACAAAATTCCCCTTTTTTGAAGGAAGAAAAGTTTTATTCTTCCGAAACCTTAAGGTTTGGCTATTAATGCAAATTAGCCTTAGAAAAATCTGTATAGATTTTAAACCCCCTATGAAAGGTATCCAAACGATAATAAAATGGAATGGGGCTTGTCAGCCTTAATCAGCTATACAGTACCTAGAGGCGAAATTCCTTGGGGTCGGTTGACACTTATTGCAAGGGTAGATCGGTGGAACCCGTCCTGCATACAATTGTGAAAGAGATTGAGGAGTCTCTTTTTCTGAAGAAGCTTGCGGTAGGCGCCTTCCTCGACATTGAGGGGGCTTTTAATAACTTCCTCCTGGAGGCAAATACTAGGTCTCTGGGTAAACTGGGGTTCGAAACCGACCTTACAAGATTTATCTACAAAATGCTTAGCGACAGCATCTCCATTTGCCGGCAGATGAGGAGGGGCACTCCGCAAGGTGGTGTTCTCTCACAATTTCTCTGGGTTGTTGTTGTGAAAGACTTGCTGGAGGTGCTGGTGAGAGGGAGCTGCAGGGTAATTGCCTACGCGGATGACGTGGCACTAATTGTTAGAGGAAGTTTGTGATTGAGAGTTTGTGGATACTCTGTACAATTTGATGCAGGGATATCTGAACGTAGATGGACAACGGATTGCGGTCTGTCGGTGAGTCCTTTTAAGACGGAACTCGTCCTATTTTCCAGTAAATATAAAATACCCAAAGCTCAACTTCACTAGGCGCTCCTCTGATGCTTTCTGACAAGGTGAAGTAGCTAGGTATTATCCTTGACAGTAAGCTTACATGGAAGCCCAATATTGAGGAAAGAGTGGGGAAGGCAACAATCGCCTTGTATGGGTGCAAGAGCGCAATGTGCAAAAGATGGAGCCTTTCGCCTAGAGTTGGTTTTTGGCTATATAATACCATTGTAAGGACTATCTTGTTATATGGAGTCATAGTCTGGAGTAACTCACTAGAGAGGACGACATTGATGAAGAAGCTAGAGGGAGTTCAGAAGTCGGCACTCATTGGAATCAGTGGGGCGCTTCGAACGACTCCTACTCTGGCGCTCAGCGCAATGTTAAATGTGGCACCCGTAGACATCGCAGGCGGAATTGCCGCTGCACGTACCGCAATCAGATTGGGGGCTTCGGGCTATAGGCTCAACCTCACTTATGGGCACTCAAGCATCCTTAGAAACATTGAGTTCATCCCCCTGTCAACGGATCAATGTATACCCTCGCTTAGTCCAACCGGAACTTGCTCCACTCATACTTCATCAAGGAAAGAAAGGACGGCCTGCGAACTTATGGATCGATGTTGGAAGAAAAGGTTGGAGGAGACTAACAGTTAAGAAAGTAAATATTTACTCCGGTAATAAGGGCCCTCGGGTCAGTGACGGTGAATTCAAAACTGGCCAGGGAATGCCTGGCCTCACTTTCGACTGCTTCCGAATTCTTTGATATTAGCCTTATCTGGGTTCCTGGTCACAGCGACATTGCGGGAAACTGTAAGGGGGATGACTTGGCCAGACAAGGGACATATGAGGTGATTTCCTCGCAAAGCGAGAGAATTGGGATCATCCTGACTACTTGCGGTCTGCTCCTGAAAAGATGGGCTTCGCGCCAACTCAGCGAGCGTTGGGCAAGTCCACAAACTTGTAAGTTAGCGAAATCCTTTTGGCCACGTGTGGATCGGGGGCGCTCAGGCGAGCTTCTGAGGTTGACAAAATATCAGCTCTCGAATCTCGTGGGTTTTTTCACAGGACACTATTCGCGAGAAATGCATGCTGTGAGCCTTGAAATAATCTAGAGTCCTTTTTGCATTGGATGTATGGAGGGCGAGGTGGAATCATCTCATCACCTTCTCCTCAGCTGACCTGCTAGGGGTTAAGATCCAAGCATCTTGGCTCTTACTTCTTTGCTACACTTGCTGATATAGCTGGCGTTGACATTACAAATCTGATCAGTTTCATCAGCAGAACAAAGCGGTTGACGCAAACGCAGCACAGTCATCGTTCATAATCCACACACTCTAAACCCATCCTTCTAACTATCCCACCACCAACTCTCCTCGCCCTCTCCTTTCATCCCATCGTTTTTCTCTTCCACCTCACCTCCTTCATAATGGTAACACAAAGAACGAATCCGTTTATCGTCGTCCAAGTGTGCTCATTTTTTCGGCAATCATTCCAACCTAACCTAACTTAGAGGTTATGATTGACTCGCGCATGACCTTCAGACAGCACGCCGTGAGTCAGCACAAAAAGCGCCGTAGTTACAAAAGCTCTATCACGGTTCCTGCCGAACACTGGGGGAGCCCAAGGTGCAAAAAGGAGCCTTCTATCTACTGGGGTAGACTCCATCCTGTTACATGCCGCCCCCATTTGATCCCAAGCCTAAGAAACACACCTACTAGGGGGCAGGCAGGTTTATAGGGTGAGCGCTTTGCGAGTAGCGAATTGTGTCACTTAACAAATGGAAGCGAATATGGGATTTTACTCCTAATGGCCGCTGGACACACGAACTCATGTCTAACTTTGCTACATGGTTACGACGAAGACACGCGGAAGTGGATTACTTACTGGATAGCCCCTAGTTTTATTCGCATAGGTGTGGTCCTCCGCTGTCTCTCACATTGTCCTACCTGCCCAGAAGAGTTTGAAGACGCGCGGTACATACTCTTCTACTCTAATATTCGTAAGAGGGCGTGAGGAGATAGCCCCGATTTTTGCAAGACAGCCAAGTGACACAAATTTGACTGGCAGTATATCAAAACGTTGCTGGGATACTGCATGCAAGTTTGCTAATCAAATGGTGCGCAAGCTACGCCAGCAGGATGAAGAAAGCCGAACAATAGAGCTGTTTGAGCAGCGGCAGTCAGATCCAAATAATATCGACGCTCTGAGCCGGCTCACAACCGAGCTTCCTGACAAGTGCTGAACTCAACATGAAACAGTGCTCTAGAGGAGATCGACTCAGACGTACCGACAATAATTACAGACGCTTGAGTTAACGACTCACGACCATATCATACGCAGACAAGACGGTAACGCGCTGATATTATCACACCCTTTCGAAGATCATCAGCTTCATAATGAAAGTACGAGTAATGAAGAATATCAGCGACGTATAAGCTCCATGCGTCGTAGGTAGAAAGCTTTGATGCAGGTTTCTTTTGTGGTAGATAGACACAATCACGGCTCCATCCTCAATGTAGTGCACATGCGATTCCTGGATGGAAGTTAGCCGAAGAGGGTAGGCTGCCCTAGATATCATTGGTGCATGGCATCAATCAAAATGATTCTGATAGTTTTATCCTCCCCTTCCCAAAAACAAAAAAGGGGTTTGAAATAGTTAGCCTGAATATTGACGTGCGATTCGATTGAATAGAAGTAAGCTTAAGATAAAGAATTCGATATTTATCAAATGCCGATCTAATTGGTATTCTAAAATTTAAGGAGGGGAAAGTGTTGTTTTATTGGCTGGCCATTGGCTTTGCCTATTGAAAGTTTATACATCTGAATCAAAAACGCCAGCTACACTCATGCGGCTTTAATCACCTACATACCTCTTTTTTTCCAATACTTGTCTAATATTAAAAGTAATTCTTGTGTCTGGTGTCACCTGCTCAACATCGCCAATATGTAATAACTTCTAAATGCCTTTCATATTTTTTTTTGGCACAGCTTTGCCTATAGTTCTACTCTTATTTCACTCTATGTCTTACTTCTTTGTTTTGTTTGCACAACACAAAATTTGCGGCGCGTTAACGCGGCTACGATGACGAGGCCGCCAGGTTCTTTTAACACCTTTGATTCCACATTCGCCGCCGACAGCTTTTACATTTCAATTCAGTTTTTTTTGTGTTTGCATTCATCGTAAGTCGCCGCGTCGGTAGCTATCATTTTTTATTTGTCTACGCATGCAAATATACCGGTATTCAAAATCTTAGTCAGTCTACTGTGAATTCGGTTGGCAACGCGTTGGCGCAACCAATAGAGGAGAGCAACATTTATGATCACTATGAAGAATCACTCAAATTGTCCATTTACGGCAGTTCAGCGTACGAAGAAGCGCCACTAATGACTAACCGATTTCCAATACGCCAACACTTGCAATTTCCTATGGGGGAACTATAAAACTTTCGTAATAATACGCACGCGTGAGTTTCCAAAATATACCTACACACACACAAGTAGACGAGTATATAAGTACACATATTTGTATGTTATTCAAATAATTTTGTTTGTTTTACATTCATTAATTACTTATTTCCGCTGTCGCTTCTATAAATAAAATTTACATTAAAATTTCGCTGCACTATATTTTTCGTTTACCTATGTATGTCTGTGCACTGCTGATGATGATTGCCGATTTGATTAGCTGCGCGCCAATCTGGTATTGCAACATTTAGCAGGATAAGCCATTGAATTGTGAGATGGGTTTTTGAGGCTTTGCGCAGTGCGTGAGCGCACATTTTGGTTTTCGTATGTCAAACGCACCAATTCATACAAATTCACGCACATCTGCATAGTCACGCTTTGTGGTTTTACATTTCATTTACGATTTGTTTGACCATTGTTTATAAATGATTTCTTTCTACTTTTGTTTGATTTTTCTTCAAAATAAATTTGGGTGCGGTTTCGTCAAAGTAGTGGCTGATAAATGCGCGTGCAACCTTTTTTCCATATATCGCTGCCGCGAAGATCTGTATCTGTACGTTCAGGTGTATAGGAGTGCCCTTTGGCCAATGGCTGGTTGATGTGAAGTGCAGTGAAGTGGCTTTCTATGCAGCTATATGGCATGCCATGAATATATCCAAGTATGCAAATTGTTGACTTTGAACGTTGTATGTGTTTAATTGTGGCTTGATTGCACATTTGTAGCTCGAAGAAAGAGTAAAATATGACTGTTGGCTGAGTTCATGCAAATTGTAAAATTGTAATAGTTTGCTCTTAATTGCTGCTCGATTGTATGTCAATGCGTCGAGTGCGAGTGGCTTGGCAAACAGCCAGTTATGCAAAACGAATGCAAATTGATTTAAAGTGCAAAGTGTTAATTCAATTACAGTGGGATGGCGATAAAAGTATAAAATTTTTGATAAACAAAAGATAGTGTAACTAACTCCTCTTTTACTATGCAGCGGCGAAGAAAACTACAGTGGATTTTATACATTTTTCTCAACAAGTACACTTAGCGAAATAGAACAAATGCTGTTGTAGTGGAAAAGAGAAAAAGGTTCTAGACTGGAGAACCACTACCGGCTATCCCACAGCGCAACTGGTTACAATTTAGGCAAATTAAGCGGTTAGGGGTAGTCAGAGGCACGAAAAAAAGATGATTTTCAATAATTTTTTTTTGCTAGGCTTTGTTTTACAAAAATAAAAACTTAGCGTTAATTCATCATGTTTCGACTTGACTTAAACAAAATTAAAAAAAAAAAAAACAATTAATAATTGTAAAAGTTGTCGTTGTTTGTGTGGATCCCGTTTCTCCAGGAGTTCCTTGCGGTGTTCATCACAAGTCCTCGGAGATTCATCTAAAAGCATTCGGACAAGAGAAATTCGTTTTATTAAAAGATAATCTTGTGCCTAGTCGAAGCTTTTTTCATATTTCAGATTTTCGAGAAAAAACCCGACAATTAATTAAAAAAAAACGAAATTAAAAAAAAGTCGTTCGAACAGCTACAAGTTTTTTATGTTTTTCAAAAGCAGTATAAATTTTATTGAAATCTGCCAAGCGGTTTTTAAGTTACAGTGATCAAGTTCAAAAAACATAGTTGTGAGAAGACCGCATTTAAAGTTTTGCGAACGGTCCGGAGCGCCCGAGCGCCCTTTGTTAATTGCTGAATAACTCGAAAAGCATTTGTCGGATTCACTTCAAATTTTCACACAATATTTTTAAGATATTATACTTTAGGAAGATGCAAACAAAAAATTCAAGTTTTTGAAAATTCTGACTTCTCTCAACCCTTCAAAGTCAATATCAAGATTTAGATGTGTAAAAAGTAAATAAATAGACTTCGAACTCTATGGAATGTGCTCGGAGAATATACCACCTACAGTTTTTCTAGAATTTTTCGTTTCTCTTAATCCACTTATTTTACTTTTAATTTTAAACGTAAAGAAACTACCAGCTGTTCGTGAAACCTTCTAGTTTTTATTAGCTTTATGTGTTTTGACTATTTTGAATATTTTTCTCTTTGTGGGAGATCAAACGGCAATACGCCAAAACTTCGCTGCTGCACAATATTTACTCTAACAGTAAAGGAACAAATTTAATACTGCCCAAGAAACTGCTAGTAAGGAGTATTGAGAGAGCAAAATGGCATTGCGCTCTTTGAAAAAAATGCCTGCGTTTGCTTTATATTTTTGTAAATATTTTTTTCCTCGAGAGTAAATTCTGTAAAATTCTCAGTAGTTCAATTGCTGAGTAACTCATACGGGAAAAGTACGTGAGCAGAATTTGTGTTTCTGTTTCCCAGTGGTGCTATATAAATTCATATATAGTTTTTCTATTGAAACGGCGCGATGATGAATAAGAAATGATGGATTAGTGATTTTTGTGATTCATGAGAAAGAAATAGTAGAAAATAGATAGTAATCATATTTAGGAATTCAACTTGGAGTGTAGTGTGAAGTAGTGAAAATAAAAATTTAAAAAAATGTATATACATAAGGTGCGTTTCATAATCATAAGACTAATTTTCAAAGTATTTTAATTTACAGATTTCAAAGGCAAATAAAAAGTTTACACATCGATTAAAGTAGCAAAAGTTTGTTTCATTACAGAATTAAGAACTTTTTTTCAATACATAAAGAAAATTTTTAGCAAAAACGTACTTCCAGGCGTGTCAAAACGATAAGACACTGTTTAATTAAAGTGATCGTTTAACAAAAGTTTACTTGTTTCGAATTTGTTTTTCTGTCGTCTAGAATTTTAGTATTTTATTGAAGCACCGTTTGCTTTAGCGACACAAAATAACAGTTTTTCATCGATTCTGCTAACTTTTTAGGTAAATTTACTCCCCATACTGCCTTAATTGTCGTTTTAAGCTCGTTGGTGTTGTCAAATTGGCCATTGTTGGCGTAAAATCTTGTGACTAATATACCCCAAATGTTTTCTAATGGGTTTAGATCCAGAGAACACGCCAACCAGTCCATAGTTTCTATGAAACAATCGGTCAAATACTGCCTTGTTTCCCTGCTTATGTGGATTCGGCCATTGTCTTGCTGAAAAACGAAGGGTACTTCTCGATTATCCTGAAAAAAAGGAGGGAGACTATTTTCCAAAACATTTTTGTCGTCCCCACTATTCATTCGCGGCGATGATATAAACTGTATATTAGGAGTTTCTTTCGATGTAAATGCACCCCAAACCATAACAGAACTTGCACCGAAGTTGCGCTTGGAAAATAAGAGGGGCTCTTGTGCCGAAAAGACTAGCAAAAGTGCAGCTTCTTGGAAAAAGATAACGGTGCTACAAAATAGAGTGAGTTTTCGCACTAGAAACAATTAAGGGAAGTCTTAAGTCTATAACTGTTAAAATGATGCCAAATAAAAGCCACTCCGGAAAGTAAAAGCCAGCTTATGGTAGTTCAAAAATTGTATACCAAAGGTGTCTTATGATTATGAAACGCACCTTACATGGTTCAAAAGCACGGAGAGTTTAGAGCGAATATAGTTGCGGTAGAAATAAAAAATTTAACTTCATAATTAAATTGATTTTTCACTCTTTTGAATTGGAGTAGATCACTGCCGATTAAGTTTATGGCCGGGCAAAGCACGAAATGACAAATTTTTGAACTTTTCTCGAGAAGTAATGAATGGACGTTAAAAAAAAAACGAAATACAGGGTCCGACGCTCGAAGTGTAACCAGTTAAAAAGGCCATAAATTTAGTTTGGCAAACTACTTTTATTCAATCCAAAGTAAAAAAATGTGTGAAAATAATACAAAATTAAAAATTAATTTAATTTTGCTCGTTTTGACCGTATTTTGCCTTGACCATGGCCTTGAGACGGTCCAGAAACGAATCGAAAGTTGCCTGTATGTGACTTGTAGGTATTTTGACCCATTCGCGGACAATGGCTTTTTCCAGCACCTCGAGACTGGTGAATCTTTTAGTTCGGACCTTGCTCTTCAAAATGGCTCAAAGAGAATAATCGATCGAAAGAATAATAATAATAGGATTCGCGTCTGATGGATTCGAGAGCCATTGTGTGAACGTTACGAAATTCGGTTGAAGTTGGTTACACTTCAAGTGCCGGACCCTGTATAATAAAAAAATGCATTCCAACAAAATGTATGTTTTTCTTGTTCTTCTGTTCTTTCTGTTTGTTCTCAAGCTCTTAAAAAACCCCGGCAGTAATTAGAATTATTGGACTGTAAGGTTCAGCTGGCATTCCTAGAAATGTCAATTATTCAGTGAAACTGCTTGTAAATTTCCAGTTTCAGGAAGAAATGCTGCCATAGACCCTTTTGGTAGATGTACGACTCTAGTGCCTCTCTTTAAACTATCAATTCTGCAACACCCACAAATACCTGATTATTTTCATATACTGAAACCATAAGAATTTCAAAAACACAGGTAGCTACCCAGCGGCTATCGCTGCTTTTTTCACAGCTCTACAAACTCACTTGTACATACGAGTCTCAACGCACACATACATACATACATACATACATACATATGTGTGTCTATGTATGTGCATTGTGCACTTTGAAGTGTCTCGAAGTAAGTTGAAGTCAAAGACTTTAAAATGGTCTGGCAGCAGTAATGGCTATTATGCGATTTTCGTGGTTTTAATTTCATGCATTTTTCCCAAAATAATTCTGATTTATTTTATTTGCAAATCTTGAGGCTGTATTTTGAAAAAAAAAACATGATTTTGAAATATTTCTGCCTTCGTGAATGAAAATAAGTTATTATGAGCCTAAAAAATTTCGCAGCTTAACACTTACATCATCGGCTACAACAACAAGGGCTTAAAAAAAGCACCAACGCTAGCTTAAGTAGCCATAATTCATCTTATTATGAGTCTGAATAGTTAAAAACAACCAAAAGGAAAAACTACATAACTTTCACTGCGGAGAAACAACGTGCTTGCCTATGTGTATGTGTATGTAAATATGTATGTAGGCATAGCTGCATAAAAATTGTCCAAATAGCAACAAATTTTCGCTGCTGATAAACATATTACAATAAATTATGAGCCCGTACACGCATGCCGGCATTATCGGTCAACGAGTCGGTGAGCGGCGCATCTTAATGTTCGCGCCGCACGCAATCACGCAGCACTTCGGGAAGAAGCTGCACCTTTCTAAATACTTATTTAATAAATATGGATGTACATATGTAGCTGTGTCTGTATGTGGTTGTATACACACACACACACACACATATATATATATATATATATAAGGTTATACGTTCCGGCATACGTAAATTATGCTGCGCGTAACTTTGCTGTGCAAGATCACTGATTTGGCTCGTCCTGCCATCATTAATACGGCTGTCAACTAAATTGATGACATTTATCTGCGTATTTCGTTCACTCCTCCCTCCTTTGCTACGTTAATTTCTTGCTCACCGTTATTTTCCCTCCAATACACATACATACGTGTAGGGTCAATAAGCTCATTTGGTGTAAAGTGAGCACAACAACAACAACAACATCCTTTGTAAGTGTTGCGCAATTTTGCGTGTGCTGCCGAATGCGATTAAGTGGCAACATCTTCATATACAGCAACAAAAAAACGCTCGCTACTTCATAGCATCGCCGGTTACCTGTTGCAGCATCTGTTGTTGTTACTGATTTATTTAACTACATATGAATATTTTCTGTTGTTGCTGCCGTCAATCTTTTCCCATTCATGACCGCAAAATCACTATAATCATATCGTATACACGCATACATACACGAGTATATGTAAATATGTATGCGCCAGCACGCACTCAATTCGCCGTCCGGCAGCCAACCAGTTCGTTGTGGTCCGTTCACAAGCGAAAAAGTGAAATTAATCTACTCTTATCATGCGAACAGATAAAAAATGCTTCCTTTGCCTTGCCATTCGCTCCTTTTATTCACTCTTCTTTGGCGGTATTGTCGTTGATATGCAAAAAGTGTGTGCTGCTGTGGGATTGCTGATGTTGCTGAGTGGTCCTCGGCCTTTTTGAGGTTGCTGTTATTGGCTTTTCTGTTATGCTTCACTTGCTCGATGGTTGCAATTTATAGCCTAATTTCTTCGTAAAAAAGATGCAGGGTTTGCAGTTGATTTCTGAAGCGGAAAATTCGGGTTGAGTGAATATCAATTCCACCCCAGAGTACGTAAAAGTAAGAATTGATTTTGCAAAAAAATCTATTCTTAATATTCACGAGAAAAATGGGACCTCTTTTACTACTCGTTTTGCAGTTGAATTCGGTTTACACACTGAGTGGGGTTCTACTGTACAGATAATTTCATGGAGCTGCGGGACCACACCCGACGACACCTGTTCCGACGACAGTTGGTTCTACGTAACTAGAACGACCCGGATTTATAACCGGCCAAGGACTGTCACTTCAGCAGTATTCTCTGTACATATATGGGGAATGTTTTTGCTGCTACAACAACAATCATACAACAGCAATTAAAAAAAAACCTATGTTACAAATAAACAAAATTATGAAATTCAGGGTCCGGCACTCGATGTGTAATCAATTAAAAATGCCATAAATTTAGTTTGGCAAACTACTTTTACTCAATTCGAAGTAAAAAATATGTGAAATAGTACAAAATTAAGAATCAATTTGCTTTTGCTCGTTATAACCATCTTTTACCTTGAGTATGGCCTTGAGACGGTCCAGAAACGAATCAACAAATCGCAAGCTGCCCGAATGTGACTTGCAGGTATTTTGGCCCACTCGCGGACAACGGCTTTTTTCAGCGCCTCGAGACTGGTAAATCTTATAGTTCGGAGTTTGCTCTCCAAAATAGCCCAAAGAGGATAATCCACCGGATTCGCGTCTGGTGAATTTGGGAGCCATTGTGTGGACATTATGAAGGTCGGAACGTTGTTTTTTAGCCATTCTTGATTCACTCCAGCTTTGTGAGACGGTGCCGAGTCCTGTTGAAACGTCCATGGTCAGCCACCGAAATGTTTGCCTGGTCACGGCTTCAAAGCAACCTCCAGAATACTTTCTCGATAATATTTCACATTTACCTTAACGCCAGGCTCGATGAAAACGATGGGAGAGCGCCCATCTGCGGTTACATCGGCCCAAACTATTACCTGTGGGGGGTACCGTCTCCTCGTGGCCAATCGATGACTCAAATTCTCGTATGAACGGTCGGTCAAATAAACCCTATCATTTCGGGAGTTTACGAATTGTTCAATTCGAAAAATTTTTGCGTCAGAAAATACAATGTTCGGAAATTGACCGTTTTCGGTCAAGCGAAGCAACTCCTTCGCTCTCTCAAGTCAGACTTGTTGCTGCTTTGGTGTGAGGTCATACGCCTTTAGGATCTTGTAAAGCTTGACCATGAGATCATTCTTCAGTAAAATTCTGAAAAAAATGGAAGGAGACACACAATTTTGGGTAGATAAGTTTACATCGATAACGTCTTAATAAAATTCGCTCAAATTTTATACGTGCATTACTTTCAGAAGCAACTGGGATAGAGAGGGAGAAATCAACAAAATCGCCAAATCGAAATGTAGTTGTGTTGTTATGTTACTCATGATTAGCTCATAATCAGTTCAGATGACTTCGTAATGGAAATTTTAGCTAGAAAAAAAATTTGAGGTGTGCTCTTAAGAATTCCAAATACAACGAGAGAGAGAGTAAAATATATGCGAGCATTTCGTAAATTTCCCAAGTTCCAAAATGGAGATATTTTTATTTGAAATTAAGTGAGAAAGAAAATTAAGTGAGAAACTATTCAATATTCTTTGAAATATACGAAAAAGATACATGCCCCCGTCCCCTTTTGAGTAAATACATATATGTATATGTGTATGTATGTGTATTTTTAAAGCCACTTCACCAAACTTGAAATCTGACAGCATCCACCCCCACCTCCTATGTAGAGGAAATTTTGCTTGCTGCTCGTATGTCTCTCAGTGCAATGAATAACCTTTGTAAATTTTCAGAATTCTGTTACAAACAAACAAATTTTTGTATTTCACAAACCAATAATGAAAAATTGCTAAAAACTTGATATTGGAGAAAGTAATTATTACGAATTTTTTGCTTTTAAAAACACATTTCGAATCGATTAGAAAAAGATAATAAATAATACTTGCATGTATGTATAGGGTTTTTTAATAGGTGCCCTCCACCTTTTTTCCGATAGGGAGGGCGAACGACTCATATCAATATTTTTTATTTTTCGCTTGTCATTTGTAAACTTCATTAGTATACATTTCATCATGGAACGCTACACACTTGAGCAACGATTGCATATCGTGCAAATTTTTTATGAAAATAATCGTTCTGTTGCTGCTACTTTAAGAGCATTACGGCCATTTTACGGTCCATTTAACAAGCCGTCCCGTTTTGGGGTTATGTGAAGTCATTGGTCTACAGTAACAAGCCGGCAACGATTTGTGAGCTCAGAGCCAATATTGAACGCGAAATTGCTGGAATTTCGGCCGATTTATGCAAAAGAGTGGTCGAAAATTGGGTTCAACGATTGGACTTCGTAAAACGTGCACGCGGTGATCATTCAAAAGAAATCGAATTTCATATTTAAATGTATGTGTTCAAACTCGATAATAAAAAGAAAATTAGTTAAAAAAGTCAAACCGTTTGTGTTTTATTCAAAAAAGTTCAAAAGTTGAAGCGCTCTTACTGAAAACCCCTATATGTATGAGTATAAGAATCCATAGCGAGCTCTGTTGCTTGTTCAATCATTGATCAATAAATAGGTACACATGCACATACTCGGCTCTACTCATATATACAAAGGCGTACTCAAGATTTCGATTAGAGGAGGCTAAAGTTCCCCAATGTAGTTGAATGTCATGAAATACAATGAAGAATCTCTCTTTCCAACAAATGCTACTTTGGACTAAGTAGGCAATTGAGTAGTAAAGTCCTCTCTCGACAAACAACACTAACACTCTACAAGGTTCTCATCATGCCCGTCCTATCGTCTGGCGCACAAGCTTTGACGAAGACAATATCCCTTGGAGTGGAGCGAGGCGTCACTTGGAGTGTTTGAGAGAAAAATTCTGGGGAAGATTTTTGGCTTCGCACCACCATACATAAAATGTTTTTTGTATTATTATTATTTTGTGGTCATCGGTGGGCATCAGATCGAGTGCCACTTTGAACAATTTCACCAATTCATTGTGTTGATGGAACATTGTTTGCAATTCATTCACGATTGATCTTCTCGTATTCGTCGAAATTGCACAGCGCTGATCTAATTCACTATTCTCATCACCAATAAAATATATTTGCAAAAATTGATGGTCACCATCTGGGAATAGTAGCTCTATGGTATATTTGACCTTGAATCTGTAAAGTTCGAGAAATATATGTAGATAACGGATCTGAATTTTTAAAAACATCGAACACAGGGACGGCACATAAATTAAATATGATATTGTTTATTCCAAACGAAGTAATAACCTTAAACGTCTGCATAAATCCATCTCTTATAATATTTGTAGCTCCAAAAGATGTCATTTGAAATCATGAATTGTATTTTTTAATGTTTAAGAGGAAATGCTTCGACGTTGGTGAATTTCCAAAAACTAATGAATGCAAAGGTTCTGGCGGAAGTTCTAGCACCGGCAATTTGACTTTCCCACCAGCACAGCACATACCAGGCGTTTAGTTTCTGAATTTAATTGCTTTGCAATGTATACATTCTATATTCATTTGGCCAATGTAGGCACGCATGCTGTAATCAATGGGGGCATCGTAAATGAAAGACGCGCGGTCCATTTGAAATGGATTGATTCATAAATGGACGTACGCCCACGACGGTTTCTTGGTGCTTCACTATTAACCGACGGATTTCTCCGTCTGTGTCGTTGTGTTTCCACTTAATTTCGTCGAACACGATCTTCTTCACTTTGTGATCACATAAAATGTCATAACTCAGGAACGGCTGCACCGATTTCAATCAAACTTCACATAAACCACCTCCTGAAAGATTGAAAAGAATTGAATTTTCGTGTCAATCGGTTCGGCGGTTCTTGAGTTATAAGATTACCAAGTAAATGTAATATATAACAACAACTTGAAATAACCCAGGATCAGCAGTGTAGTTAGGAATTTCAGCTGATATAAGGCTATCGATTTGATCCGGAGTTGTTTTATGTACCAGCCAAATTAGTATATGTGCGTGCGGCAATCCCCTTTTCTGCCATTCGATGGAGTACATATGGCAACGCACCTCCCCAAATATATATAATTTCACAATTAAATCCATAAGTGCTTTACATTTTTGCCGAAATGGATACTCATGTGGTTCAAACACATCCTAGGGTTATCCAGGTCCACGTTTTGGTCTATATCTCGAGACCCTAGTTACGGAGGGGCATTAAAAATACTCTATACTATAGAATCATCAGCAGCTTCCATTTGCTACCCATATTGTATAAACACATCCTAGGGTTATCCGGGTCCACGTTTTGTATTATATCTCGAGGCCTAAGTCACGGAACGGTATGAAAAATACTCCATACTATAGAAATCATCAACAGCTTCCATTTGCTACCCATATTTTACGAACACATCCTGAAGTTATCTGGGTCCACATTTTGGGCGATATCCCGAGACCCTAGTTACGGAGGGGCATTAAAAATATTCTATACTATAGAATCATCAGCAGCTTCCATTTGCTACCCATATTGTATAAACACATCCTAGGGTTATCCGGGTCCACGTTTTGGATTATATCTCGAGACCCCAGTCACGGAACGGTATGAAAAATATTCTATACTATAGAAATCATCAACAGCTTTCATTTGCTACCCATATTGTACGAACACATCCTTAAGTAATCGGGGTCCATATTTTGGGCGATATCTCGAGCCCCTAGTACTTAGCGGCATCAAAAATACTCCTTACTATAGAATCATAAGCAGCTTCCATTTGCTACCCATATTGTACAAATACATCCTAGGGTTATCCGGGTCCACGTTTTGGATTATATCTCGAGACCCTAGTCACGGAACGGTATGAAAAATACTCTATACTATAGAAATCATCAACAGCTCCCATTTGCTACCCATATTGTACGAACACATCGTTAAGTTATCGGGGTCCACGTTTTGGGCGATATCTCGAGACCCTAGTCATGGAGCGGCATCAAAAATACTCCTTACTATAGAATCATCAACAGCTTCCATTTGCTACCCATATTGTACAAACACATCCTAGGGTTACCCGGGTTCACGTTTTGGCCTATTTCTCGAGACCCTAGTCACGGAACGGTATGAAAAATACTCTATACTATAGAAATCATCAACAGCTCCCATTTGCTACCCATATTGTACGAACACATCGTTAAGTTATCGGGGTCCACGTTTTGGGCGATATCTCGAGACCCTAGTCATGGAGCGGCATCAAAAATACTCCTTACTATAGAATCATCAACAGCTTCCATTTGCTACCCATATTTTACGAACACATCCTGAAGTTATCTGGGTCCACATTTTGGGCGATATCCCGAGACCCTAGTTACGGAGGGGCATTAAAAATATTCTATACTATAGAATCATCAGCAGCTTCCATTTGCTACCCATATTGTATAAACACATCCTAGGGTTATCCGGGTCCACGTTTTGGATTATATCTCGAGACCCCAGTCACGGAACGGTATGAAAAATATTCTATACTATAGAAATCATCAACAGCTTTCATTTGCTACCCATATTGTACGAACACATCCTTAAGTAATCGGGGTCCACATTTTGGGCGATATCTCGAGCCCCTAGTACTTAGCGGCATCAAAAATACTCCTTACTATAGAATCATAAGCAGCTTCCATTTGCTACCCATATTGTACAAATACATCCTAGGGTTATCCGGGTCCACGTTTTGGATTATATCTCGAGACCCTAGTCACGGAACGGTATGAAAAATACTCTATACTATAGAAATCATCAACAGCTCCCATTTGCTACCCATATTGTACGAACACATCGTTAAGTTATCGGGGTCCACGTTTTGGGCGATATCTCGAGACCCTAGTCATGGAGCGGCATCAAAAATACTCCTTACTATAGAATCATCAACAGCTTCCATTTGCTACCCATATTGTACAAACACATCCTAGGGTTACCCGGGTTCACGTTTTGGCCTATTTCTCGAGACCCTGGTATCCGATTCTTAAAATTTTAAAACACAAACCATCTACTGAATAGTCCAAACAAAGCCTAAAAATTTGGTTTGGATAGGTGAGCCCGTTCTTGAGTTATAAGATTACCAAGGAAATGTAACTTCTTTTTATATATATAGATTAAGTGAGAAAGAAAATTAAGTGAGAAACTATTCAATATTCGTATCGGAGGCCGTTAGCCCATCACCAGCTTAGTTGACTTATTTCGGTTATTCGTTTTTGTTTTTATTAGGAAGTAGCTCGTTTTGTACTTCAAAAAGTGTTGAACTCTTGAGAATAATAGATTAGATTCACTTTATTTTATCTCAGAAGGAGTTTGAATTATTTCTACTATCAATTTTTGCAAGAAACCCAGATTACGAAGCCCAATGCATTCGGAACGTTTTCATGTGTGAGCCATATTTGTTTTGTTCAGAGTGGCTTCACAAATTCATCTCGGCAAAAAATTGGAATTAAACCATGAACATTTCCGACGTGAATTAACGAAACAAGAATGCATTGATGTACTAAAATTATTATATGGCGATCAACCACCATTCTTTATCACTGTAAAAAACTGGTACAATGGATTTTCGGAATTCACAATGGAGTTCCAGGAAGGACGTCCAAAATCAGTTGTTGTACCAGGAAATATCGATGCTGTGCGCGAAATGATTGAGGAAGATTGTCACGGTACACACCGTGAGATTGAGGTATTCTTAAGCATTAGCATGATGAACATTAATGAGATTTTATTCTGATACTTTTGTGGTAAAAAATCTGTGGCGCTTTCAAAACACTCGCCAAGACGTTGTTTTAAAATAAAATAAGTCAATATTTAGATTCTTGTAGATTTCACTATTTTTATTCAAAAAACGGCTCTTTACAATTATATATATTATGAAAAAGGACAGCATTTAAATGCCCACCTAGAGCACGTCGACAGGCAAAATTCGTCAAACAGTTGATTAATGAAGGCCTAATTGTTGAGAACGTTGAGATATCCATGTTGAAAGTTGTTCAGCAACACTTTGCGCTACAGCAACAATATTTCGAATAAAACGCCCAGTTCTAGGTCTGCTAATTCTTTTGCTATCCGCGGCAGCACCAGAATTGTCGACTTATTCGGACGATTACTTCCACCAAAAAAATTACGAATTTTGCGGTATGTTTTTCTTAAAGATCGACCTGTTTCACGTGTGATATTGAACATTAGTTTACTTAATAGATGTCAAAAATGGTTTAAATTTACCGTCCAGGAATTGTTTACTACTAAAGGGTTTTCTAATAACAGTTGTTATTTTGAATAGCCCGCTATTTCGCTAGATGTCACTTTTGAAGCTGTCACTTTTTGATATTTGGCAAGTAGAAACTACGCCATTAATAAAAATGGAACGATACAGGCTTGAACAACGCATTGAAATTATTATTATATAATAAAATTCACTATAAAAATGGTGAAAATTTGGCAGAGACGGTTCGTAAAACTCGAACATTTTTGGGTCATCGTGAAGCACCTTGTCGTACCGCAATACAGAAATTGGTGAAATAATTCGAGCTGTTGGGACAAGTTAGTGATGTGCAGAATAAAACCTGTGCACGCCGCTCAAGAACAGCCGAAAATATTGCTGTTGTAGCCGAAAGTGTTGAAGAAAACCCAGGTTTGTCCATTCCTCGTCGCTCTTTGGAATTAGGCATTTCACAAACGTCATTACACCGTACGATGCATAAAGATTTGGGTCTTACGGCTTATAAAGTCCAGATTCTCAGATCTGGGGCTCAGAAAATCCAAGAGTTAATGTTGAACATCCTCTTTATCCTCAACGTGTGACTGTTTGGTGCGGTTTATAGTGAATGGATTGCGTAATCGAGAGATGATTAACGATTTTTTATGGCCGGAATTGGATGATATTGATCTGGACAACGTTTATTTTCAACAAGACGGCGCTACGTGCCACACAAGCAACGAAACCATTGATCTTTTATCAAAATAACACCTCTTATTGGAAAACCCTTTACATCTAGACGTCCACTTTGGAAAGAACCTTTATAAATAGCAACCCTTGTATCATAGACATTTCAGTTGCACGAGTACTCTCTATTTTACATGAAAATCTATAAATGAAAAATCAGCTCGGATATTTAATGCTGCTTTCATTAAGAATTCAATGGAGGGTAGTGCTTTGGGAAAATAATGGATGAGATGCTATGAAGTTATTGGAAGGTCATTGAAGTCGAAGTTATATTGAATAAAAAAAACTAATTCGATTTAAAAATTCACATTTCCTTATTTTTGCTTTCTACTTTTCAACCAACCTGTAATATGGTGCTATCATTGGTTTCACTACGTTGCAAAAACAAAAAAATTGATAAAAAATAATGTTTTCCTTGCCATGAAATATGCAGCAACTTTCATATTTACGTTCAAAAATACTTAGTACGTTCTTTCCTACTATATGATTACGTTCTGGATATATGTCATGCCACATCGGCCAGGTAATTAAGTGAGTGGAACTCAACTTTGGCTGGCGGCGATAGTTTCTAAAGCAAATTAATTACAAAAATTAATTCTAATCAGTTAGCAACTCGTTATTCCACACGCATGTATTTGTAAAGTATATACACATGTGTGCGTGTATGTGTGCACATAATTAAGCGAAATGCAACAGTGACAAATGGCAGTGTTTATCGACACAGCAAAGCTAGAAAAAAAACATACCTACATCTGAACTAATCAAATATGTATGAGCAGGAGGTGTGCATGTATCTGTGCAACATTTGCGATAACCGCTGCTGTGGCATGTTGCAATCGCAATACATAAATATTTATGAGCCGACATACAGTGAGGTGCAAAAATGGAACATAAATAACATAAGTTACGTTTAGTACCATATCTACGCAAACAAGCTTGTTTATTTGAATGCAATTGTACATGTATTATATAATTAGTGTGTAAGCTTTCAAATGAGCCCATAACGGTTAAAATCTAACAACAACAACTACTCATTGGAAGAGCTGAAAATAAAAACACAAATGTTCCAATTATGCACCGCTTATTTATTTATGAAAAAAGTACAAAAAAGAAATTATTTTAATACTTCGTCCAAAGCCCCGATTTTTTTAATGCCTTTATACGGTTTGGCATACTTTCTGTATATTTAGCCACAGTTTGTGGCGGAATGGAATACCACACATCCTGGACTCGCTCCCAGACCTCATTCATCCCTTTTGGCGGGTTTGCATAGTTTGCGAGCTTTTGTTTTACGAGATGCCACAAATTTTTAATGGGGTTCATGTCAGGGCTTTGTGCTGGCCACTGCATAACCGAAAATTTTTGGGACTTCAGCCAGCTGGACACCATTGTTGCCGTATGTTTAGGGTCATTGTCTTGTTGAAAAATAACTTTTTCAACAGCAAGACCGGTTTTGTGGATGGCAGCAGGCAAATTTTCTTGCAAGATCGTCAAGTACTGCTCCTTTTTCATTCGTCCTTCGATTTTGATCAAAGGACCCCCAAACCATTATGTTGCCACCACCATGCTTCACTGTTTCTTCCACGCTTGATTTTGTTAACTGCTGGGGATCTTTTGACCAAAACCATGAACAGCCATCCGATTCAAATCGGTTGATTTTTATTTCATCTGACCATATCACCTGTAAAAAATAAAAATATGCATTAAATGATATTAATTATTGAAGCTTTACTGCTTAGTACCTGCTGCCAATCTGCATTAGTGCAATCGGTGTGTACTTCAGCAAACTTTTTTCTGCTCATCATGTTTTTTTTTGAAAGCAGCGGTTTTTACTTCTTTTCTACAGCTTTCAATCCTAATTTTTTTTAATTTCGTCTCGCTGTCCATTTGCTGACTTTCAAATTCATTGTTTGAATGCCTTCTGACGGTGTTTTTACGCTACCGCTTGCAACTAGTTTAGCCAAATGCCGGATTTCCCGCTCGGTAATTTTTTGTGGACGCCCAGAATTTTGCTTAACTTGTAATAAATCATGTTTTTTTTAAGCCTTTGCACTGTGGTGTGACTAACTTTGAATTTTTGGGCACATTCTCGAATAGACAACCCGTCCCGCACAGATTTACAATATTTTCTTCGACACTTGGTTTCATAGTTTTATTTATTAATGACTTGACACTTTGACACTTTATGACACCAATTCCAGAAAAAGAACAAAAGAAACCACAGCCAAATTTAAAAATAACCGATAAAATTAAGCATTGAACAACAACGAAGCAAGCGGTGCATAATTGGAACATTTGTGTTTTTATTTTCAGCTCTTCCAATGAGTAGTTGTTGTTGTTAGATTTTAACCGTTATGGGCTCATTTGAAAGCTTACACACTAATTATATAATACAGGTACAATTGCATTCAAATAAACAAGCTTGTTTGCGTAGATATGGTACTAAACGTAACTTATGTTATTTATGTTCCAATTTTGCACCTCACTGTAGATATGAGCATTAGAAAATAGGCAATGTGAAAAATGTTAATTAGAAATAAATAAATGCGCCAACAGGAAGAACACGAGTTGTGGCAGGCTTGTTGCGATTGCTGGCTTGTTGAGATTGCAATCATGCAGCTAAGCAGCTGGCAACGAGCGCCAAACAAAGAGAGTACAATACAGCAACAGGCACGAGTGTTAAAAAATATATTTTGTTTATTGCTGGCAATTGTTTCACTCAACTTTTAATTGCTGCTGCAACATGCCACTGGCTAGGCGGTGTCGGCTGTCTATGGCTATCTCGCTGCCTCAGTTGGTTTGCGCTGTTTGCTGGTGGCGGCGGCAACATGTTTGCCCACCATTTAGGCACTGCCGCTTTGTAGCTCACTTGTCACTTTTAAACGATGTTAGTAGATCAGATGCGTTTTTTGTGTTGTTTCGCTCGCAGCCGGACAGCGGCAGTGGACTCAATGAGTTTCACACACATACAAATCTACTAGCATACATATGTACATACATACATTTATGCGATTGTGAATGGGTGTGGAAACCTTCGTCGTCAGTATGCGTTGTCAGGTTTCAATCATGGATTTTTATTACCTGCTGCAGAAAACGCCTCGGTTTTTAGTTTTGACTCAATGGCGTAATTTTTTTGCGTGAAAAACATTTTCATTCATTACTTCATTCATATTTATTAAGCATTTCAGACGGCTGCTAGTTCGAGATTTACTCACTTCGCGATTTATGCGTCGATTGCGCGCTTATTTGGTGCGTTGGCTATTTTACGCAATAACCGTTAGTAATTGGCTTTTGATAAATTTTTCCTGGTTGATGGTGATGAAGTGGCTGTTGGTCGCGATGCGTTGAGTGACGCCATTTATCAACAGATGTTGCAGTAACTGCAGCTGTAATTATCTAAGTTCGTGGCTGCAACAGGTTTGACCAAAGTGGGTTTCTAGTGCCTGCTTGACAGCTAATAAGGGGTCATAAACGTTTTTCCATGCACACTGGGGTGTAATTGGGGTCGGCGCACCTTCCGAATGTATTTGTATGCTTTTTTTTAATTGCGTACTTTTTCACAAAATCTATAAAAAAATAAAAAAATTTTTGTGTATAGCTAAGAAAAGTAGCTGTAGGAGAGTAATTTTTTTGCATGTTTTGGAACACTTATTGAAAATTGTGGAAAATTTAAAAAAAAGCGGAATAGTGTTTTTCATACATTCAAGTTGGTTGACTTAAATAGTTAAGTCGTTTTATTAAAAATATTTAGAATTAAGAGTTGAATAGTTGTACGCGAAGTTTCGCCTTCTGTAAGGGATTAGGGGTAGTCAGAATTTTCAAAAACTTCGATTTTTCGTTTTTGCATTTTCTTAAAGTATAATATCTTAAAAATATTGTGTGACAATTTGAAGTGAATCCGACAAATACTTTTCGAGTTATTTAACAATTAACAAAGAGCGCTCGGGCGCTCTGGAATCCATAGCAAAACTTTGATCAAAACTATGTTTTTTGAACTGGCGATCACTTCAAAACCGCTTGGCAGATTTCAATAATATTTATACTGCTTTTGAAAAACACAAAAAACTCGTGCCTGATCGAATGATTTTTTTTTTTTGAAAAATTTCGATTTTTTTTCGAACTATTAATTGTCGTTTTTTTTCTCGAAAATCTGAAAAATATTTTCTGCAGCCCCCATATTGTTAATTTGGAAAAAAGTTTCGATCACGCACAAGATTATCTACTAATAAACCTTATTTCTCTTGTTCGATTGATTTTAGACGAATCTCCAAAGACTTGTGATGATCACCGCAAGAGACTTCAGGCGATAAAATTTACATTTTTTTTTTTTTTGGAATTTTGCTAAAGTCAAGTCGAAACATGATGTATTAATGCAATGTTTTCAGTTTTGTAAAATAAAGCAATTGACTAGCAAAAAAAAATTATTCAAAATCATAATTTTTCGTGCCTCTGACTACCCCTAACTCCTTAAAGTTAGCTTAAAAAGGGTGTTTTTTCAGAGCTTGAGAACTTTAAATGGTTATGTAAATTTTTTTTATTATAATTTGTTAGATAATTCCATGGCATTTATATTTTGAATACCATATCTGGTATATGTCCGCCGTGGACTTCTTCTTCTTAATTGGCGCGATAACAGCTTACGGGATTTTGGCCGATTTTAACAAAGTGCTCCCATCGTTTCTTTTTCGTGCTAACCGGCGCCAGTTGGACACACTAAGTGAAGCCTAGTCCTTCTCCATCTGATCGTTTCAACGCAAAGGAGGCCTTCCTCTTCCTCTGCTACCCCCAGCTGGTACCGCATCGAATACTTTCAGAGTCGAAGCGTTTGTAGCCATTCGGACGACATGACCCAGCCAACGTAGGCGCTGGATCTTTATTCGCTGCGCTATGTCTTCGATATGTACTTCGTTTTGTCCTCGTTCACCACCAGACCCATTCGCTTTGCCTCTTTATCCAGTTTGGAGAAGACAGAACTAACAGCGCGGTTGTTAAGGCCGATGATGTCAATATCATCGGCATACGCCAACAATTGTACGCTCTTATAAAAAATTATGCTTGAGCGATTCAGTTCTACGGCTCGTACGATCCTCTCCAACATTAGGTTAAAGAGGTCACACGACAGCGAGTCACCCTGTCTGAAACCTCGTTTGGTATCAAACGGCTCGGGGAGGTCCTTCCCAATTCTGACGGGTAACTCTTTTTCGTACTGACGAATGCAGCTTTGAAGTCGACGAAAAGATGGTGTGTGTCGATTCTCCTTTCATAGGTCTTTTCCAACATTTGGCGTATTGTGAATATTTGATTGATGGTAGGCTTTAGACCACGTTGATAAGGTCCAATCAGCTTCGGCCTTTCATAGGCGTTATTTAGAAGACTAATCCCGCGGTAATTGGCACAGATTACAGGATCAGCCTTCTTATAGATTGGGCAGAGCCCACTTAAATTCCAATCGGCAGGCATGCTTTCATCCAACCATATTTTGCCTAGAAGCTGATGCATGCACCTTACGAGCTCCTCGCCGCCATGTTTGAATAGCTCAGCTGGCAGTCCGTCGGCGCCCGCGGCTTTGTTGTTCTTTAGCCGCGTTACCGCTATTCTCACCACGTTATTGTCGTGTAGCGGAACGACAATTCCGTCGGCAACGTTTGGGGTATCGGGATATTCACATTATTTTGGACATACACAGCTGTCGCTATTTAACTGTTTCGAGAAGTGTTCCCTCCATAATTTAAGTATGCTCTGGATGTCAGTCACCAGATCGCCGTTTTTGTTCTTACAGGAAAACGCCCCGGTCTTAAAACCTTCTGTAAGCCGTCGAACTTTCTGGTAAAACTTTCGGGTGTTTTTCCTATTGGCCAGGATCTAAAGCTCCTCGCACTCACTTATTTCGGCCTCTCGTTTCTTCTCTCGTCGTCTCTCTTCCTGTCTTAGCTCTCTGTAGTGATCTTACATGGCTCACGTTGCGCCTGATCGCAGCGTGGATCTGCATCATCTTTTCTTTCTACGACAGCAAGACATTGTTTTGGCTGCAAGAAGGTAATGATCCGAGTCGATGTTGGGTCCTCGGATTGTACGTACATCTAATACACTAGAAGCGTGTCTTCCATCTATCACAACATGATCGATCTGGTTTCGTGTTTTTCGATCAGGAGACAGCCCGGTAGCTTGGTGTATCTTCTTATGCTGGAATCTGGTGCTGCAGACTACCATGTTTCGGGCCCGGCGGAGTCGATCAGCCTCTGTTTGTTTCCCGATGTTTCGTTGTGTAGGCTCTTTGGGCGCATCGTCCTTCTCTTCCGCCGGAGCGTGGGCGCAAATGACCGAGATGTTAAAAAATTGCTCTTTAATGCGGAGTATTGCGAGACGCTCGTACACCGGAGTGAACGACAGTACTTGGCGACGAAGTCTCTCTCCCACAACAAATCCGACACCGAATTTGCACTCGTTAACATGGCAGCTGTAGTCGACGTTGCAAGGTCCTATGTTTTTCTTGAATTGCCCCGTCCATCGCATTTGTTGAATAGCAGTGATGTCAGCCTTTACTCTCACGAGGACATCAACCAGTCGGGCAGAGGCACCTTCCCCATTAAGGGACCGGACATTCTAGGTACATTCTAGGTACCTCAAATCGTAATCCTTATTTCGTTTGCAGGGGTCGTCATCAGTATAGGGAGGTCTCATCCGAGGCTTTGTATATCTTTTCATTGGGGGGGACTTTTATATCTAAGAGTTATATTTACGCTCATCCAATTTCAATCAGAAAATTTTTCATTCATAGTTGGATTTATATACTTCGAAAAAATATTTAATTTTTGCCGAACGGAGGTAAATAAATTTGAAATTTTGGGTTGAAAAAAAAAGAAACAACTGGCATTATTATACAGATAAAGAAAATCTATGCGCCAACTCTAATAATGAGTAATGTAATGAAAGAAAAAGTAAATTACATTAATTTGGCAATAATTTGAGTTCAGTGCGCCAGCAACCAAGAAATCCCAATTGAACTCAACTAGCGAAATAGCAAAACAAAAAAGCAAATAGTAGCCGGCGGTGAGAAAAAAAGCCATGAAGTAACTTTAGTGCTCTTTACAAATTCATAGTTCATAGTTGGCAAAGCCGAAGAACTTCGCTGGCAACATTTCCTGCTGAATAGATTTGCGTATTATTTGCTTTCAAGTTTCCTTTATCTCTCTGCGCCTAATGACATGATTTAGCCAAGTACCTACTTACCTGCAATATAATTATTTTCTCAAATAGTTGCGGTCCTAATTGCGAGGTAGGGAATTCGACATTTACGCATAAAGCGGTCGAAAGTAAGACTTATCGCTTTTCTGCGGCTGTATTTGTTGCAAGCGCATTAAAAAAGAAAACCTGTTGCCGCCAAAAAGCAAATAAACCAAATCTGCTACAGTCAGGTGAACAGCAATAAAGGAGAAAGTTCTTGTATCTCTCAGGTTGTATCAGCAACAGGCAACAAGCGCACGAATTAACGATGCAGTCAACAGCCGAGAAAAAGCAAAAACGAACAAAATTTACCAAAAAAAATAAACAAAAAATCAAAATAAAATGAAATAAAATTAAGATAAATGAAAAGCCAGAACCCGCTAGGTGCTGTTTGGTACTTGCGGCTGCTGCTCCTACCGGCGCCGCTGTAGTTGCTGGCGAAATGTGGCCATTACTTTCGCTTTTCGCTTTTACAACAACGCCAATTAGCTGGTTTTGGTCCAGCGAAAATTATGTATGAACGTCGCGCATATCCGCGCAGGTGTTTGTGCATGTGTGTGTGCTGCTTTTTGGGCGCATTTAAATGCAGGCATTTCAAGAAGTTTAGCTTGTGAGTTTGTGGAGAAAAATATTTATTTATGGAAATTAAAAATTGGCTGCACATACTTTTATGTGGCAGGCGCATACGAAGTTAAATGAACACCACGAAATGGGGAGTGTACAAGAGTATGTAGTAAGATATGAAACAACTGCGCCGACAATCAAGATGTATGCAAGCGCATTTTTTTTTCATAAATGTAATAAATTGACCCCGCAGGCCGTAGACACATTAATTATTAGAATTAATGAGAAATAAAGCCACCTAGAACTCCATGCAAAACATTTCAGGTTTAACGGCTTACTGCGCTAATGCTCCAAGAAGTAAATTAGGGTGCCTCAAAAGATAATTAGAGTAACGCGAACTGCTGCACAGCTACATAATCTTCGAAGCCTAGAAAACCTGAAAGTAATCAATTTTTTAAGCTTTCTCAAGCTTAGAAGGCTTTGCAGACTTCTGGCCACTGTTGCTGTTGAAGTGGTTGAGTATTTCCACTGAAATAATCCTAATTAGTGACCAGCAACGTTTTATTACCACTGTCCGTGTGATGATGTTTGTTTTTTGTTTTGTTCTAAGTCAGATCCATTTAGTGAGATCCAAGTAAGCAGCAAATTCTTTATCTCGATGTCTGAGAACTCATTAATTTGCTGCAAGAAAGGCTTAACGAAGGAGCGGGGTCGTGCCCTAGCTAGCCCTGGACATTCACTTAAGTAATGGAAAAGACTTTCCTTCACTTCTTCCGCTTGACAGCTTCTGCAGATGGGATTGAAGGGTAGATTGAGTCTAGCTGCATGATCCCCTACTTTCCAATTGCCCGTAAGGGTTGCAGTGATGCATGAAATGTTTGGTCGAGAGCATCCTAACAGATCATTCGTCCTTTGGATTTTATACGACGGCCATGTGTTTTTTGTTGCAATACATGTAGTTAATTGCTTCCATCTTCTTTCGGCTAAAGTATGGCAGTGTGATGCAATGGATGCTTTTAATGGATTGAGTGGAATGGCGACTGCCACTGCCTCTGCTATGTCTAGTGTCGAACCTTTTCTTGTTGGCTCATCCGCTATCTCATTACCACTGGCCACTAACCGCTGACTCAACAATAATTCTTTCTGGTGGAACGGTTTATGGCAAAATCGACAATTTCATATATTTCTCATTCATTTTTAATAATTTTTTGTATGTAAATATACTTTATTCTCCTATAAAAACAAAGTAAATTCAAGTGTGAGGCTTTGTTCAAATTTCAAAAAAAAATCTTTAAAATTTTCGACAAAATTTCGCACTTTTTGATCAACACTTTTATACAAATTTCGAGTATGCAGTATTATAGCCCATTGAATTTTGCTATAACAGAGTGTAAGTTTTAAGTAGCTCAAAAATCGCGGTAATTTTTTTTACTTTTTTTTGCTGCCTGTGTTGGGCGTCAAAATGCCTAAATCAGGCTCTCGCTTCTGTAAACAAATCAGCTATTTATGGACGTTGGGGTCTGCTTGTGTTTCACTGAAAAAATGTTGGGGATAACTATAGAAATACGTCAATTCTTTCCGCAATGCCTGTTAAGGGGGTATTCTGGTCTAGACGCCTTAATTCTAGGTATTTTTACAACAAAGATAAAAAAAATGAAAAACATTTTTACTATCCATTTTTTTATGGTGTTTATTAATATTGGAAAAGGGTAAAAAAAAAATTAAAAAAAAAAAAAATCGTGGAATTACAGGCCGGCGGAGTGGAGGCTACATAAAAAACGGTGTTCCATGGTGGACATGATTCCAACCCTTATAGTGATCTAAAACAAACAAATTAAAAAATCTTCATTAGTTAGGACGTCGTTATCGGATTACGCAAATAAAAAAAGATTGTAGTTGCCGGGGACCTATCAGCCTCAGTAAAGCTACAATTAAGGCACATAATATCGACGAACTGCAATTCGTTGTGGCTGTTAATAAATACAACAATTGGTGCTTACGAGCGGATACTCCCGAAGATCGCATTAATTGGGTCGAGGTCCTACAAATGTATAAGGAGGAGTCGGCAATCACAGATACAACGTCGCTGCAGCGCCATGGTAGCGCGATATCTTTGCTATCAAACACGGTGTCTGTGGCCAGTGGCAGCAGTCTGCAAAAAGTACAAAGAAGAAAGGAAAAAGTAGGTGAATTAGAGGCTTTCAAGGATATACTCTTCGGACAGACGGAAACTGTACAAAGGTGCTTTGACGCATGCGCCGATCTTAATAAAGTAACAGGAAAACCTTTAGATTCGGACGAGAATCAATTTAAGGGAGAGTCAATCACATTTCGTGCCACAGCTTCTGGGGTAATGACAACACCTCAACACTGCTTCAATTACTAAAAGCGATGATTTATGAATAGAAGAAAAAGTGCTGAGGAAAAAAATCGAAAATATGAAGAGGAAATAGGAAAAATGAAACGTATTTCGTACCCAGGGCCAGATTTGGAGGAGGCCTGGAAAAGATCGAAGAAGACATGCAAATTCGCGCAAAGTTAAAACTGCAATCTCAGCAATCATTAACGTTGGCCCACAGGCCGCATCCACCCGACACAGAAAGGAATACTTCCAGCTTAGAAGAATTCGGCACTGGCGGACTGGTGAGAAAACATGCATTATGGCCCGAGATCGATAGCGTTTGTAGTGAAAAGTTACATTATGCTCGCGAAGAAGTGTCAATTGTTTGGAGTTTCAAACCTGTATACTTCCGAATGGTAGTCTCGCAACAAGCCATTCGGTTGGTATAGCTCAGGAAATTTCGAATGAGCCGTTTTGAATATCTCAACTCTGCATATTTTTGACTTGGTTATGGCAGGTAATAGAGCAAATGGACGATATCACGACTCAACTTTCGCTAGGCAGTTTATGGAAATGAGGTGGTGAATGCAGTGATTTGTTGAACTCAATCTAAATTGCTCAAGCGAGATTAGGTCAAATCTGGGATATGAAGACGTTGATCTTGTTTGGTAAAAAAATTTTTTTTTGTGATTTAACAAAAAACTAGGTACTTTTTTCAATTTCAATAAAGCAAATATTTTCATATACGAGGTGTGTTCAAAAAGTATTGCGAATTTTGTGTTTTTTCAAAAATTATTTATTTATTCATTAATATCTTTTTTTCCCCCTTCAAAGTAATTCCTCGTATATATATGTATAAAGGGTGGTTAAGTTTCAAGTGCCGGTTTGAATTTTGAATAAAATACAAGTGTTTTAAGAAATTGTTGTAATTTCTCTTTATTATGACAATATTGGTATGGCTCAATTACGAACATATCGAATAACATAAATATCGGCGGCACACCTCCATCCGATGGTCCAAATTTTCGATGACGCTGAGGCGTAATTGAGGTTCTATGCCGTTAATGTGCCGAATTATCTCATCCTTTAGCTCTTGAATTGTTGCTGACTTATCGACGTAAACCGTTTCTTCCAAATAACCCCAAAGAAAGAAGTCCAACGGTGTCCAATCACATGATCTTGGCGGTCAATTGACATCGCCGCGATGTGAGATTATTATATTGTAACCACATATTGTCCACATCCATATCTTCCAATTCGGGCCATAAAAAGTTTGTTATCATCTCACGATAGCGAACACTATTCACAGTAAATGCCTGCCTGAGTGCATTGGTTTTTTCGCAATCACTCTTGGATTATCATTCGCCTAAATGCGGCAATTCTGCTTATTGACGAATCCACTGAGGTGAAAATGTGCCTCATCACTGAAGATGATTTTCTTCGAAAATTGGTCATTCACTGTTGCCATTTCCTGCCACCATTCTGACCATTGACGACGCTTGAAATGCTTAAGAGGTTCTTTAGTTCTTGAGTCAAATGCAAGTCTTTATGCATGATGCTCATCAACGACGAGCGTGAGAGGTGCAATTGTTGGGCACGACGACGAGTTGAGGTGGACGGCTCTTCAACCACACTATCGCGAACAGCAGCAATATTTTCTGCAGTACGAGCTGTACGAGCATGCACTGGTGTTTTCACATCTCCTACAGACCCGTTTTGCTCAAACTTTTGCACAATTTTTCCGATTGTACGCACATTTGAACGATTAAATTGACCGAAAAAATTACGAAGTGCGCGATATGCATTTTGATGTGAACGCCCGTTTTCATAATAAGCCTGAATAACTTTAACGCGTTGCTCGATTGTCTCTTTCCATGGTTCAAATTGAGTTAGTCTGAAATTGGAAGATATAAAATTAAATGCAAAAAGAGGCTTGACGTTTAGGTATGGTTCACATTCAACATCGGCCCTTGAAATTTAACCACCCTTTATTTAACAGGAAATAATTAGATGCCTGAAGTTAATTGCTAAAATACCAGGAATTGATTTATAAAAAGCCAATTTGTTGTCTAACTAAAATCATCAAAACTCTTTCGCAACCGACAACTTTATTTTTCTTGTTTAATTTTTCACAAACCACAATTGGTAATCCGTTACTGCTTGTTTGATTTTACATTTTGGCTTAATATCAATATCGTTGAAGTCCAGAAAGGAAAAACAAAAAAAAAAAAAAAACGAAAAACTATGCCACTTGCCTCGTTGCCGCGTCGAAGTTGTTACCATTGAATAAAGTTCGAAATGCCCAATGACGTTGCATAGGCTGATATCGTGCAGCCAACTACCGACAACCGCTTAACCTCAATCGGTTAACTTACAGCTCAGAGCAGACGGCGGACACCTGAGTAGCAATAGACGGTAGTCCACTTGCGGTCTTTCCTTCAAAGTTGGTCATTTGTTGGAAGCAGATCAAAGTAGTGATGCATTGCAGAGCTGCAGGCAACACAGGCGAGCCAGGCGAGTACGAAAGGAAACATCTTTAAATGTGTTTGTATGTGTGTGTTGCATTCATATGCAATTGAAGAATGAAAATGATATCGACAACAATGGGGGGATTTCGCAACAACTAATTTATAAAAAAAATGTGAACACGTACATACATATGGATTTACAACTACATACATATGTTTCAAATTTGACGCCGGTCGCCGGTTATAAGATTTGTGTAAAACACAAAGAAGTGATTGAGGCGCTTGTTGTTCTTCTTTGCCATTGCAGAGGATGCCGAAAATCAAGTTTTTGTTTACGTTATTATATATTTTTTTTATTTTTTATTTTCTTTTTTTGTGGTTTCCCCTAACAAACCTCGTTGACAATTGCATCGATAAGCAATAAAGCCAATAAAGTGCCGATTTTGCTCGAAAGGGTCGTTCCGCAGAAGCGGCAATGTGCAGCTGTGGTTTGGTTTGGAGCAGCAACAACAATAGCAAATCGAAAAATTGCAATCGCAGCAAGTGAAGAGTATAAAATGAAAACTGCTTTGTTACAAAATAACCAGCGTGGGTATTTGGATTTACTTTTGTCCAAATCAGTCTCTTTTTCAGCTGAGTGCGGGGCGCGCTTTGGGTCTTACTGGACTTTAACTTCAATTCGGAAGTCTTTGTTGAAGCGAAATCAATTTCTGTGTTCTCATTACTAAGCTAAAAGAAGACCACCAAGATTAATGCGCACAAAGGTGAACAACTTGTACGCGTAGGCGTGAGAAATTTTTGTTGAATTCCGCAAAAACTCAAAATCATTCACATGTAAAATAACAACGTAATTTCTGTAATCTTTTTAAAGTTACCGATTCAACATCTCTAGTTTTGCGTGCGCCTGCAATTTTTAGCTACAAATTCCAAATATAAAATGAAAGTCATGTGCGATTTGTATAAATGGCTCAGGGGCATTCGCATGCGAGTATGGGTCTAAATTTATGGAATGTAATACTTCGTATCCATGTCATTTATTTTGACAAAAAAAAGGAGAAAAAAAAAACCAGTCATAATTGGCGTATTGTGTGTTGAAATGCAAACGAAATGGTGGGAAATTATGTATGCGATATGTACTTGCGTGTGTGTGTGTGTGTATATATGTGGCTGCGAGTAATAAGTGCAACCGCCACAATTCACACAATCCAATCAAATTCGTGTTAAAAAATCACGAAAATCATAAAATCGTGTGTTAGTGACCACATGCGGACTCGATGTGAGTGAGTGTGAAAGTAAATTTGTGTATAAAAATGATAAACTACAACAAAAGTGCTGAAAAAATTAAAAGGTTCAAATTTTACGTTGACCAAATTTGTAGAATCATAAAATATATTTTTTGAAATATTAAACATTTTTCATTTGTTAGTTTTCAACATCATATTTATTATTTTTTAAATGTAATTTCAAATTATATTTAAATATAAAATCATATTTTAACAAATTTCAATTGACGTAAATGAGCCAAATGGATTTTGTAACGCACCAGAAGTAACCTTCTTCTTTTTATGAACCGATTACATGATGGAAAGAATAATGAGATAGCGCCTATCGTGGTCCCGTTACTTTGCGCTCAGCGAATTTGATAATGAGTGATGTCGATTAGCACCAGTATGGCCAGACCACCATTTTCGTAACTTGATTTAACATTTTTTTTGTTACTTAGTCTTGGAGTTTTCCTTCTTTCTTCATGACTTTTTTTAGGCTGTTCTAATGAAAATGTAATGTTTATAATTTTGGAAAATATGCATTGTTTTTTCTTAATTTAGTTGAATAATTAACTCAGTTTTATTTAGCTTTACTTTTTTTAACATCTGGTCACATTGCCCGCGATTGCAATTGTTTTTGGTGTTCTTCTGCTTTCGGCAGTCAAATCTCTCTCTAGCTACCGCAGTGTTGCCTAGCTTTGGATATAAAAACGCACTAAAATGCCCATATAAGGAAAATAAAATACCAAATATTTATTGGATTACTTAAAAAACTTTTTATGCGTGACAAATTGTCTTTACACTGTGCGTTTTTTGTAATAAATGTGTTATATGTTAATTTAGTTTATGAGTTTTTGTTAAGAAAACGACATTTTTGCTATATTTGAGGTTATGTAACTAGATAAGGTACTCTTTTTGTAAAAATGTCGTTATGGTTTTTTCAGTATTTGCTGGTATTTTTTTGTTTATTTTTACTATGAAAATATTTCTTGATGCCCTAAGACCCACTAAGGATTGAAGACCGGAAGAAACTATTACACCTTTGCGGTTTTAATACGCATTCAGTAAACTCAAACGCTTTTTAAAATATGTAAGCAGGTTTTCAATGTTAAGATAAGTTGAGAAAAGAAGAACCAACAAATTTTCATTAACACTAAAGTCTTCTCAGAGTGAGATTCTTTGAAATTTTTTTGTTTAATAATACAGTTTTGCTTTAACTTAGCTTTAAATTAAAGAAAAAAAAAAAACAAACACCAAACTTACAAATTTTCGCATTTTGGGTATAAAAAAGCACTAAATTTATTGCGCAGAGCAAATAGTTGGCAACATTGCACAACTCAGCTAATGCGACGTCATACACTTTCTGATGTGCGCAATCTTGTTTCTATTATTCTTGAACCGATTCGATTGGTGTTGCTATGCGCTCTGTGCCTTCAAAGTGCTCTCCTTCATTACACTCTCTTTGAAGATGCAAAGAAATAACTATGTTGCTTCCATAATTACAAACCATTTCCCATTGTTTTGCGCTGCCGGCTTCCTTTTTCTTTGCAGAGGCGATTAAATGTTGCAGTTGGTTGCTTCAGATATTTGCTCCCCTCTGGTCTCTTTGACTATCTGAGGCCAACATAAGCTGCACGCCTGTTTTGTTTTCTCAATTTAATTGAAACAAAAAAGTAATAATTTATAAGCCCTCATTGGTGGTCATTGGCGTATTTCCATTTCTTCGTTCATTCGTCATAAATATAATACAATTCAGCCAATTATTGCTTTAAAATATTTCTCGTGTTTCGCGGCCTTCGGTGCTATGGTATACACATACATACATACATGCAAAGCAGCGGGATGTCATCAAATTTGCTTATTCGAAGTGAGTAAATGAAATTATTTTTTATCATTGACACCTCGAGAAGATTGCCTGCTTCACACCTTTTCACTTTGGGTGCAAAATTAATAACAGCTACAAAAAACCATAAGGAAAGGAAAAGTTATCACTTCATTGAAATATTAGTTAGGGTAAAACCTATTAGTCAGGGGAAAAACTATTATTTAGGGGAAAAACAAATCCATTATTTTTGTGTAACATTTTTAAAAACACTTTTCTTACCAAAATTTCCCAATTCTCTATGGGGCGATGCTCATAAATTTCTTCTTAAATTTACGTTTCTTCTCATTTGGCGATCAATGTTGCTAGCAACATTTCACGGCAAGCCAGACGCATGTTGCTGGCGAAACTTCACGGCTGTGATGTTAGTATCAGCCTTTAGTAGTAAAAATTGTTACTTATCGTTCGATGATTACTACGTTCGGGCATGGCTTATTTTGTTGAAACTGCCTCCATAAGCAGAAGAAGTGGCAAGTAAGAAGTGGTAATGCCTTTTTGAATATTTTTCCAATGAAGTTGATTTTAAGAATATTTCGTTCAAATTACTAGCATTTGCCTACAATTTTGTGATTCTACCGTTTGTAGAAAGTCAGTCAGGCCAGTCCAGTCCAGTCACCCTTACACACAAGTCGTAGTATCGAATTACGAGACAAGCAGGAATACACGACAGCCCTGATCGGACCAATAAATAGTGAAGTCTTGCTCGTCTCTGGATTCTATTTTTCCTAAAGTTCTGATGCTTAAAGCTACATTTTCATGTTCTATTGCCTTGCAAATATTTAACTTGCTAGCACAGCTTAAACATTCCGGCTAAAAAGAATTCAGGGATGATGTCTCAATGAATTGTCAAGGGTGGTAGCTACCACATCTCCAATAGGTCTAAAGCTCTATTACCATTTAGCAAAAAAGTAAAGAATGCCGCGTGAACATTCTCCAAAAAAAGTTCTTCATTTTTCCACAGCACGTGACAAAGATAAACATCTTCTAAGAGGTTATTGCGCTTTCGTTCAGTGATCTCTCGTTAAGTGGCAATTTGCGCATAAATTTTCTACAAATGTGTAGAATGCGTAAATGCGTAGTCATTACTCTTCCTCTATTAAACTTACTTATAGGTATTCAGCGGATCTAGCAAATTAAAACAAGTGTTCAACGCTCCCTAATCAAATATTTTCACGTATCGTTGACTGTCTTGAAATCAAATTACAAAGGTTCAACTGAACAAAAAATTCGTAGATTTACTACAGGCTCTTTTATTTATATTTTGTAGTCTGTTTGTATGTATGAATGCCCCCTGCTGGGAAACCTGAGGTTGTTGAGCAAAATTTGCTAGTATTTGTGTAAATGGATTCGTATGATTGGCAGTTATTTTATTTCCACCTGGTGAAGAGAGTTCAAATGATTGATTTTACGCAAATGTATTTGGTATCTTCTTACTTCTATAATAGAACAAAAGGAATTACTCGCAAGAATTTTGCTCCAGCCTAACTAAATTTTTCTTAGAAGTTCCTTAGGGCAGCCATCTTGAGCTGATTTTGTTCTATCATTGACAAAACCCGATATTTCTATCCCATCATCATTTTGCGCTACTGCTCTGTGTGAGCGTTGGTCTGCTACACAAAATGTCTCCATTTGCTCCGATTCTTGGTTGATTTCTTCCAGTTGTTGATCCTGAGTTTCCCCATGTCGTCTTCGTGTTCGTCAATCCATGTTCATCTTGGTCTGCCTCCTGTTTTTATTGCAAATGATTTATCGTCAATTATTTTTCGTTAAGCTCTCTGGGGTCCATTCTCTTGGTATAGCCTAGCACTAAAATGGCTTTTTTTATCTTTGTTGAACCGCCCAACATGTGCCCTCTTATAAGTTGGCCCAGTTCATGGTTCCATCCTATACGCAATGCCTGTGGAGTCTTATAGTCTTAAAAATTTCCAGTTCTCAGGCTTTTGAATCATCGATGGTTAAAACGAAAAACAGGTGCATTCGCGTATTCCCAGGTTGTTTCCCTGCATTTTCGTTACCACTAAGTTTTACGACTCGATAGACTTACACCTTGACAGGTCTTATACAATCAAATTTCTATCTAGAGATGATTAGAAAAATGGTTGAATATTTTATGAAAATAGAGTCAGTATATATACCGACGGTTCGAAATTCAACGATCACAACCTCCCAGTGTCTATTCGGATACTGTAGGCATGAGCATAACTTTCCGCTTACCTGATCATTGCCGCGTAATCTAAGCTCAAGTTTTGGCGATTAAAGGCTGGACTAATATTAGCTAGATTTATAAAGCCCCAGGACGGCTTAAAGAAGGAAGAAGGGAAGTAAGCATGAGATAGTTCCGGTGGTATCACAGGGGCCCCTATTCGTCCTAGGTGCGTCGTAACACAGCCACTTTACCTAACCTAACCTAATGGGAGTATCGTTGCGCACTAAACTGTGTTAAAAAAACTTCCATGTTAAATTAAATTCTATTAAAATGCTTGGAGGGTACTTATGTACTATCTGTAAATGTCCGGGTTTGGCAGCTGGACGACTAAGGTCACTGGGCGCTCCCATCTTTGCCAGCATGGGGCAGTGCGCCAACCTAAATCCCTCCAATCTTCTCCATTATATCAACAGCTCTGGCTGGCTGTAGATATCTGCCTGTTGGAGGTCTCATAATGGTATCAAAACGGCGCTTTAGTGCTACTTGAGGAGTGTCAGACTGGCAATTCAACCATTTCACCTACCTTCCTACCTACTTATGTACTAAAAAAGGCTTCAATTGTGCTTTTATTTTCGTAATGAATGGCTTCTACAATTGGACGCCGTGAAGTGTGCGTCCCCGTGGCGTTTCCTCGATCTGATCATAATGGGTAGTTTTTATGTTACGCTGATTTATTCAAAACTGGGTACTGTGCTGAATTAGAACTAGTGAATAAAGCTCTAAGATACTAGAAAACGCTTTCGTTCCAAGCCGTCAAAAATATATAAGGTTAGCAAATGTCCCACGGGATAGAAACGCATAAACAAGGGTACGAATTAGTAACAAATCTGAACTCACTACCTCAGAGTCAGTGAACTTTTCTGCAGGGTATTTATGTAAGCTGGCATATAGAATAAAAGTATATGTACAAGGTGAAGTTATTTTAATAAATACTCATATCATAACCGCAGTTGGTTCAAAGCCTGTGAAAATCATGGTTAATAATCAACAACAATGGCTAATGTGTTATTGTTGTAATAAGTTTTCACGACTGTGCTCAGAATTTCTAATTGAGTAGAGTAAGCAAAGTGTCATTCAGAAGAAAGCATAGAAATTAAGGAGCAGCAAAAAAGAGGTAATAGCAAAGCAGACCTAAGGCAAAAGTCATAGCAATAAGCATAAGTACATAGTAGCACATAAATTGACATAACAAACAGCGCTGGCCAGACATTTATAAAATCGACTGAATGCGTGGGCATTTGTTGCTTTTTTTCTTCGTTTTTATATGCCCAACAACACCAAATTATCAGCTCCAATTGATCTACCAGCAGCGTACAAGTGTGCTGCGCATGCTCGCAGCTCCACAGCAATTACATACAGGTAGCACACACTTATGCATACATATGCGTACCTGTGGTTGTATAAAATTAATCAAGTGGCCGTTTACTGAAGTTTGATGTGAAGCATGTGCTCCGACTTTTTTTGTGTTTGAGTGAGTGTTAAGAGGCCAGCACTTCTTTTGTTCTCCATGCCTGTTTTTCGCGTTTTTAATACTCGATGCATGCTCCAGATAAAATCGTTGAGCGTTTTGTTGTTAGCTGAATTTAAATTTGTTTCCACTACAATTCTATTTCGGTTCTTAGGCTTTCAAATATTTCCTTTTATATTATTATGTATTCTTAACCATTATTTACAGTTATACGTAACATTCATTGGGTGCCCAGAATACGTTACGCAAGCATTTTTTGTTCAAGATTTATGTGTTTGCTTTAATGGTCAATTCTCTGCCTTCAATAGAGGTTCGAATGCGTGCGTGTCATATGATATCATTTCGAGTGAGTGCCAACAGAAGTTTGTATATGCACAGAGAATATTTGAAAATGTTGCGTTTTGAGAGGTTGAGAGTGTAGCAAGTTCGTGAATGAGCCTTCTGAGTGCTATGCATACCAACTTCTTCTTCTTCAGGCAAATTTTTAATGCGATTCTTCCGGCTGGTCGTTCATAAATGCAAGGACTTACGCTATAATTTGTTTAAAATGGTTGAAAATGCTGCGTTTAATGCAAGGGGATGGTTTAATGCGTCCAAGAAACAAAATTTAGATATCGCTTTATCATTTGAAAGCTGTCACTTAATTATCGAAGCAGAGTAATGATGGCGTATAGATTTTGCTGTGCACTACGAAAAAAAATTAAATTGTAAAGAAGTGGTTAGACAATGTCTCAGAACATTCACAAAGTTAGTAACTTTAGCTACCCTACTTTTCTCATTCCGACACATTTCGAAACGAGTTCAAATTGAACAGACTTCGCTAGAAATTTATAAAAATTAAAAAGAAATTACAACTTTCCATTATCAAAATCACACGAAAAAGTGGGAAGGAAGTGCTCTTTTTTATTGCAAAAACCAAAAATTCATTTTTTTATTATATTGGCTACAAAATACTTTCTAGTGCGTCTGCCCCGCCTTCGCTCGAATCAGGCTTGAGGTCTTTGGCACTGATATGTTAAGAAGCTCCTTGCCACCACAAGATCTACACAGACTTCTTCGGAGGTAGGGTAGATTTAAAGAAAATTAAAAAGGAGTCCGAGTGCAGTACAATGGACTTAGTGTTGTCTGAGTGCTGTACTTGCTAGTTGCCCCGACAAAACAAAGAAAAATACTTTCTACACGGATTTATTTTTAGAATTGTGAAACCGGGGATATGGCAGGACCGGTTCCCTCACTGCTATACTTTATGTAAAATTGAAATTTAAGTTAGTAATAAAATATGTCTATAGTTTCTTAAATTTCTTAAAGTTATAACTTAACTTAAGTTATAACTAACCATTAACACAGTTTTCCTTATAATAGGTCGGGTAAAATATTAAGTTAAGTTAAGTTACGTTAATTAAGGTAAGTTACGCTCTTAGCCTGCACTAATGCGATCATTTTCGTATCAATAACCAATTTCGAAATTTAAGTTAATAATAAAATCTACACTTTGTTAAGTTTCTTAGGTTAAGTTTTAACTAACCACTAACACAGTTTTACTTATAGCAGGCTGGTTAAAGTATTAAGTTCAGTTAAATTACGTAAATTAAGTCAAGTTAAGTTACGTAAACTAAGTTAAGTTAAGTTACGAAAACTAAGTTAATTTAAGTTAACTACAGTTAAGTTAATGTGTTAAGTTAAAACGTAAACTGATTTAAGTTCAATTACGTAAATTACGCTCTCAACCTGCACTAATGCGATCATCGTTATGAATAACCGATTTCAAGATATGATACAAGAATAATAAAATCTACACCTTGTTAAGCTTCTTAGTTTAAGTTTTAACTAAACACTAAAACAGTTTTACTTATAACAAGCTACTTAAAAAATTAAGTGCAGTTAAATGACATAAATTAAGTCAAGTTAAGTTAAGTTAAGTACTTTAGTTAAGGTAAGTTAAGTAAAGTAAATTAAGTTGAGTTAAGTTACGTAAATAAAGTTAAATTAAGTACATTCAGTTAAGTTAAGTTACGTAAATTGAGTTAAGTTAAGTTACGTGAATTAAGCTAAATTAAATTACATAAACTGAGTTAAGTTAAATTACGTAAATAACACTCTCAACCTGCGCTAATGAGATCATTTTCATATCAATTACCGACTTCCTAAGTCATTCATTCCTCATTTTACTGCTGGAAATTGAATCTCCAAAAAGTAGGAAGTAGTATACTTTTCATAATCAGTAAGGAAGTGTAGAGCGTAGGAGACGTCTACATATATACATATTGTGTTGAATTATGCAACATCATAAAAATTATTTAACTCATGCATGCATCATACGAGCAAATGCACTTACATACATACATACGTGCCTATGTATATGTCTGTGGGTATGCTATTACTTTGTACAATAAAAAGTAATAGCGTGTGAAATTCGATAGTTGTATGATTGTGCGGCTGAGTGGTCCTGGCCTGGTCACTACAATAGTTGGCTCAGATTAATGGCTAATAAAATAACTCACAAAATTTGTTGATTTCATGGTAAGCAAATCTGCCCTCGGCTGCCCAGCTACGACACGTCGCCATAAGCACTGGCTACCGGTTAATATTACGTGTGCCTGTATATGTGTTTGTTTGTGTGGTTGTGTGTAAGTATGCAGCAACGCCTTTATAACAAAACATTGCAGTAACATCCGGTGCTCGTAAAATTAGCAAATTTCATTTAAATGGTAGCAAAGTGAGCGAAGAAATTAAAATAAAGCAAACGCCAGAATGGCACGGCTGATTGCACGAACTTTATGTTGAGGCAAAAGCAGCGAAAAACAACAATTCAGCACCAAAACAGAAATGAGTGAGTGGGTTTGCACTTTAACAACTGAGTCTGCTTTTGTACAATTCAGTCCAGTCAAAAGTGTTAGCGACAAATTAAAAGCAACAGCTGTTTTCCCCTTTTTCTTGTCTTGTCGTTGATGCGTTGCCGACTGTCGCAAAGTTATTATTAAACCATTGTACGTTTTTTTCGTTTTTATTTTTGAATTGCGGTTGCTGTAGCTGAGACGCGTGCCAATTTCCGCTGAAGGCGTGTCAGTGGCAATTGCAATTCGCATTCGCACTGCAGATGCATTAGGATGGTCCAAAAAAAATTTTTTTTTCTTGATACCACCTCATAAATTTGGCCTTAAAGTCAACATCGACAAAACGACATCAATAAAAATAAACACCACAAATGACAACAATTTTATGCTTCATGGCAAAGAAATTGAACAAGTCGAAGATTTAACCTACCTCGGAAATGTAATATCTGCCGAGAATAGGCGGGGAAGGATATGCTGGCTAGAACAAATAAAATAACTGACGCATATGCTTAGGCGCGCCAAATCTGAAACTCATCACAAACATGCTTTCAAAGAAAAATGAGACAATTTAAGGGGTTACATAGGTCCAGCAGCGCCAAGAATGCGCTAAAAGGGAAACTGTTTTTAGAAGGGGTAACAATAGGAATAAATATAAAAAAATTGTATACATACATTGATTATGTAACTTTATAAAAAAATTTATTTTAATTTTTCTTTACAAAAATTAGTATATAAAAAATCACGTGACCCAAAGTACAATGGAAAAAAAGTTCCTCCACGGTCTGCAGCATTTCTCCTTGAAACGTTGATGGATCTGTAAAAAGCAAAAAAATGCTTGTAAAGTAAAGTTGTAGTTGTTGTTGTATATACGAATAAGTTTTGCAATTTATGGCATTTAAAAAAAGTACGCGTTTTATGTCATAAATGACACACTTTAATTATGTTTATAAAATTTTTTTAGTAAAAATATCAAAAATCCGGCTCGATAGACTAAAAAACACTTAATATTTAATATTAAAAAAAAACCGCATTAAAAAATATTAAAAACGGCATGACTTATCATGCAGACCGTGCCGCAAAAAGTAGTTTCGGGAAAAACGAGTTTAAACTATCCAGTGCAAATGAAGGACAGCCATTTGTGCGCATCAAACTCTCGTTGGGTAGTTACATTTTCTACCATAACTTTGTATCTATGGGGAATTTTTACAATCGAGTTCTACAGAAATACGGCTAAAACTAAAGGGTGATTTATTAAGAGCTATAGGAAAGTTAAAAAAAACACGCAAAATTCAAAAAATGCATGAAAAATTTATTTAAATCGATAAGTACAGGCCCTTTAATTTAATGTTTGAAGATTATTTCATGCAAATGTTGACCGCGACTGCGCTTCAAATGGTCCATCCGCTTAGCCCAATTTTGGCATACTCTTTCCAATGTTTCGGCCGGTATTTCACATATAAATGCTTTAATGTTGTCTTCCAATGCTTTATTGAAGCAGTCTGAATAGACATGAACTTTAACATAGCCCCACAAAAAATAATCTAAAGGCGTTATATCGTACGATCTGGGTTGTCAATTGACAGGTCCCGAACGTGAAATAAAATGTTCACGGAACTCGCCTCTCAACAAGTCCATTGTTACGCGTGCTGTGTGGCATGTGGCATGTGGCACCGTCTTGCTGAAACCACATGTCATGCAAGTCAAGCTCTTGCATTTGGGGGAAAAAAGTTAGATATCATTTCACTGTAGCGCTCACCATTCACAGTTACGTTACGAATCGCAGCATCTTTGAAGAAGTACGGTCCAATGATACCTCCAGCCCATAAACCGCACCAAACTGTGACCTTTTCTGGATACATTGGTAGCTCTTGCAATTCTTCTGGCTGATCTTCACTCCAAAATCGACAATCCTGCTTATTTACGTACCCATTGATCCAAAAATCAGCTTCGTCGTTGAACACAATTTTTCGACTTTAAAATTTCTTAACAGAACACGCATTTTTATAATAAAATTCAATGATTTGCAAGCGTTCTTCGTTGGTAAGACGATTTATGGTTAAATTATAGATCAAACTGAAGATGTTTGACAGTGTCAAAACAACAACAACAACAAACGACAACAAAACACGAAACGTGCGTCAGCTGTTTAAATCAAGATAAAGATAATATCAAAAAGATAATAGCTAAAAAATTAATTTTTTGAAAATTCGGGACGTATGTAACCCTTAAATGTGGTATAAATGTTTGCAGATTGATATTACAATATTTTATCTAATTTCTCTTCACAAGTGACTGAAAAATGGTGAGAAAATATTGAAATAACGAGCGGACAATTTTTTTTAAGGTTTTAAATTTTTTGTGTTAGAATTTTTTTTTTATTTATAGAGTTTTTTCAATTTTTTTTTTAATGTTTTTAAAATTTTTTGTATTAGACTTTTTTTTCTATTTATAGAGCTTTTTTATTTATAGAGAATTTTTACGGTCTCAATAAAATATAGCTAATTTTTTTTTATATAAACTATTGTATATCATTTTTTATATACTTGTGAAGATAAAAGCGGGGATTTAATAATTATATACCAAATTATTACTGAAAAGCGCGTTTTCCCCATGGGAATTCTCTGGTATTGGCGGCGCGGGTGCATATAAAATTAAAAAATGATAAGAAATAAAATTAAAAAATAATAATTAAACATAGGTAGCTCTTTTTTTTACCACAGCACAAATTTAGGGATAACAGCAAGGAAACCTTGTGTTTTTTGCGTCACCCTGTACTATACATGCAAATTGTGAGCAACCCGTGAATTTCCACTTTACCCCTTCGTATACGAGCACTTTGATGTGTTATCAACAAATTATTTGCAAACTGTATAAATGCCCTTTTCACGTTTATATTGGCTTGTGTAAGTACGCAACTGTTTTTTATACACATACATACACACAATGCATCTACTGAAATGCAGTTCATTCTTAACATAAAAATGCCGGTGGTCCCGTTGCCTTTTTAGCAGCGCTCTCTGCTGAAATATTAAGACTAAAATTCCCCCACAATACTACAGTTGAGTGATTTCCCCCTACTCAATATGTATGAATAGCATATAGGTATGTTGTGTGTGTGTGCGCGTGGCTGCCTGAATTCGTTCTTTAAGAAAACATTTGCGTTATATGTTGCATGTCTTTTTAATGAACAGCTCCCGCACGTGGCATACCTCAGCTATGGAAGTAAAAAAAGTAAAAGACAGATGGATAGTCAAAGGGCGAATCATTATTATTTGAAACAATTTCAATTTAATACTTTAGGGAGGTTTGCTCACATGTAAGCACGTGGATGGAAATAAAATTGTCGGAAGTCTTGTTCAAGTGTGCGTTAAAACGGCTGTTTGTACATCACAATCAGATTAACTACTGTGTGAAAACCTGTTAGACCATCGGTTGAATTGCTGGTGTTTATAGATCATAATAATGAAGCATACTTTCTTTAAGCTTTGCATTCATTATATTTGGTTTAAGAGCATACCATTTTTACCCGCATGCGATTAAACATTTAGCCACGCATTTTTAACAAACTTAAAAAGTATATTTTGAACGCATACGTGTTTTGAAGCTGAAGCATATTTAATATTTTACGAAGTCTTCCTATACTACACGGAATTCGAATCTAAATTTTCCAACGCTGCTTAGAAAAAGCGCATGCACGACACGCCAGCGACTGCCAGCTGTTTAACGTAAAGCCTTCTCTTTCGAATGCAGTATCTCTCACTTCTGCAAACAAGTCATTGAAGTCGTAGTCTTCGTTGATATTCGAATGGTTTTATTTGTGTTTCGCTGGAAATAACTTAAATTTAACAGTAGAGCAACACCATGCGCCGCCTCATTCCGCATTGTTCGTCAAGCACCTTCTAGACAAGTGTACCATCCTAGCGTTAGTATTAAGTGAACGTGTTTGAAATGGAAAAACACAAATTTTTACAAAGTCAGTCTCGTTGCTTAATAGCCACACCTCTTATACAAATGCACATGCGTACATACATATGTGGTGATGGTTTTGTTGATGATGCGCTAATTACGGAGAGGTGAAAGTGTTGCTTCAATCAAATTGCATGGCAAGAGGAAAAAATTAGTCCTGTTTTAAAATACCAAATCGTATAAAACCGCTTGCGCGATTTTGGCCGAGTTTAAAAATGCGCGCCAGTCGTTTCTTTCTCGTGCTAACCCGCGCCAGTTGGACACACCAAGTGAAGCCATGTCCTTCTTCACCTGATCTTTCCTCTTCCTTTGCTACCCCCAACTGGTAGCGCATCGAATACTTCCAGAGCCGCAGCGTTTGTATCCATTCGGACGACATGACCCAGCTAGCGTAGCCGCTGGATCTTTATTCGCTGCGCTATTCGCCGTTGGCAACGTGCAAAGGTCCAAAAATCTTGCGCAGAATCTTTATCTCAAACACTCCAAGCGTCGCTTCATCGAAGGTTGTCATCATCCAGTGTTAGTTTTGTTCGTCGAGAGAGGTCTTTACTGCTCAATTGCCTACTTAGTCCAAAGTAGCACTTGTTGGCAAGAGAGATTCTACGTTGGATTTTGAGGCTGACATTGTTATCGGTGTTAATGCTGGTTCCTAAGTATACGAAGTCTTTTACAACCTCGAAATTATAACTGTCAACAGTGACGTGGTTGCCGATACGCGAGTGCGCCGACCGACAGAAGGTACTTCGTTTTATCCTCGTTCACCACCAGACCCATTCGTTTTGCCTCTTTATCCAGTTTGGAGAAGGCAGAACTTCTACATATGGAGGATGGTTCTATAGAAGTCCGCGAAAGTGGGGAAAGTCACTGTTCGCCATTCACTTGGGAGTGGCCAGGACGATTCTACTGCATATGGTTCAAACAGCTCACAATTCCGGGATTAGCCCAAGTATCCTCTGGGTAGCTTTCGAACACCCGTTCGGGAGTGAGCCAACGTGAGCAGGAGAAGCATTCCAGGATAGCTGGTTTTGCACTGGGCTTGTGACCCGCTACTTAAAAATCCCGTAAATGAAAAGATATAAAAAGCCTCGGATGATAACTTCCCATAAAACGTATTTGCCCTGTCTATAATCGTCAAAGCTTAGTAGGATGTGAAGTGTCTTGCCCGCAGTGTGAAAGGGAAAGATATCTAGCGAATAATGAATTAAAAAAATTCACTTTTAATAATATTAAAGGAACCACAACGTTTCTAAGACGCCGGCCAGTTGATGGTTTTTCGGCATTGCTGTAAAATATATTGAATTAACCTTTAAGCGTGGTTTGCGTTAATTTTACACAATTTGCACAATTTTTTTAAGTGCACACATTTTAACTATTTCTGTTCGAATTATATCAAAATATTTGTTCATATACGCGCTTTTAGAATTAATCTTCCTTTTAGCCGGTAGGGGCCACTGTAAGACCAAATTGACTTAAAAACTTTTCATACATGACAATTCGGCGCATACGATGGCATAGGTTGGGATAGTTAACAATACATCAATTGGTGAGCGCCAATTATAAATCAAAAAACAGAAATCCTCGAAAGGTATTGATGTTTAATCTGTCCGGTTTGTAAAAAATGCGTTAAGAGGAGACTGATTTTTATCAAAATCTTCCCAATTGCTGTTGTACAAGAAAAAATATCTGCTATTTAAGGAAATATCTGCCTTAAGGGAAGTGTGCATTGAAAATACATTGTCACATGCGTCAGGCTTGCCATTGCTGGTCCACAGCCTTACATTATTACTAATTTCAATTTGTAGATATGTTTATGATAAAGTGGCATTTTACTTGTTGCAACTTTTGCTGTCAAGTAGCCAACACTCTCACTTCTTATCACACATACGCATGCATTGCATTCACTACTAACCTACTTAGCCACGGCATAAACAGCTGTTTTAATTCTTTTGCTGCAAACTCTTGGCTTCGCCAAAAATGAACAGCGGATCTAAACTACTTGTCAGCGTCGCCCAACCCAAAAGCAGGCAAGCAAGAAATAAAAAACATCGCGCTTGTTATTTATGTACTGGTGCGCATTAGAAACAGAAAAATACGAGTAAGCAATAAAACCAAAAACAAAAAGCACAGAAGCTTCCAACTAAGAAAGTCAGCAATTTCCTTTTGATGCTGCTGGCCATTTAAGGTGGGCAGCAAATTGTTGTCGCTGCCAATTTCCCTCATTTGCCTTGGCGGAACAGTGAAACAAATGCAGTCGAGCGCGAAATTTGTACAGCACGCCGACACTCCCAAGCGGCGGATGGGCGAGTGCTGCCAACTTAAATGTATTTGTAGCTCAGCTGAAACACAAGACAATTGAAATACTATGGAGGCACATTTGACAAAGAGGCTTGGCGCACATTCTTGAGATGCAGTGATGCATAGCTAAGTGCCACACAATGTTTTTATGCCACTTCGCTGCTACGTCTTCGTTAATACGCACAAGAATGCATTTTTATAAGGGCATTAATGCCAAATTTCTCGCTGGGTCTCGCCCATGCAAAACTTCTACTTCTTGGGCGACCACTTTTGCGATAAGTTATTGAGCAGCTCAGTGAATCTGCAAATTTTTATTTATTATTATTTTTTATATTAAATGCGCCACATCGAAGTGGGCTGCCACAGTGACAACAGTTGCAACTACATACAGCCGTGAGCGAGAGGTGCAACAACTACGTGAACTGGTTAAATACGCTCCGGCAGTTTGGCCGACGACTAACAGGATGGCTGGGTAGCATGCGGTGAGGCATAAATTTCTATTCCAGGCAAAACAAGAACTTTCGTTTGGAAAAATACTAAAATTGATTTTTTTGTTGTGTTTTTTGAATAAAGAAAAAGCGAATTCACTCGCTCTGTATTTTATAGGCAGCATTGAAATCAGTGAACAAAGCCATTTATGGCCAATAATGGTAGAATGGCAACTACTTGCAGACTGTCAATGTGTGCAGTTGTTCAGTGGAGTAAGAGCGCCATTTACTGCCGTTGGGGAAGTTGCAATTTTCCTGTGATTTGTTGAAAATTGGCAGCACGCACTGGTTGACGGCGACCAAAATTGGCCAATATGCGCAATTGAAACTACCGTTACCGTTACTGTTACTGTTGGCGCAGCAGTTGGCTGCTACTTTTACTGCTTTGCTAATGCGAATGGAGAAAATTCTGTTGAGTTTTCATTGATTCTTCAATGATTACCGCAAATGGTTGTTGCCAGTTATTATTGCTGGTGGTTCATTGGCAATTGACTGACAATAAAGTGACAATTTAAAGAGTGAAACTTCTTGTAACTGAGCCAGCGGCTGCCAGAGCTGACTTCCTTTTGCCGCGCCAACAGCCGGTTACAGTTAGAAAAGTCGTTACAGTTTGTTTCCAATTTTCGCCCCCCACCCCTCCGATATGTATGTATGTATGTGTGCTTGAGATGAATAAAATTGGAAATCGCTCAAAGTGAAATTCATTTTTGGCTTTACTGCTGCGCTTGCTTTACTGAGGTAATTTATGAATGAGTTGATTTTCAATGTTAATAATTGAGATTAAGTCGTAAAGATGTGTGTGTGTGTGTGCATGCAGTCGCAAGGTGCACTCTAACCGGTGTAATAAACTATAACATTGGCCCAGTTTAGCGTTTGACTCCTAAAAGTAGCAGACACTTTTTCCTGACGCCATATCGAAAAAAAAAACTTTTAGAGAGGAAAATTGGAATAAAATTTAACAAACTCTTGAAATGTCCAAGACGCGCATACATACATATGTAGATGTGTGTATGTGTTATGCAAGACACGTATGAGTTTAGTTTTGCTTTAAGGGAAGTTTTGATTGGTTGTATGATTCGTCACAAAAGTGCATGGGTTGACATTTTTTATGCCTTAATATATATGTAAATATTTCAATACGCACTATATTACATAATTTAACGGTGTTTTCTTACTTTTTTCTTTTAGGTGAGTTGATAATGCGATGTACTACAATATTTGTTACCGTAAGTCTGACTTTAAATCAATTATGCTAAATATTATATACTATTACTAAAGACCAGGGCAATCCAAAATATATAACAGCCTATTTTTTCATGCAATCTAGCAACGTGCTAATGAAATGTGTAAACGTTTTCCAAAACCAAAAATAAAAAAAATATGTATATAAAATACAAAATTTGAGCTACATTTCTAAGCGCATATTTTGGTATATTTTGCAATAAATGAATATTTCATTGTTAAGTTTAGAACCTTTAATGAAATTGCGAACGAAGCAGCAGAAAATGGCACTGTCATCGAAGTTGGGTGCACTGTCGAAGAAGCTTCGAGAATGATTCGCACTCTAACATTTGCTCTGAGTGGTACGATGGATTTCTGTCAAGCAAAAAGGTTAGGCCGCTTTGTGCACAAATTTTCACAAAAGTGACCAGCAAAGACCTGATTCAAAAAATTGTAAAATCGATGTTAAAGATATCAAACTTGTCAACAAAATATTGGTTGCTCACACTTATGACGGCGGTTACTTACACAGGACTCGATACAGCGCTATGTGAGTGCGGAGGGGTAAACTCTTATACACACCAAGTTTTTCATTGTGCCACATTTAATTCAATAAGAAGTAAATATAAACTATTCGATAACTATAAAGACTTTAAATCAGTGTTATCGCATGCAAATAAAAAGTACACAGATTTTGGTCGAGTTTAACACAGCGCGCCAGTAGTTTCTCTCTCATGCTAACCGGCGCCAGTTGGGCACACCAAGTGAAGCCAAGTTCCTCTCCTTCATTGATACAAAAAAATACCGAATGGGGAAAACAAACGAGCGGCGGTCGCCGTAGTCGAATGGATTGGTGCGTGACTACCATTCGGAATTCACAGAGAGAACGTAGGTTCGAATCTCGGTAAAACATCAAAAACAAGAAAAAGTTTTTTCTAATAGTGGTCGCCCTGGGGCAGTCAATGGCAAACTTCTGAATGTATTTCTGCCATGAAAAAGCTCTTCATAAGAAAAATATCTGCCATTCGGAGTCGGCTTGAAACTGTAGGTCTCTCCATTTTTGGAACAACATCAAGACGCAGGCCACAAATAGGATGAGGAGCTCGGCCAAACACCCAAAAAGGGTGTACGCGCCAATTACACTGGTTAACAAATTTTAAACTTTTTTTGTCACACAAAAACTCATATCAAATTTTGAATATATTGGGGTCACCAAGCAATAATATGTCAAGGAAAAAATATTGGCACATAAGGTATCCTTGTGATATCGAAACATATATTTTTGTAAAAAGTAGGAAAATTAATTACACTTAACGAATTTTTTTTTTAATGTACAATAAAAAATGATAATTTTCGTTAATATTTAGCTTCTGGTAGGTCTCTTTTAAGTTTATAACAATAATCTGCTAACATTCCTGGACTTCATTTCCCTTGGTAGCGCTTTTCCATTAAGGAAATATCCTGATGAAATCTCTCGCCTTATTCATCGCTCACAGCTCCTAAATTTGCTGGAAAGAAATCCAAATGAGAGTCCAGCATATAGTATGTATTTTTAAAGACATAGGTATTACACCCTAAAGTTGAATATGACATTAAAGGCTCATTTATTAATTCTTTGTAATTTTCCGATTTATAGTTTCCTAGAAAATTTTGAACAACGTTCACAAAACTTTTCCAGGCAAGTTTTTCTTGATCATTCAATTTTTCTTCAAAATCCTTATTTTCTAACAGTTCCCGTATTTGTGGGCCTACGAATACTCCCTCTTTAATTTTTGCTTCGCTGAATCTTTTAAGTATAAAAATCCACTGCCATCTTTGGGCATAGCCTTTACAAAATTTTTTATCATGTTTACCGAGTTTTATATGCAACGGTGGTAAAAATATGTCATTAGGGTTCACTAAAGGATCATTCTTAACATTTTTACGGCCTGGAGTAAGTGATTCACGTTTGGGGCACACTCTCTTTATGTAGTGATTTTTTCTGTCTCTACACCTCCATTTGCAAATAAAACAGCAAAATTTTGTATAACCCAGTTGTAGCCCAAGCAATGACTTTAAAATCTCCACAAATTTTCCAAACGTGTTCACTGTATTTAATTTTTTTCAAGAAAAATCTCATATTTTCATAGGTCTCTTTCATATTAGAGCCATGAGCAACCAGTACTGAAGGAAGCTTGTTTCCATTGTGCAACAGCACAGCTTTCAAACTTGATTTTGAAGAGTCAATGAACAATCGCCGCTGACTTGGATCATATTTAAAATTTAATAAATTCATCACAACAGGAACATTATTACAATAGACTATGCTTTAGAAAATTAAGGTTTTATTTCATCGTCACAATGTCAAAAATATGTAATTTTCGTATCAGAAGAAAGTAAATACCAGTCATTTAATCTAGACCCTAAAAGTTCAGCCTGTTTTTTTGATAGATTCAAATCACGTACTAAATCATTTTGTGTCAATAAATGAGGCTTCTCTTCTGAAGTTGACGGTTCATAACTTGAGTCACTTTTATGCTGACTGAGAAAAAATTCCGCACTAGAAACAGAATCTTGACTTTCTGGTTGATTTGGTTGTTCGAAATAGTATATATAGTATATATATATATCGCGCTTGCACGCGTATTGAGGTTAGAAATAAATATATAACTGTCACAAAACAACTGGACGTGATTGGAACGAAACTATATATTTTGTTTTAATGTAGGTATTTTTTTTTTTGTAAAAACATAGTTCATTTTATAGCAGAAACATCATAAATCAATGTTCCAAACTTTCTATGAAATTTAAATTGAAAAAAAAAAATTTTTAAATATAAAAAAATTAAATAAAAATAAAAATTAACTAAATAAATTAAATGATAAAATTTATTTATTTTTTTTTAATTTCTAAAAATTGTCAGCAAAATTTTCTACTTTTTAATCAGTATTTTTAGAGAACTTCTGGGTATGCAGTTTTATAGCTCATTCAGTTTTGGTACAATAAAATGCAAGTTTGAAGTCGCTCTAAAATTGCGTGGACTTGTGAATTGTTTTTTTTTTCATACAATATTGAGTATTTTCTTTCATTTAAAAGAAAAATCACTGAAAATCACTAGCTCATTTGCCCGAAAATTAGAGCAGACTTCTTTGCCACCTCAAATTCAAAAGCTTGTTTCCGAAGAAGCAACTTTCGAGAGAACTACCATCAGAAACACTTTGATTAAGCAAAACACTTGAAGAATTTACAGAAGCAAACATTTTAAATAGTACAGCAGAAATGTGTAGAGCCCTTGCTTGAAATTTCGCTAGATATTTCAGTTTTGTATGATCTCAGAAATAAAAGCTAAGAAACAACAGTAAAAAACTCACGAAAACAAAAAAAAAAATAAAAATAATAATTAAAAAATAAATAAAACAAATACGTTTACTAGGAAACTTGCAATTACATTTTACGTATTTTAGCTATGCAAAGCTACATACATACATATGTACGTATTATGTCACACACCATTGCCACGCGTGTTAATACGGCAGCGCGTAGTTATTAGGCAAGCAAACAGCCGCAGAGCAGCAAATAAAGAGGCAGACCAAAAATGAATGCTTCAGTGCATGCGGCGTTGGATGAATGACTGATGCAACTATGGGATAATTAATCGATTGGATGCATAGGTCGTTGAGATGGAATCAAATATCTTGGTGGACATTCCATACACATTAGAGACTACACTCTGTTCCTGCAATACCAATTCGAGCGATTTGTCGCGCAAATGCCTGCTGCGCGTGTGGACACAACGCGCAAAATCCCCATCGGGTATGGCTAATGAGACGAAAGTACTATTGCAAATATTTCTAAATTCGCGCACGCGCCACTTGTTTACGTATCGAATGCGCCAAATATCGCAGCCACACTTCCTTTTTTGCCTCTGGTGCATGCAACACTTTGGTAACGCGCAGGTTGCTGTTGTACCTATTTGGATATGCTGCACGCATATTTCCAATATTTTCATGCAACACTGAGTTGATGACAATTTACACTTTCACTTTTCCATCTATTGATTTTGACATTTTTAGATGTCGTAAGGAAGTGACAACAACAGAAGTTTAATTGGTGGCGAAGCATTTGTAGCGGCGATTATTGTTCGCTCATTTTGTAGCAGTAAATACACGCAGCTAATTTGGTTTCTTATCAAAAGTAAATTCTGTGAGTTTACTACTGAAATTACAATTCAATTGACATCACTTTCCATCTACTGTGCAAAAGAGCTGAGTTTGGATAGACGATAACTTACGCCTTGCCTCACACAAACCTTACACCGAATAACCAACAACTGCAACTGTGTGACGAATTTTAGCAGAACACATGTAGAGCAAAGCAAAAATTTCTGCACTGCCTGAGGTGGAATGGAACCGTGAAACACCTTTGTTTAAATGCTTACTTAGTTTGTATCTTCAGTGAAAATAATTTGCTTCCCGAAGTCAGGATCAGCGCATTAACTAATTTTGACAACAACTAAATTTGACAATTTTAACAATTTCACCAAATAAGCGATCCTACTAAATTTAACTGCTATCCAAATTCGAGTGAACTTATTTAGAATCTCGTTAAACGAGATGCCGTCTTGCCCTATTTTGCGAAAATTGGTTTAGGCCTTCAAATTAGAAAGCAAAGTGATTTCCTTCAGTACGCAAAAGACCAATCTAATCAAACTATAGTGTAACCTCTACTAACGGTCACCTTTATTAGCCGCAACCTCATTTGAGCTGACAAAATCTCATGTATCAGAAAAAGTGACCTTCTTTCGAGTGCACACCTCCCTTGGATGGACAAAAGCTAACTGACGGTGAGTGTTCGCCCAAGGGAGCTTCAATTCGTTTATTACCATTCCCAGGCATATCGAATTATTTTCATTTCTATGTGGCTCTACATCAATCGTAAAATTATTTACCAAGCCCTTTATGAATGAATGAATGAAATTGGAATTGGTCCAGCCAAGGAGCACCAAGAGATTTTATGGCTCCTAAAACACTCAGGCTAAAAAGCTCATTATATTTAGAGCTCTGGAAAGAGGGTAGATAGTCTCGGAGGAAAGTGGCAAAATATCAGAGGAAGAGATAGGAAATAATAGAGGCAGGAATAAAGGTAGTTAGTCCTGTGAAAGTTTTCCAGATTCTTTGGTAAATCTGTAATTATCCTCCAGTTTTAGAGAACGAATATTACTCATTCTCACGACATCGGAACCCAAAACTCGTAGCCGTGCTCTATCAAAGGCTGGACACTCATAGAGAAAGTGCTCAGCGCTATCCACCTCCTCCAATCAAGACACGTACCATGTCTCTAATGGTGGTCATATGCTGACCCCATGCGTTGTGTTCTGTAATAATACCAGCCATAAACCGAACGTCTTTCCTTCCAAGTTTTAGTAGAAAGTATGACAGTTTTCTGTTCGGACTTGTCACAAAACACTTTGCAGTTTTGTAGCGTTCTAGACCGGACCATCGCTCTTTATGTAAATTGCATACATAATCGCTGATCCAATTCATGATTCCTGCGGATCTGATTCCGATTATTGGCTCTGGTCATTGTGGGGGAATCGCTGATCCACGGTTGGCCAATTCATCGCCAATTTCGTTTTTTTTGAACACCGGAAGCCATCTAACTAAGTACAAGCCGGTTCTGTCTTGCAACATAATTAAGCTTCTTCTTACATTCTTGAACAATGTCTGCTTTGTGTTCTCTAGGACCTTCAATGTAGCCTGACTGTCATTGGCAACTCCCATCTGTTTCCCGCTCCATCTCGTCTCGATTATCCATTCGCCTACTTTCAGGATGGCAAAAACTTCCGTTTGGAAAACAGTTGCCATTTTCCCATAGCATAGTGATACTTGTCACTGTCGCTTAAGTACCATCTGGCTCCAGACCCATTTCATTCTTGGACCCATCGATAAAAAAATATCCGTTAAACCTCCCTGAATGCATTCTGGTTTGCAACATTGCGTGAGTAATAAAATTTCCTTCCGAATGAAACTATGGGTATCAGGTCGTTTTTAGGTGCCAAAAACAGTGGATACTGCTTAGATAGCTACTTAAAGATTTTTCTGTGTCCCGAAGTTTCGTCTTCGTGCCAGAAACCATATTTATGGAGTCTACACATTGCTTTTATTGCTTCCTGGTGTATCTTAAGATCCAGGGGGAGCAAATGAAGCATAGCATTTAGGGCATCACCAGAGGTTGTACTCATGGCACCCGTACATACACTTCTTTGTAGCCTGTATAGTTCCCGGAGTATGGACTTAATCATGCTCCGTCGCCACCAGACCACAGAGATGTAAGTGATGATTGGTCTCATAAGTGCTGTGTATATCCATAGGACCGCAGCAGGTTTCAGACCCCAGGTTTTACCAAAGGCTATGCGGCATTGCTGAAAAATCCTTAAGGCGCGGTTCACCTTCAGTGAAACATGTGTCTCCCAAGTCACCTTCTTATCCAATATTACTCTTAGATATTTACCTTCATCGAAAAGAACAAGTGTGACACCTTTCAGTGTTGGAAGACTGAGACCATCCAATGTCCGTTTTCTCGTGAACAAGACTATGGTGGTTTTGTTCGGATTGACAGAAAGATCTTGTCTCGTGCACCCTTGACACTGTTTCGGCTATTTTGTATTAATAACTTTATACAAGTCGTATTTCTGCCCCATTCGAAACGATGAACTACCAGAAATACCCTATGATCAGAAAGTACAGAGTTAAATTTCAAGCAAATTTATTTTATCTCCTTCAAAATATGACCCGTCGGAAGCAAGACACATGTGCCAACGTTTAACCCAGTTCTCCATGCACCACGAAGGGATGGCCTTCAACTCCTTCGTGGCATTCTCTTTGATCTCCTCTATCGACGGAAATCTCCTTCCACGAAGTGGTAACTTTAACTTGGGAAACAAAAAGAACTCGCACGGAGTCATATCAGGTGAATACGGTGCTTGCACGATGGTATTTACTTGATGTTTGGTCAAATAATTCAGCACAATTTGGGCTCGGTGCGATGGCGCGTTATCATCATGCAAAATCCAAGAATTATTTGCCCATATTTCCATCCGTTTGCTACGTACATCATCTCTAAAATGATCCGATAGCGTTAAAAAGTGACAATTGTATGTCTTACAGTCCTACCAACAAAAGAAAAAAATATGGACCGGTTCCAACGTGAGCGGTTCGTTTAAATTAAACATTCCCGATACTTTTTGATCATAGGGTATATTCTTCTCCTTTCACACTAATGTTTTTTTTTCAACAAATTTTAATTGGTCTATTAGTATCAGTGGCAGATTTAGAAATTTTAATTACTTTATGGCTTTTTGTGCCACTTATCAACCATTTCGACGAGCGGACAAATTTGTGCGGTTGAAGGGCGTTGCTGAACGTCTTGATTTGGCAAATGATTTTACGAGAAACTTTTTCATAAGAAAAATGCGTGCGGAAATTTGGCATTGTGTGCCAAGCTCTGCGAAACAACTTCTCTATCATTAATTATGCTTCACAGGTCAGAGAAATGTGTGAAAATCTGCAAACTAGCAATCGATGTGCCACGCACCAGCCACGCTCGACCCCGGTGGCCGCTGAGAGTGTGAAAACATCTATCCATTTTTTTGATTTATGATTATGGCTTGTTGTTATTGTTTGCTGGAGTATTCATATTAAAATATATTTTTCGTAGGTAGCCAAAACTAAATTGTGTGGCTGCTTATTTAACTTTCGCTAACCTCTCCAATTAGTTCCTCTGAGATAAAACAAAAGACAAAAAAGAAATAAGTTTTTAGCTCGCGATAATTAGTGATCAGCAAATATTGGCTCAGCTAAAATACTGTAATCATATTAATTCCTTTTAATGACAATTTAAATAAAAAAAAACAAAGAAAATATTCATCTATACTTCGCTTAAGCATGACGAGCACAATAGAGCGCTTGCGCGCACCCCACCGCCCTGGTGAAGAAAATGAAACCCTGGTAAAGAAAACGAAGCCAACACAACAAAGTGTTTTTAATTATCATGTTTACAACAACTTTACAGCGAATTTAAATGTTTACATAAATTTTGTAAGCAATTTTTATCGAACCTTTTCGGCACAGCGCAAGTGTGCTGGGCAAACCGTTGAGGCTACAAACCGTTGTTGCACTACATAGATAATTGCAATTACCGCAATTCGCCTCGCCAGCGCTTTAAACGGGCTAGATGGTGTGGTTGAATGAGGCGCCGCAGTGGCTTTCCCACGCTTCTTGAATTGGCAGCAGCGCTATATTTATTAGCTGTTATTTTTCGCTGTTATAATTTTTCTACTTTTTATCAGCGTTTTTTGTTGTGCTCTTGCTTTTGCTTTTTCAGCAACGTTCAGCTAAACGAAACGTTGCAACAGCATATGCGGGTATTTCCTATAAACAGTACAGACAACATCTTCATTTCTCCATTTGTTTTGGTGGTGCTGTTGTTTTTGTTGCTACTAAATAGTACAGGTGCCCATTGATGCATTGATGCTTTGGGCTCTACATAATGGAAGAAGTAGCAAAGGAGAGAGGAAGCCCCACGGTTTTTCTGCTTTGAACATTTTCTTTGCATCTTCCGTTTTTCTTAGCATTTCAATTAGTTGTTGTTGCAGATTTGAAAGCTCACCAATTTTGTACGCTGCTGCCGGCAGTTGGGCGTGCACCTGAAGTGTTTGAGAATCTTTTCGAATGATTGACTATGTGAAAGATCGATATTCAAGTACTTTAGTGGTTATTGACACACACACACATGTACTCACACACACATGTATAAGTATTCATATGCAGTAGTTGAAGCAGCAGTTTGAAAGGTCAATGCTTTCTCTCCAACTTAGTCGAGAAATGGCTGCTTGGGTAAGGTTTTTTTACCAAACTTTTAAAATAACTTTTCGCTACTGCGCTGTGGTTAAAGTAGAGGCAATGTGAAGTGGGCTTAGCCACTGTGATGGGTCGATTAATTAGAGGGTAAAGTGGTTATGTGTAATTTTAGAATTGTGCTGAGGAAAGGTTTCAGGTTCAGTGCAATCAATGCGATCAGGAGTAAAAATGGGCACGCTCCACAGCTTGCGCACCAACTCGATTAGTTCTTGAGCTGACGGTGCTCTGCTGGCGTTGGTTAATTGCGTACATAAATATGTATATGGCTGTATGTATGTGCTTATATATACCACATAGGTCGGGTGAATTTTTTTTTGGCCATTATTTTCAGCAATTTTTTGGTTCCATAAAAAAAAATTAAATACATTTAAGAAAAAACAAATCCACTAGAGAATCGTGCTAAAGCAGTGGTCGGCAAAGCTTATTCATGCGATTAGAACACTAAATACACGAATTCTTACACTCCAAAAATCAGTCTTTGTTCTGACACCAACGAAGCAGCGAATAAGTGGGGTTATGCTGGTGCTTTTCTATTCGGATATATGCATAAAATGATTGAAAAAGTACATTTTTTTAAATTTCAAATGCGTTTGATGATGTGCAGTGGCTTTTTATGAGATTTTGAAACTCTAATATAAATAATAATCCTACGAGGCTAGGCACATTTTTATAATGTAAGCGATATATTAAAGTTCTGGGTAAATTTGGACATTTTTAGTTTGTATCCTTAAAGACAGATATTGTCACTTTTGCCTTCCACGTGCCTTGCGAAAGTTTTTCCCGATTTTAAATTTACATTCTGTCAGAAAAGTACTGGGAATTGTTCAATAAAACGCAAAATATTTGTTTAATCATCAAAATTTATTTTGTCGCCTACAAAATTGGCTCCCTTCGAAGCAATCCACATATGCCAACGATTAGTCCATTCATCAAATCACCTTTTAAACGCGTTTGAAGAGATCTTCGTCAGCTCCTTCAGCGAATTCTCCTTAATGGCCTCTATCGACTCATAGCGGCGACCGCGGAGTGATAATTTAAGTTTTGAGAAAAGGAAAAAGTCACAGGAGACTAAACCCCATGAATACGGTGATTGTTCGATGATATTTTTCGAGTTTTTGGTCAAAAAAGTGTTCACAATATGAACCTTGTGAGACGGTGCGTTATCATGGTGCAAGATCCATGAGTTTTCTTTCCACAAATTATGCCCTTTCCTACGCACATTCTCTCTCAAACGTCACATTACTTCCAAATAATATTCTTTATTTACCGTATTTGGAATGGATTCCGAGTGCACAACACTATGGTAATCAAAGAAAATGAGTAGCATGACTTTCACATTTGACCGACTTTGACGTGGTTTTTTGGGTATCCGCTCATGTGAATAGCGCCATTCAGCCTGCTTAGCCTGTTGACTGGTTTGCATGTCAAACTCACATACCCACGTCTCATCACCTGATTTGATGCGCTGGATAAACTTGTGTCCGAATTCACTTGCTCAAACATGTCTTCAGCCACCTTTTACCGATGAACTTTTTGAAAGAAATTCAACTCTCTTGGAACGAGTCGAGCAGCTACGCGTCTCATGCCCAATTGATGGTGCAAAATGTTGCGAATTGTTAAGGTCAGGCGCTACCTTCCCTCGGATTTAAATGATGGTTTTCCAGCACCACTTTCTTGACTTTGGCGACATTTACATCCGTTGAAGACAGATCGAGGAAAACCTTCAACGACTTCTCGGTCCTCTGCAAAAGCCTTGCATCACTCCAGGACCGACCACGGCTCCGGCTCTGGGGTCTAGCTAGAATCTAGCGGGACAAAACTACACTTTGCTCTTGGAATGAATGCATCTGTGTTTCCATCAGAGGTGTATGCTATTCAAAAAGTAATGAACTTATTTGTGGAAAACATATGGAGAGGCAGATCTGTATATGTCTGCAGCGACATCCAAGCTGCGCTCATGACCTTAGACAGCCCTCCAACCAATTCAAGGGTAGTCGAGCTGTAAATCCGGGCTGATCTATGTTCGTAGACATAATAGCTTGATTATAACATGGGTCCTGGGTATCGCGAGTAACGAGACCAACTTTTTGGCTCGGAGCCCGTTCTCCCACTCCCTTCTGCAGCCATCAAAGCCACGGTTAGCAAGCTGGGCAGGGGGCTGCAGATGGACAAAACTCATGTTACCTATTATGTTCAGCTGACTGTCGCGGCTCCAACTGTCACTCAGCAGAAGGGACTGTAGGCAGCTGATTAGACTGATGAAGAGCCACAAGGTAGGCATCTCAGATATTAGACCCTGCCCAGCTTCTAAAGAGGAGGATGAGATGGCGAACAACTTTCTGTGCGTCTACCTGGCCTTCGCTCAAAACAGGCTTGAGGACTTTGGCACTAATGTGTTAAGAAGCTCCGTGGCCCCACAACATCTACTCAGATTTCTTCGGAGATCATGTAGATTTAATGAAAATTAAAAGCAGTACAATGGACCTAATGTTGTCTGAGTGCTGTACTTGTTAGTTGTCCTGACAAAAAAATATACATACCTGTATATGCACAATTATGCATGTACATATGTATTTACATGTAGGTATAACTCAGAAAGCTTGAAACATTTTCATATTCACTTAATTTGATTTCCCTAGCCTTGAGGGAGAGTAAACTTAAATGCCTTATGGCCTATTTTCATTTGTTTAGAAAATATTACAATCCAAATCTTACCGCGCACGATCATTAATCACTTGAAGATTTATCTACAACATACAAGGTGGCGCAAAATTAATCATTAATCAATTTGGTGTTTGAATAACTTTTTTAATAAATACAAAACACACAAAAAAAAACAAAAAAATATATATTTTGAGTGATGCAAATCTTTATTTTGGAAAAATTATATATTTTCCCATGGGGTGATTAATTTTGCGCCACCTTGTATAACATCGTACAATGAAAGTGAAAATGTTTTCTTTGTTGGTAGGTACCACAAAATGTAATTTATAGACGGATGCCTTCACTGCAAACCAATGGAAATGCTAAAATTCGGCAACGGCATAGCTAACTGCAAATGATTGCCAACGGCATTGCTCTGAAAATACTCGTTAAAAATCCTTTTGAGAAAAAAATATGCCGACTGTTCCAAAGGAATGATAAATAGCAGCCAGCTCACAAAAGCCGCTTTTGTTTTCATGTTTTTTTTATTACTTTTATTTTTCTCCATTTCTTTGCACTTTGAGCTGCCGAAATTGCAACTGCTTCCACAGCAACTGTGGCAACTACAGCGGTTAACAAGTGAAAGTAAATAAATTTTAAAATACACTTGCAAGCGTCGCTCACTTAGGGGGCTCAAAATCAAAGTGAACTGAACTAAATCAAACAAATAGGTGAGTGAAAAACAAAAATTACAAAAATTCACCAATGGAACACCAAACAACCAAACAATGTAAGCTTGCTAACGAACAAACACACACCTGCGCATGGAAGTGTATAGGTATCGGCCAACAAGCCAGTCGAACTTTGTATGTACGTTTGTATGTCTATATGTATTTTTGAAAACAAAAAAAAAAACAAATCGCTTAGTCAGCTGTACTGAGCGACAGCCGAAGCAAATAAACTTTGTAAAGCTAGAAGTCAAGTGAATTTGCGGTGTTGAAACAGCCTAACTGCGCTGAGTGCCCAGCAAATTGGCTGGAAATGCAAGCTGAAAATCACCACTAAATAAAAACGTTGGGGTGTTTCGACGAGAGGTATACACATCAAAAGCATTGGTTTCGAAATTGGCTGTACAACATTTACTATGTACCAACAGCTGAACATCAATAATGACATGCGCTGAAAATATTGAAAAAATAATTTTTATGTAAATACGCGCAATTTGCGAAAACGCTAAAGATTACATGGAGTGTGCAATTGGTGGTGTTTATTATTTGTTGTTTTCAATTTAGCTGATTTCATAGTTATTTTGTGACGCAGCGCACTCATCAAACAAATGATGCTTTTCAACGCAACACCTCATCAGTTGCACAAAGCACTGTGGCGGCAATGACATTTGCTAAACTGTTGCTACGCTCGTCGTCTGCGCTTCCATTTATTGATAAAGTTGTGTAAGTTTTACTTAAAAACTCCATCATGTCATTTAAGTTGATTGCTATTGGCGGCAATATTATTTGAAAGTGCATTTGAAGAGTAAATTTATGGGTCTGAATGTATTTGTGTGACTGCTGTTGAAAGTGACAGTAAATATGAATAACATTGTGGCAAGGAAATCATGAAGACACGACTTGGTACAAGTGTACACACATACATACATATGTACATACGTGTGACGCTATGTATTTGTTTTGAAACGGAAGCAATAAAATCTGAACATTTATGACAGCATGAAAATTTTGAAAAACATTTTGAAACATTTTGCAACGCTCATAATTATAGCTGAAAACATACAATTTTATTGCTTGCCATCGAATTTTGAGTTCGGGCGGATAAAAAAAATTTATTGAAGTTAATCAACCTGATTGTCAAAATTTGTGCCAGTTTAATTCATAAATGTTGACAACACAACACGTTGTGATTTATGAACTCGTTCAAGAATTTTGCATGTTTTGATAGAACTGAAAAAAAGAGAAAAGTAATGATAACGAAACTTTTTATGGCCAGAATTGGAAGATATGGATGTGGACGATATATAGTTTCAACAGGACGGTGCCACATGTCACACAGCTAACGAAACAATGGCTCTTTTGCGCGAAAAATTTGATGGCCGAATAATCTCACGTCGCGGCGATGTCAATTGGTCGCCAAGATCATGTTATTTGACACCGTTGGACTTCTTTCTTTGGGGTTATTTGAAAGAAAAGGTGTACGTCGATAAGCCAGCAACAATTCAAGAGCTAAAGGATGAGATAATTCGGCAAATTAACGGCATAGAACCTTAATTATTCCTCAGCGTCATCGAAAATTTGGACCATCGGATGGAGCCATTTGGCAGATATTTTATTCCACACGTAATTGAATCATACCAATATTATCATAATAAAGAGAAATGACAACAATTTCTTAAAAAAATTGTATTGTATTCAAAATCAACACCGGCCCTTGAAACTTAACCACCCTTTACAATTCTTATAATTATACAAACAATTTTATAGTAAACAATTTAATCATTTTGCGATTCAGACCTCCAGTACTCATGCCATCGTTTCGGAGGTCTTCCAGGTAGTATATTGGCTATTGGTATATTCTCCATTGCGATTTTGGCTGTGCGGTCAGGTCCCATTCTCTTTACATGCTTTCGCCTCTCTTTCCGATGTCTTCAACTCCATTTGCAGATGTCTTGAACATCACATAATGAACGGATCTCTTCGTTTCTGATTTGGTCAAGTCTTGTGCGCCCACAAACCGCTCTGAGCGTTTGCATTTCTGTGGTGGTAAGGATACGTTGTGTTGTGGTCATACCTGTACGGGTTTCGACTATGTATGTCATTATAGGGCGGGCAAATGTTTTGTATATGTGTATGTGTGTTACTCCTAACACTTATGTTCTTATTTCTTCACACTATATCTCTCAAGTACCCGGAAATTCGTGCTGCTTTTGTTGCTTACGCTTTGACCTCCTCCAAGTACTGAACACTTATGACTTGCTTCGCTCGTACACGGCCAGTTCACACCTCAAAAGTTGTTTCGACACGGTCACAACAAATATACACACGATCATGGCTTTTGGCTTGGTGTCGGAGATTTGAATTTTAAACTTAGCTGCCGATTGCTCGAAAATATATGTATATGCTCACTCAAGTAGAAGAGAGCCGGATGTCGAACGGTGCCGAACGCGGGGGCCGATTGTGCCTCTTTGTCGTTCGTTCCGCGCTCTCGCTTGCAGTTCAAGCAAGGTAACGGCGCATAAGTAAGATAACGCCGCATGAGCAAGATAGCGCCATGAAATTGTGAATTGGTACTTTGTGTACATTTGTTGTAATTGTGTATGATGAAATCTCACGCATATTTATATGGGAAGAATTTTATATGGATTTCACGTCAAATGCGCGCAGTTACGTTCATTAGAAATGCGTCAAAAAAAATCGTGTAAAAAAATGCATGCGGCTTATGGTGAATTTGGGATATAAGATGAAGGAACACTAAATATTTAGCCAAAAAACCGCGCAAAAGAAGTAATAATGGAGTCCCTATTACATGAGTATTTATAAAACAGAAATAATTCACTTTTCAGCCACAAAAAAAATTTAAATTAGTGTACAGTGAACATTTAATCTATAAGAAAATTCAAAATTTTGCAACTATTCAAAGCTTTCTGATAAAAAGCTTGCACATTTATTATGGACTGGTCCTAAAATGCTATCTTCGGTAGATATTTCAGATATGTCCAGCCTTTCTGTCGCGTTTTATTCAAATTACTAACGGCATCTGTTGGTTTTTCCATTGACTGGTTTTGGACGTTTTTTGCTTTCTCGAGTTGTTTATACAGGAAAACTTAAAATTTGTGCAAATGGCATTAACCCTTGTGAACTAAACAACTGCAGAACCAGAAATGGAGCGCGTAAAGGTCAAATAAAGATTTCCATTACTCAAAATTTTATTCTATTCAGTAAAAAATGATTCAAAAACGAAATTGGATGACTAATTTTGCGCCACCTTATACAGTACTTGCTATCCAGCTGCACGCTACTTAAAGATTCATTTAAAATTTTACTTTTATTTATTTTTTTCCCCCTCAATGAGGTAGAATTTCAATTGTAGTTTTAAAATCTACTAACGCGAAAAGGGAGAAAAATAATAGTTCAAACAGTTTAACCCATTGAAAACTCAAAGTCAATGTAACGATGGAAACGAGAAGGCAGACTTTTATGCCAAAAAAGAGGCAGAAGGGCTATTTATTGCACCAACCCCATTTTCGGCTTTAACAAAAATAATATAAAACAGGAAACCAAAAAATGCATCCAAACTGAAATCAGGGAACACTGGAGCGGCATAAGCGGCACAAGCGGCCTCAATCCCTTGAAAAAGTTTTTGAAATTCAATGCCATCAGAGCAAAATCTGCTCTAACCCTAGATAAAAAGGGCCTCAGATAACTCTGAGGAGCACTTACAGGTCATTTTGCCTGTAATAAACACTTTAACAATAGGATTATCTAGTACGAGCTCATGCAGGTTCCGCTGTGATGAAGATGAGTCCATGGAACACTTAATCACCAACTGTGAGGCAGAAGACCACAAGAGACACAGAATCCTGGGCTCGTACCTACTAGAGGAGGAAAACCTACAATTGCTCGTTCCTAATTATAATTAAGTAATACTGGGGGCGCACAATAGATCAGTGCATAAAGGCCTTAGCCTAACCCGTACAACCGTTACCATTACCAACATTAAAGTTACACTGATTTGGGAGTTAAAAGTATTCGATTTAATTGAAATTAAAATTAAAAAATATGAATGCGTGTGGCCTCAATACAAATTGGATTAATTCGCTTCCAACAAAAGCAATCAAAGAAGAATAAGTTAATCTATACAATACAAATGTGAGGCGAACCACTGGGTAAGTGATCAACTGGCATACAGACACTTGTCCGATGCTGACTGTACACCATTTCGTCTAATCGCTTGCAGTATTAATTTCTTTTTGGTGGTTAACGGATTACAGCGGGTGTCTTTAGCTTACAATTATTTTCCGGCAATTCGACACCAACACGCTCACCTGCCCATACATACATATGCACATACAAGTAAACTTTTTGGGCACTTGATCGTCCACATACAAATGCGCGGCGTGATCTCCGGTTGCATGCATTGCTAGTCAACATTGAAAAGGCGGCACTCAGCAGCCCGCTATGCACGTGTGGTAACAGCCAGCAGTGCGCTCTGCTCTGCAACATAAAAGTAAAAAAACCAAAAAAAAAACGAATTTGTAAGTCTTTAAATTGATTATGTGCCGCTCACCAGCAGTTCAGAGCAACAAAGCAATTGCCGGCGTTTGCTCGTAATGATTGTTGCATTTGTTGTTTTTTTTCGGCTATTTGGTAAATATTTTCACTTTTCAGAGTAAAAGTAAAATTGTTACTTGCCACTGCCACTACCACTACCGGGTAATGCTGAGCGCGTTTTCGTAGTTCATATCGCACTCTCATATTGAACCATGTATTGCATGCATATATGTCTGTATGTCTGTATGTATGTATGCATGTATGCATGTATGCATGTGTGTATAAATGTAGCTCCTTATGTTGGTTTTTGCAATGATTTTGCAGCTGCTTTACCTCTGCTACCCATTTTTTCTTCTGAGTGTGCGTTTTGTAATCCAAGAAAAGTGCAAGATTGATTTATGCGATTTTCATAACAAGAAACAATTGAAAAACAAAAAAAAACAATAAATAAATAAAGACACCAAACTAGATATTAAGCTTTGGACGTTTTAATGCTGCCACTTGTCTGTTGCAATGGAAGAGATTCATCAGCGAAATGAGCTTAATTCAATTTTATTAAAGACGTAACTTGCAATTTCCCTCATTGCAGCTTCATTATGAGCCTTCCCGTGAATTTCGAAGGGTTGCATAATTTTCAATTAGTGAAAGTTGATTTTGAGATTAAAACAAGTTTTGGATGCTTCTTTGTAACTAAAAACTCATTGATTCGTCAATCATTTGCAAATTAATTAAAATTCCTGATATGAAATAAAGTCGATACTATTTTGAAAGAGGTAATGTTGAATAACTATTGAAAGGACTTGGACGTGATTTGCGGAATGTAACTGGATTTTGTATGAGTGAATACAGATACACTAGCGGACGCTGAAACGCAGTCACTTGTGGGTCAATTATACTTTTCGTAAAGTTTTTTTTTGCCCTGTGGTTCACATACCTTTTTTACCACCTTTTGAGTAGTAAAAGTGCGATTGGGCAGTCGTGAAAAAAGCGGAAAAAATAGCGAAGCGTAAAAAAAGAGTGAATGCCATAATAGTACAATAAAACTCACAAAAAGTATACCCTTTGCGAAATTAGTGCCAAAGATAGATTTCGTGGGGCAATAATTCCTCGTACTAAAGTCAACTACCAGACATCAAAAATATTACTTTAAAATTAGTCTAATTGGATGCTATTAAAAAGTGTAAAAACTCGTTGAATAAATAAATTACAATTCCTGCTAACCGCTTTATATTTTCTGGACTTTGATATTAAAACAGTTAATTTTAAATTTCGACTTAGATTTTAGGTGCGCAAAAATACAATAACAATTTTGTTAATTTTTGAGTGCCCCGATTTCCGTACCGCTATGTACATAGGTATGTGAAATGGTTGAAGTACTAGACTGGCACTCCCCAAGTATCACTAGAGCGCCGTTTTGATATCATTTTGAGACCGCCAACAGGCAGATATGTATAGCCAGCCAGAGCTGCTGACGTAATGGAGAAGATTCATATGGATTTATGTTGGAGCACTGCCCCAGACTTTCAAAATAAGGCGTCGCCAGTGACCTTGATCGTCTGGCTGCCAAACCAGGAAATTTACAGAGAAAGTGATCAACAGTTTCCTTCTCTGAAGCATCCCCACAGCTTTTTCAATGGATGCTAAATAGTAAACTCAGGTTTTCCATGTATGTGCTGATCGTCCAATGACCGTAAAACACAACTACAAGTTTGGAAATTGAAAAATAATAAATAATAATCAACGTTTAGGCTCCAGGCCAACCGGCGTCCGACGTCTATTGTACTGGAGCCGTAGGATTTTCGATATACCACCGAAAAAATGAATCTCCGTCTGATCTGCGCTTTCCTGAGAAGTTGGTTGTGCAGTTCCCCTTTAACAACAGTCAAGGGGATGCCGATGACTGGGTGGGAGACCTCTGAAACCAATGCAGGCGATTCCTTGGCACAATTACGTTCTGGATACTGAAGCAGGTTAGACTCCTACCTATCCAGAATTGACCGCGACATACTAAATATATGTCCGGCATGTGAAGTCACCTCACACGACACTAACTACCTTTTCACATGCCCTTTAAAACCCACTCATCTAACACCCCTCTCCCTCTGGACCCAACCTGTCGAAACAGAAAGTTTCCTGGGCCTACCTTTAGATGAGATAGACGAAAACGAGCGGTGATTATACTTCACTAACAGGGCAAAGTTACTGCTGCAATAACAAGCCCTTCCTCGCATACTCATCAGCAATTGCATTTCCCTCTATGTTCCCATATCCTGGAACCCAGTTCAGAGAAATGTTACCTGCACACCCAAGAGATTGGATCTCCTCATTATAGAATCTGCTCCATAGGCGTCGTCAGAGTATTGATAGCAGCTTAACTATCGGAAAAATGTTTATATCGCGCTCGCTCCTGCGATCCCTAAACATTCTGCATGCGTGCAGAATCGCAAAGACTTCTGCTTGAAAAACACTAGCACTATTCGGCAGTCTTAAGGAAATAGATAAATTGGCTGATTTAGAGGAAACCACTGCTTCGACCCCCGATTCCATCTTGGAGCTGTCAGTAAAGATAGAGGTGATAGTCTCGGCACAGATTTTCTCCTCGTTCCGGACCTGCCTACTTGCAAAACTTGCCCTGGCACGACGGTCAAACTCTAGTTTGCGGATAGAGATATTTGTACGAAGTTCAGAGAAATACGGTGTTAACTGCGTAAAAATGTCACCATATATTCTTCTTAAATTAAGTTATAGGTTTACTACAGAAACAAAAAATATGGTTTTCCAGCAAAGATGATAGAAAGCCAGATTTGGTCTTCAGCTATGGTAAAAAACGAAATTGACCAAATAACTTCGGTCTTCCGTCACAGGTACTTGGCAGCAGAATTCTGCCCGCTCATTTCACAAGTATTCACACACTCGTCCATTCAGTTGTTGTTCAGACGGCAGCGAAGTAAATTGAGCGGAAGCTGTGCTGGTTTTTTTATATATCACTAACACAATCTCAGTTTTCTTGGAAAAAACCCGCAGCTATGACCCCGTTTACGTCAGCCAATCTGCCGATTCTTTCAAATTTGCTGAGAGCCGGTTAACGGTTTTATATTGGCCACTGCTTTTGAATTTTTTCACCATGGCTTTCCAATATAGGGCGTCTTGTTCCACTCTTGGCAGCAGTGGACAAGAGCTACCAAAAAGTACATTAGCGTGGAAGCACTAGTAAGCACGCGTACTGGGAGACATCTGTCAACATTTTTGGCGTTCTCATTCTTCTCTATTTTGCAGTTACTGTAGACCACAAGCAATTGCGCGCAACGAAGTTACCGTGAAAGAATTTGAAAAGTTGAAGCAACAAAATTTGCCCTGCATAAACGTGGAAGAAGAGAGATTTGGCAGCACTGAAAATAGTGAGCTATACAAGTTTTATGAGATGCAACCATATTCGCTAGGGGCGAATCTTGCTCGATAACTTCTTTGTTGCTTTGCCATGCCGTCTAGCGAGCAGAGCCCAAACAAAGTGAGCGGAGAAGGGGCAAATCGTAGTCACCTGTAGACATTAAACAGTAGTTTTCTACATACAAATATAGGAAAACCAAGCGACACAACAATAAATATAGCGAGTAGCTGGGCCTAAATACGTGAATATTACTGTTATTAAGCAGCTCATTGACAACGAGACACAATGTACTCGCGAAAATATGTATGTATTTATGTGATTATCTATGTTTAATACCCCAAATTAACACCACCATTTCCTCAATCAAAATATGATTTGCGACTCGTGCCAAAAGTAGAGGAAATCAAATTTTCAATGCCACAAATTGAGGCAAATCAATGCCAGCAAAAGTTTTGATAGCCGGCGGGGCAGTTTGTAAGCTAAATGCACTGCAAAAAATACATATTTTTATGTATATATACATACATAGACACATACATAGCCACATACATAGACACATACATAGACACATATATATGTATGTACATGCCTAACTCTAGCAACAGAAGAGTTGGAACCATGAAATCAAGTCGTCAGTTTTATGCGAAGCCTGGGTGAAACTGGAATTTTCCAGCAGCTGCATTGTGATTAGTGACCGATTGTGGCATGCAACATATGGACCTACATATAAACATATGCACACATAACTATATGCAGCATGATTGAGCAAGGATTTCTGTTATAGCGTACGGTTTTTCGGTCATTCAATCACGACTCAATTCCGCCCGTCGCACAAATGCGAAAATAATCACTTCTACTCACTCTAAGCAGCTATTTTCGCCATAAATTTTAACCTCATTCGAGAAATGGTTTGCTAAAATTGGCGAAAGAAAAAAAAAACAATAGTTTGTGCATGTTGACCCGAAACAATGGCGAGCGTGTAAGCGATAAGCTGCGGTGCAAGTCAATTATTAACGAAACCGAATGCGCGGTAAGAAATGCATTGGAAGGAGAGTAAATGAAACATGTTGCATATACATATATGCATAGTGCATATATATGTGTGCTTGTGTACATGCATGTCTTATACATTGCTGAAAAAAGTCCACTTGCAATTCACTGTCCCAAAATATATCGGCGCGGTACACTTGCCGAGAAGTTGCCAATCTTCGAGCTAGTCTACCAACACACGGCGGTGCATTACTTTCTTAAACATTTGTAAGCTTGATTTTAACGCTATTTTTACCTGCAAATAGCCACGCCAAAAGCTGTGCAGCAGCGATCACATTTTGTTGTCACATAAACGTGCAACATTCAACGAACAACTTTTTTGTGCCCATTGCCAATTGTCAACGAACCAGCCAAACTGCACAACTGCACAACCACACGTCAAGTAAAGACACTAACAACAAACAAACCCAACCGCAAAACATCGAAATGCACTTGAACTCGTTAATGAACCTTTTGCTGCGGCAAAAGCCACTTTTTACGATGTTCCGCTGAAGGGTCAAAAGCAGCCACAACGTGGCTTCAAATTCAGCCGAAGACTGCTTTTATTTTGGTGGCTTTGCGCCAGCTTTAGGGCACGCACGCTACAGTTTAGGCTTTTGCTGCGGCCTCTTTCATTACTACCATTGCCATTACCATTACCACTGTTGTTGTTGTTGTTGTTGAGCTCGTTTCGCTGCATGTTGTCGCGAGTATCAAAAGAAAATTTTATGTGACCGCAGGCCAAATTGAACTAGTAACCAAGCAGTCGTCGGCGCACAAAATACAAAACAAACAATCAAAAAAAAGAAAGAAAGAACAATCAAATGTAACGAAGCCGTTGCAACATTTCAAAGTAGTGCAACAGCGCATGCGCGGACTGTAGGGAGAGCTGCTTACGTGTTTTTGGCTTTTGCTGGCGTTTGGTGACTTTGATCAGTTCGTAGCTAATTTTTAATTCGTAGGAAATGCGCTTAGCTATTTTCAGACAACTGCTCACAGTCTTGTTTTGGCGACTGGGCTGGGCAATTCTCATGTGAGAATTTGCTTTTTTATTGCAATAAAATACTGTCGAATATATTCACACATACATACATACATACATACATATAAACGCGGGCTCTATGCGAATGCATTAAGCAGAGGTATAAAATTGCTTCAGCCGCCTTGCCCTTCAGCAACGAGTCAGGGGCTTGCACTTGAAATTCAGTTCGCTTGCTTGTTGTGGGTTCAGTGACTTGCCTATGAAAAGCGTTTGTTCTCCATTAAAGTACGCGGATGTTTCTAGTCAATCTGCATGAGGTGGGCTATATGCCATCACACGTTTCGAGACAAACCAAGAAAGTCAGTGCTGCAGTAGAGTGATATGGAAGCTGGCGTAAAGAATCTTTATGAATGCGACTCTAACACTTTCGAATGAGCGATTGCCAAGCAAACCAAAATATTTGCAATCTGTACAATCTATACATACAACTTTTTTTGATGAAGACTCGTAGTTAGCTCAAAAAGTTTCTCTGTGGCAATTTAAAGTGTTATGTACCCATGACGCCAGAAACCTCCGGAAAAAGCAAATTGCCTTTCTGAGCGGGTCAGGCGGCACTCAAAGCATTGCCATCCTATGAGCTGAAGTCCTCAGTGGTTCTTGAGTGCTTCGAGAAACTGAATTTGTAAGGAACGCATAATCGCATCCGGCTCATATGGGTGCCAGGAGTCGAGATTATAACTGCGAACTAGCATTAGCTCGAGAAGCTGCGGCCTCGGTACAAATAGGACTCGAGCCCTTCCTTGCTATGGGACAACACACCTTCAAGGAGAAGCTTACAAGTGAAGAGCTAAGTCTAAGGGAGGTTAGCAGACCTCAAATTATGGTGCAGTGCCAGGCGAAGTCCTTGCTGGGGGTACAATCAAAAGAGGTTTAGGAAACGCATAACACTCGCTAAGAATAAACTGAGAATGCTTATGCACATTCTCCAGGAGCGAAGAGATATGCCCAAATTATGTCTGCCGTGTCCTTGCTGGGGTTACAATCAAAACGATGTAACAAACTCCTAACCCTCCACAAGAATAAGCTGAGAATGCTAACGGGCATTCTCACAGGCCGATTGCAGATTGCTTAGCCATCAGCACAGGATTGTTTTTGCGATCAATTCATGGACATTCCAATACACTTCCTCCTTGAACGTGACGCTATAGCGCGGAAAAGATTGAGACTCCTCGGACAATCGCAGCCAGAAGAAAGGCATATACGCTCAGCGCAACCCAGTTCTTTGCTAAGTTTAATAAGGGAACTGCGTTTGGATGAGGTGCTGTGATGAGTAGAGGACACAATACATCAATAAGAGCGAAGGATATGAGAAAAGATATGAAATATTGATAGGCTATCAGCATTAATTTTCGACTGTCGTAGCTCATTGAAAACAAATGGTACCAGGTTCCATATGCACTGTGAACATAAAGCGGCAAATAACAGAAAAGTTTATACAAATAGCGGTCGTCTTCCGGAGGGAAATTGGAAACTGGTAAAAGCTACCCATAAAAAATAACTGCCATTTCGAGGCACTACAAAATTGTGCCTCATCAAGACACACATCACCGCTTAGAGTAATGTCTCATTGAGTGTCGACGAAAGGCCTGGGCGCCCATTTTATCTATGCAAGACACCTTCTTCAGTTGTCTTCCCTGGCCTTCGACGTCGTATATTCTGGAATAAAGCAGGCAATGTGTGAGATATTAGTGAAACATTTTTTTTTTATTTCAGCGCTCCACGTAAGTTAGTTTGTAGGGAATATTTTGTTTTTTTCCTTGTTCACTCCACTCGGGAGCATAGGGCCTGGGTAAGACTCAGTCTTGTGTTGGTTTCGTTAATCTGTTTTTGATTTCTGACAGGGTAGATGATTAGCCTGCCGCTACCAGTCCTAAATAGTGGGAATGCCCACCTGCCGTTGCTTAGGAACAACGCCTTCTAACTGCTTGAAGCACCATCTACGTTTCACATTCTTCTGGCAGAAGGACCACACAGATGGTGAGGACTTCGCTAAATTTGATATGTCTGCGCTATTACCGCGGCTGCCCGCTTCCTCTTGCTGGCGCAATGTGTAACTGTTTGTTTTCTTTCCTCTTTGGGAATCTGACCCGTTTAAATATCCACCGCAGTTGCGCTTGGTGACATGAATCGATGTGATTAAAGTTTCAATTGTATTTGCTGTATAGAGTCGACTGAATTTGAATAATGGTCTAGGTTATAATGAGGAACTATTTTGTACTTATGATGACTTTGGGGGCATCATTTGACTGCGGCTTTTTATCATAGGCCTGCAAGCTTGTAAAAACGTACTAGAAAAAGTCTAGCGATGTCCGTTCGCAGATCTTTGTTGCGAATTTCCGTTACTTCCGCGAGAGACCTAATCAAATTTTATCATTTGCTGCCGCGTAAATGTTCATAGTGACGCGGCATTACTGGCTGAATAATAGAGAAATTTGACTGACACAACCAAAATAATATGATCGCCATAGTCTATCAACATCGATCCATCCGGATTAAAAAATACTTAACTAAATTGATTGGTGAGGCTTAAGTAATGCTGTGGTTGATCTTAACGACTTTTCAATAGTCAAACAAATCACCACAAACCTACTTGTATATTTAATATTTTGAATAATTACCATTTTACAGGCTAAAACCGTTTTTGCTAAGGACTTGGGTAAATAAAGCCTGCCTGCGCTTTCCTATGTATCCTACAGCCTTTTGTATTCACTTTGTGTATAATTTTTCTTCCAACAGAGTTTGCCACCCAAGGAGTTTTCTGTTAGGCTATCCACCATGGATGAATGTATGCATGTGTTTGTGTACAGTCATCATTAGCATCGTACTGATTAATGGTTTGTTGGTTTACTACCGCACGCGGTTCAAATCCCACTGCTTGTAAAAGCAATTGCAATGATAAACATCCATAAACCACTACCTCAACAATGTCTGAGTATTTTATTGCTTTCTGCACTTCTAATTTTCTGTTTTTCTGCCTTACTGCTCATCTGCCCGCCAACAATAGCTTTGCATGCGCATCTTTGCTTGTGGCTTTTGCTGTTTGTAGCGGCCCAAGTTAACCGCAAATCCCTTCAGACGCGTATTCACATACGCACATACAGAAAGTGGTTAGAAATGAGAGTTCTGGTGCTGCTGCTAAGCATTAAACTTATTTTCAAATACAATACGAGTGTCTTTGGTGGCACGTTGTTACTCGTTAAAGGTATATCCATACCTACCGATTCTCCATATGAATGCAGTCATTCATAGACGCAAGCATAACTCAATACTTATGTATGTGTGAGTGTGCAATAGCGAATGTGCTTTACCCATTTCTACTTCGCTTTTAACAATAAAAGGTAACCAAAGTCGTTCATTATGGCTTAGAATTGCATGCCGTGCAACACTCCACCAGCGCCAAGTAGTCAGTCAACAAGAACAAAAGACAACATGAGCCAGAATAATCCCACATCGTAAGCATTTATGTGCACGTATTTACTTACACATATGCATATACACGCATACATACGTCTATTGAAAGTGTTAGCCTGAAGTACGCATGTGTGTGTGTCCGAGAATGCATGCAACGTGGAAGCAATGCGACGGGTATGCGACGCTAATACTTAGAACTATGGATACAGATTTACGGTTATGACTTAATTTACTTAAGCCAATCTTGGGCAGCACAAAGGCAAACTACTATGAAGAAAGAAACCTTTTTTGTCTTTTGCCTTGTGCTTTTGTTTACTTGACGAGTTGGCTGGTCAAGAAATGCCCATAAGTGCTACATTTCATGCGCATGCGTAGCAGTTCACTGACTTCTAACGGCAAAGAGCAAGTGTGTGAGGGCAATGGCGATTGCAATTTGGACATCTGGGACTTCCGGCTTCACAGAAGTTTCATGCATTCGTATATTAAGTTGCGAAAATGTTGAATACTACAGATTTACAAACAGATTAACTAGCAAAAGCTAAGAAATCACCGTAAGATTACTCAACGCATTTCAACGTATTCTAATTTTAAGGCATCAGCATAACTTTTTCCGGCTGCTGTTTACCTTTCATTTGTTTACAAGTTGCAATTTGCAAAAAAAAGAGCCACCAGAAATGCTTCACTTGAGATTGATTGCTGGCTGGCTACCCGCTAGCGTCATTTGTTTTTACTCTCTAACAGCGACAACTTTCCAATTCGCTAAGCCAGCGCTTTCGATCTCGAAGTGGCATGCAACAAGTGCATGTACGCTTCCATAGGCTGTTGTTTTCTGTGTATGCGCCCACTAAGTGAAATTGTTTAATTAAAGTGGACAGCTAGCAAAAATATGCAAATATCTCCGATGCGGCTATGGCTGGGACGGCTACCAACTAAATATATTTTTCTTCACATTTTACAACAACTCGCATAAAACACTAAACGTTTTTATTCGTCATCGCGCGAGAGGTGTCTTGCTGCATGTTTTTCTGTCCCCTCCCCAGTCCCCAGTTTATTTACTAAACACCAGCAGCATTTAAAGTGTTGCCACCGTCGCCGCCATCGATTGCACTTTTGCAATCCTGTTTGTTGTGCGCCCAAGTGCTTCCTCCTCTTTAGCAAATGATTACTTGGTGTTTGTTGTTATTGCTACTGGCGCTGCAGGTTTCATTGTCGCTTTCCTCAATATTGGTTGCAAATATTTGTTGACAATAGCTGCTGATGCTGATTTGTTTACTTCTCTTTTATTATTTCCATGTATTGCTACTGTTGTTGCTTTGCTGTTGTTTTTGTAGTTGCTTTGCTCTTTTTGTTGTTGTTGCTTTGCTGTTGTTTTTTGTTGGTTTTGTGGCTTTTTTTGTGTTATTGTTTTTTTTTGTGTGCCTGTTTTTGCATTTTGTCTGCTAAAACTCAGTTTGTTGACTCTTGGCGACTGCTACTTTCCACTTCGATTTGTGTTGTGGATTGGGCCTTTAGGCATTTTTGTGCATTTCTGGTAGTTGCAATGTCTGTTTCCTATGACACACATTTTGGCGCATCTTTAGTGTGGCAGGAATTTATTTTCGATTGGCATTTTGCCAATACTTGGCTTGTTAGTAGTGATTTCACTGTGTCAGTGGGAAAGGTTAGAGTTGCAATTTTCGAATAGTGGCGTGCGAAGATGGTGCGAAGCATAGAGGTGGCATTGTAACCTCATAGAAAAGGAAATCTCCATCCATCGCTTATACAAATTTTAACTATTGCCTCATTTTAATTCCAATCCACATCGTAATTAAGAACTTAGTCGATCAACAAACATTTTCCACAAATCATGGTTTCTAGCTACATATTTTAGTTCGTTGAATGACTTGCTGGTGTCCTTATTAACACCCTTCCGCAAGTCTATTTAGGCTGGCCCCTATCTCATGCACCTTGTGGATTCCACTTCAAAGCTGACTGAGCTATTTCGTCCGCGTTTTTTCGAAGCGTATGCCCGATCCATTTGTACTTTCTGCGCATAATTTCCTTCTGCCACAGACGTTGCTTAGAAATGGTTCGTGGTCACCAAATACCGATAATACGTTACCAATATCCATTTACAAATGACTGAAGTTTTCTTTTAAATTCTTGCTTCATCAGCAGCTTCTTCGGATACTTGGTTTAACTATTCGAGTATCTACTAGAAATCAAAACTCGCCTTAATCAGCCTGAACTAGTACACCTACGATTTCTGCTCATATACACCCCGTTGCATAGTTATAAGCACACGACTACTTTTTTTATAAAAATATCGCTCGCTGAGGTGTCACGCCTTTTTCTCCAACAAAGAACATTTCCAATTTTTTTATATGAAAGAAAAAGTCTAGCACCACCACCAAAAAAACAACTATTGCCTTTAACCAAAAATATTTTGTAGGCACTTGAAACTTGTACTTTGAATTAAAATTTCATGGGCTTTAAAACTGCATACCCAGAAAAGTTCTAAGTGTTCTGATTACAAAGTTGAAAGTTTTGATGAAATTTTGCAACGGGCTGAATATCAAAAGACATCGTAGGGGTACGAATTTATTGTGGTTAGGGTAAGTAATATTTGGTTTATAACTCCAATTTTTTAGAGTGCGCATGCCAAAAGTTTATTATACTTTGGAGTGTTGCCCTGCTTCGGGCAGCTAAAACGCCCAAGAAACAGACAAGCAAAAAATGTGTAAAAGAATATTTAGACAAAACAATGTAACAGTAAGTTCTTAAATTTGGTGCTTAACTGAATCTAACATATAATTTTTTTATAATTATAATAATTTTCTGTAAAAAATATAAAAAAAAATGTTTATAAAAAAATTCTAATAAACATTTTTTAGTAAAACGACTTTAATTTATGTTAAAAAAAGAAAAATTTAACTAATATCCAAAATTTAAATTTTAGACATTTTTTTTTATAAAAATAATTTTTAATAAAAACGTTTAGTGAAACTGCCTTAAGTTATTTAAAAAAAATGGAAAACTTAATTATTTTCCTAAATTTAAATTTTTAGTAAAATTTTTTTTAAAAATTTTAATAAATGAATTTTAGTAAACTGCTTTGATTCAAGTTAAAAAAAGAAAAATGTAGGTAATATTCAAAATTTAAATTATAGAAAAAAATTTTTTTATAAAATTAATTTTTAATAAAAACTTTTAGTAAAACTGCTAAGCTATGTTAAAAATTGGAAGACTTAAGTAATATTCAAAATTTAAAAATTTAGTAATTTTTTTTTAATTATAACAATTTTTAATAAAGAAAATTTAATAAAAAAAATTTTAATAAAAAAATTTTATTAAAACTGCCTTAACCTATGTTAAAAAAAAGAAAAATTTAACTAACATCCAAAATTTAAATCTTTAGTATTGTAAATTTTTTTTTATAATAATAATTTTTAATACAAATTTTTAAAAAAATTTTAGTAAAACTGCTTTAATCAATGTTAAAAAAAGAAAAATTTAACTAATATCCAAAATTTAAATTTTAGAATTTTGTTTTTCTAACAATAATTTTTAATAAATATGTTTAGTAAAACTTCTTTCAGTTATGTTAAAAAGTGTAAAATTTAAGTATTTTTTTTTTATAATAATAATAATTTTTAATAAAAAGTTTCAATAAAAAAATTTTAGTAAAACTGCTTTAATTTATGTTAAAAAAAAGAAACATTTGACTAATATCCAAAATTTAAATTTTAGAACATTTTTTTAACATTTATAATTTTTAATAAAAACTTTTAGCAAAACTGCTTTAAGTTATATTAAAAAGTGTAAAACTTAAATAATATCCAAAATTTAAATTTTTAGTAAATTTTTTTATTATAATAATAATTTCAATAAAAAATTTTAGTAAAACTGCTTTAGGTTATGTTTAAAAATTAACAATTATCGTGAACTGTTGACTGCCAATATAAACCCAATACTTCGAAGACTTCTAAAAGCAAATTAAATATGAAAAATTCCATACCTGAAAAGCCAACAGTTACTAGAAATCTACAAAGCATTTTTAATATTAAGCAAAAAAATATTTTCCCCAAATACTCATATATTCTTACTGACTTTTTGCTAAAATATCATTTCCAACAGCCTTTTACTTGTAGATATTTAATATTTCTAGCTGAGCTCAAATTAACCTTGCGCCAATTTTTATTTGAGCTGCCTTAAAAGGCGGCGCAGGCTGGTTTATGTTTCACTGCTAGCAAACAAATCAATAAAATCAGTTAACTATGCAGTAGTTAATACTGAAAGTTTATTAGCTAATATTTTTGAATAACTATTTTTGTTGTGGCGTTGTTCGGTGCCTACACCCACAACTTCTACTTCCACTTCTAGTTTCGATGCCCATTTTTGTTTGCTGCTGTTTTCACTTTCCGATTAGTAGCTAATGAGTTGAATGCAAAAAACATCAGTAATAAATACATTTTTATTAAATTTGTATTGCTTAGATTTCTTTATTGAAGAGCTTACAATTTAGTTTGAGGACATGCGTCATGAATACTTCTTACACAATTTTATGCATATATGGCAACACTGAGTTATAAAACAAACTCGTGAGAGTACACAGGTGCCCCAAGCAATTTTTCTTAGATCTGAGTGGGTGGTTTTATTTTTGCTAACTTTTTTATAAATTATAGAGAACTTAAATAATTTTTGTTTGCTTCTGATATGCAGTGAGTTCTAAGTTGTATTCAAATATTCGAGAAATTATGTTGTACTTATTTTGAATAATATTCTTAATTTAGCTGGAGGTCTATTCACTTTTAACCCTTCAGTTTCCAGTGTAATCCATAGGGGCCAGTGATATAAAAACAAAATATTTTTTAGTTCAAAGTGAGTCTAGAGTAAAAAGACGTTGGCTGAACCTTTGACTTTTTTATAATAGCAAAATATCATGAATTTCTGTTATATCATTTTTATCTGTTAAATTTTAATTAAGATATTGGTGCCAACCTTTCTTTCTGTATTTTCTGAGTAATTATAGCATAAAAAATGGTGAATTCGTAGTAGATCTTTGCTTATTTTTTATGATTCTTATTTTTTTAAACTTTTACGCAATAAGTGCTATTTTATTAATTAAATAAATTATTTTTCGCATTTTTTTTATTTTTGTGAAAAATTAAGTTTTACTGTGTTTTGGTTTTTTTTGTGAAACTTATTTACTTATTATTTTATATTTTGTAATTCGTTTCTTATTTGTTGTTAATTAATTTTTTTTTTTTTTAAGTTAAGCCAAACCTTGGCAGCCGCATCGCACATAGAGGCCACTTAGACCACGAAATGAAGTCTATACAGCTTTATTATGCTCTTGGACAGACATAGATTTAGCCTTGGCCATGTTTGCCTAGCAATTTCACAGGTATTGGCACTAATCCATCTTTGATTTGCAGACCTGATTAGTGCGTCCTTAATGAGAAGCTTACAAGTTGCGAGGGGTACTCCCATACAATTACTTATGTCTACCTTCTCTTGCAGATTGGTCTGCCCTACAGTTCCCTGGTATATCTCTGTGGCGTGGAACCCAGCATAAAATTATACGATATTGTTTGGCCATTTCATTTAGAGATTGGCGACAACGAAAGACACTCATTGATGTTGCTTGGAATGCATCCAGGGCTTGTAGAGCAGCTTGGCTGAGTGATAGAATGCAGATATCCGTTGAAGATATTCTGTTTATCTCTACCCATTTTAAGGCTTCATGAATAGCGTTTATTTCCGCTTGAAAAACACTACAGTGATCCGGTAGCTTAAACGATTCATCAATAGAAAGCTCTTCGCAAAATAACCCTGATCCTACACTGGTGTCCATTTTAGATCCGTCCGTGTATATCTTAACGGATGCGTTAGGTGTTGGATGATTTCTAGAAGGGTTTTCATTAGGAAATTCCTTTTGAAGCAAAGAATGGGAGGGTGATAATCACAGTCACTGGGTATATCCGTATAGGAGTCTAAGACAGTTGAGTGTCCGTGAGTGACAGTCCTTCATTGGGAGCTCGCTTTGAGCCTTAAAGCGGAACAGCCCGCCGAGTATTTGCAGAAGAGATCTAGAGGTGGCAGATGTAGCATGATGTCCAAGGCCATAGATGGCGTGGTTTTCATGACGCCACATATTGCTAATTCTGCTAATCACTGCACCTTATTCAATAAATGTTTGATTTCGAATTCACTTTCCTATCTATGTTTAGTCCCAAGTACTTGGTTTCTTCCGAAATCACAAGAGCTTCCCCTTTGAGCATAATTAGACTTAGCTGAGGGATTCTGTGTTTCCTAGTGAAAAATATGAGTTGTGTTTTGTCTGGGTTGACTCCTTTTTTAAGTTAAGTTTTATTGTGTTTCTTTGTGAAATCTTATTTCCTTATCATTCTCCATCAAGTAGATTAAATTTAATCTAAGCGAAATTTATTTTCGCCCCAGTTCTTCTTGGGAATTAGAACGCTAAAAGCATATAATATATCTGCTTATGTGTTTCGATATTAAAAATTTCGGAAAACTTTCTCGAAACTGTACATTTCAAGTGGGTTGGACTGATGGCACACACCAATTTTGATTGATTGACTTGAAGTTTCTACTGCTTTACAAGTTTCGCAATTACTGTCAGCGTCAAAGAAAGTGTACACCATATATTGACAGATTTAGACTATTTATTTATTTATTTTGTTATTTCCATTCTTCTTTTATAAAAACACAGTTCATAATACAACACAAAACATTTAAAGCAAAGTTTCAAACTTTATATAAAATTTGTAAAAATTCGACAAATTTTTACCAAACTTCAAACTTTTACTCAGAATTTCTGAGAAAAATTGATGTATGCAGTTGCATAGCTCTATAAGTTTTGGTATAATGAAGTGCAAGTTTCAAGTAGGTCAAAAATCAAACTGATTTTTGAGAATTTTTTTCGGTCGCGGTCTTGTGCATTTTCTGCATTTAAATATGAATATGAATATGAATATGAAATTAAAATATCAGCTCATTCGCAAATACCTTTCAAGGGCTTTAGTAGGAGAATCTTAATGTTACACGCTTTGTCGCATTGATTTGTTTAAAAAAATTACAATTCGAGACATGCCGCAATTGTGAAACAACTTTTTTTACAATATAAAGGGTGTTTTTTTAGAGGTTAGGTTTTCAAGTTGGCACTACTTTTTTCGTAGATGGTCTTTTTGACAGCTGTCACTTGATTTATGCTCAGTTTGGTTTGCCATTTCATAATGAATAGACTTACACCTGAACAACGTTTGCAAATCGTGCAAATTTATTACGAAAATAATGGTTCGGTTCGCGCGACGCATCGAAGAAAATTTTGTTCAGCGATGAAGCTCACTTTTGGTTGAATGGGTATGTCAATAAGCAAAATTGTCGCATTTGGAGTGAACATAATCCACAAGCCATTGCTGAGACGCCGTTACATCCTCAAAAAGTTACTGTTTGGTGTGCTCTATGGGCAGAGGGAATCATTGGTCCATATTTCTTTAAAAATGAAGCCGGCCATAATGTTACAGTCAATGGAGAGCGCTATAGAGCCATGATTAATGACTTTTTCGTGCCTGAATTGGACGATGTTGATGTGGACGACCTTTGGTTCCAATAAGACGGCGCTACATGCCATACAGCCAACGCAACAATCGATTTATTGAAGGAAACTTTTGGTGAGCGCATTATCTCGCGCCGTGGACCTGTGGCGTGGCCTCCGAGATCGTGCGATATAACACCGCTGGACTATTTCTTGTGGGGCTATGTGAAGTCGCTTGTCTACGCAGATAAGCCCGAGACGATTGACGTCTTGGAAGAGAATATTCGGCGCGTTATTGCTGACATACGGCCCCAATTGCCGCAAAAAGTGGTCGAAAATTGGGCCTCTCGGCTGGAATTTATTCGAGCCAGCCGCGGCGGCCACTTGCCCGAAATCATTTTTAAAACATAATGGCAAACCCTTATCTTTATAATAAAGCTAAATTCTTGGCCATAACATTAATTTATATACGTTTTATTTCATCTTGAAAACCTAACCTCTAAAAAAAACACCCTTTACCTTGGCGGCCGCCGTAGCCGAATGGGTTGGTGCGTGATTACCATTCGGAATTCACTGAGAGACGTCGGTTCGAATCTCGGTGAAAGCAAAATTAATAAAAACATTTTTCTAATAGCGGTCGCCCCTCGGCAGGCAATGGCAAACCTCCGAGTGTATTTGTGCCATGAAAAAGCTCCTCATAAAAATATCTGCCGTTCGGAGTCGGCTTGAAACTGTAGGTCCCTCCATTTGTGGAACAACATCAAGACGCACACCACAAATAGGAGGAGGAGCTCGGCCAAACACCTAACAGAAGTGTACGCGCCAATTATTTATTTTTATTTTTACCTAAACTAAGACTGGATACTGGATGTAGTGTAACGGGGCCGACTTCACAAAAGACTTAAGCAACAAACTTAAAAAAATATGTTAACAAATTTTGGCGATTACTCCAGCTGCACGATATTTCTAATTTTTTACACCCAATGAATTATCGGAGCGATACTAAGTAGTTTCCTGAAAAAATATATGATTTTCTACAGACTTTGTTTGATACTTTTTTTGTATAAAAATCTTTGGAAATCACTTTACTTCTTTTTACTTTGCTCTCAAATCGGAAATCCGCAAATTGTCGCGGCTTATGCTTTACACTGTTATTTGCCTTAGTTTGCCATTTTTTCTATTATATTCATGAAATTCTTAACAATTTTAAATGCAAAAAATTGCGGGTGAAATGCCAAAACATCGGAATCATTAAAATACAATAGCTTACAACTACACAAACGAAATACATAAAAAAAAGCAAAAAGTAATAATTAAAAAAAAAAAATAAAAAAAAAGAAGAAACAACAAATGTTAAAAAAAAACTCTGCAGAATAGTTACCAAATGTATAGAAAAATAAAAATAAATGATGAAAATCTTAGCAAATAAAGTGACAATTTTTCAACTTTAAACTCATTGTGCTAAATGTTCGCATATTAACGCATTTCTCTACATACATATCTACTTACGGATAAATGAACAAAAATACCTTTGTGCATTCGCACTTTTCACTTGTGGGCATTTGTACGTCGCTGACTGAAAGCCGTCTGTCACAATTGCCTCCGTTTTTGCTGTTGTTATTTTATAAATTTTTTTTTTTCGTTAACACAGTTGTCAGTTGCGTGTAAGTATTTTGTTGATGACAGCACTTGCGCCCATTCAGCTGGTGTACAAATTGTCAGCCGGCCGACTGGTCAGTCCGTCCATCTATTTTTTGGGCCAATGTACTGCTCGTGGACTGTTGAACTGAGCCTGTTGTTAATTTAGTAATAATGTTACTTGACCTTAATAAGTAGAGTACAATAAAATTTTAAGAAAATAATAAATAACAGCATTGTATGTGTGTGTGTGTGTGTATGAAAGAAATTACAATCTTAATTTACACAACTAAAGTTCAAAATGCAACACATCGGATGCTGTTTTTTGTGTTTTTTCGAGCAAATTTGTGCTTAAGTGCTGTTCTTTATGGTCTGCTATAGGCAAAATGGGAGTATATAAAAGTATTTATAAGTGCGAAGCACGAATATATTCAAAGAAGTTATGCGCCACCTTTCATTTTAGACTATGCCAGTCGGTGTGGTTTTACGAATTTCGCTGTTTTTTTTTGTATTAAAAAAAAAATAACTACTTGTACTTGTTTTTAATCAAATAACCCCTTTTATTTATACTGGGTTCAATGGATTGGAAATAGTGGCTATAAAAATATGTGACGGGAAAGTTGAAATTTTTAGGAACGTCAATTAAGCATCAGAATGGCTATGAGGGTCGTTAGAAAAGTCTGGCGCGCATCGAGATTAGTTTTAGTTAGCAGCATCTCTTGGAAAAAAACCAAGTTTCAGCCAGATTGGTATGTTTCTTTGTATTTGGCATTCGTTTGAATCAAGGAAGCCGAGTGATTTTCCTTTTCCATCGCGACAACGTACCACCTTCATCAAAAAGTTCCCGGAACAACCGTCAGGAGACGTTCTAAGCCAACTGATTTGAGTTATTTTTTTTTTTTAGGGTATCACATCTGTGTTTAACATTTGAGCTCGTGAATCCATTGAAACAATCATCAAAACATCAATAAAGTTAAAGAGAAGTTAAGCAATAACCGCAAATTAACCCTCAGAGAGCTGACAGAGTACTTGAACATTGCTTCTGTACCCATTATAGTTAATGATTTGGGTTTGCGCCGAGTTGCTGAAATAGACCTGCATTTCATGCAAAACGGTTTCGCGTAGATATCGCCAAGGAAATGCCTTCCAAAGCTAAATCCGACCCAACATTCATCAAACGCATCATGACTGGAGACGAGACATGAGTTTCTGTGTACGATACGCAATCCAGACATCAGGCGGGTGAGTGGAGAGCTCCGAATGCACCAAGAACAAACAAAAACTACTTTGTTTTCAGTCAAAAAATAAAGCGATGCTCAGGGTTTTTATGGATTATTACTGTACACCAGGAATTTTTGGCAGAAGGTCAGACAGTTAATAAAGACTATTATTTGGACTACCATTATCCCTGAATTTTTGACCAAAAACGAAAGAAATACGATCCAACAGCCATTGGAGCCATCAATTTCACCTGATATGGCTCCCTATGGGAACACGTTGTGGCTGCCGAAAGGAAGTAATGGAAAAATCGAAGACAGCTAGGATGGAAAATACAGTTGCAAAAGTGTTTCGAGAGCTGGATCAAATGCTGGCATAAATGCGTTTCAGTTGCTGGGGACTATGTACTTTGAAGTCGCTAATATCACTTTTGAGGAATGAATTAGTATTTTGAATTTATTGAATATATTCCGGGAACTTTTTGATCAAGATGTATCAGCTCACATTTTAGCAGTTGTAGTCGCAAAATTTATGGAAATAGGGTTCCAACTCTTTTCACATTCCTCTATCCTCCAGACTAGCCTGTCTCGGATACCTCGTACTGCTATTTGTTCGCCAATTCGAAGAAACGGCAGGCAGGGTATGGTTTATTCTAACGAGGAGGTGACTACAGAAACGAATGACTATTTTTCAGATTTATACAAATTTTATTACTCGGAAGGGCTCAACAAACTAGAAAAGGGTTGGGCAAAGTGTATACGCCTAAAATGAGACTATGTGGAATAGAGGTAACAAAATGTACCCCAAAGACGTAAGTAATCTTTGTTTTTGTGCGGACTTTTCAAATAATGTTCGTACTACATAATACAACTTTAACGTTTTTCTGTTTATCAGAAAATGCTCAGACGGACTTTGTGAAAATTAAGGGAGATTCATTAACCACTACTTGAAAATTCAATCCAAACTTGTGATTGAACAAAATGCAGATTTTTATGATAGTAGTTCTAAAAGAAGCTGTTTGGAGCTAGACGTCTCATATTTAACTTTTTCCATTTATCAGTTTTCTTATTACCTATTAGCTTAATCTTTCAATATAAGTAAAATGCAGCATCTCGTGCATCTCATATAAAATTCACGCACTCCAAAAAGTTTCATTGCGATAACGTTGCGCTAAATGTTAACATCTGAGCAAATGACAAATTTTTTTGCTAAATGGAATTTCTTTCTTCCTTGTGCCTTTTTCGATATATTTACTCACCTTTAGACGTGTAGGACTCTAGCACTGCAGTTATAAGACTGAATCCAGTAGGAAGTGGTATACACAAGCTACCGTCACGATAAGTTCCTAGCTGGTATTTTAGAGCTAACCAAACTGATAGAATATGCATTCCCACCTACAACTATCCTTACAACGTTCACGACGCTTTTACAGCCAGGGCGAGTTTATCCATATATATACACAAATGGCTGAAAATTCGGGGGTAGAATGGCGTGTCTATTCCGAACGTCTGGGGATCTCCTTCAGTTTTCGGCTTACTGACTACAGCAGTATTTTTCAGCTTGAACAATAAAAACCGTAACACTCACATACCTGGAGGGGATATCTGCATTTTCTCTGGCAGTCAGGTGGCGTTAAAATCTCTCACAAAGCAGCCGACAGCCTCCAAAGTCATTCTGACCAAATTTTACATGAGCTCTTGGCCTTTTCGGCAACGAAGGAAATTGTTGGGCAGATAAGTTAGCGCTACTCGGCACTAAACATTCTGTCGAGTACATAAACAGATAAACAGATTTACAAGCTACTTATTTTTGAGAAATTGTGTTACGATTTTTTATTCCTTGTTCACTCCTCTCGGGAGCATAGCACCTCGACAAGACTCAGTCTTGCGTTGGTTTCGTTAATCTGTATTTGATTTCTGACAGGGTAGATGACTAGCCTGCCGCTACCAGTCCTAAATAGTGGGAATGCCCATTTGCCGTTGCTTAGGAACAACGCCTTCTTATTGCTTTGAGCGCCATCTGTGTGTCATATTTTTCTGCCAGAAGGATCGCATAGATGGTTGAGGACTTCGCTAAAATGGTGTGTCTACGCTATTACCCTGGCTGCCCGATTCCTCTTGCTGACGCCACTTGATGCAATGTGTAACTGTATGCGCGGGAGGAAGGATGTAAAGGATGGAAAGGATAAGTTTTTGGGTTTGAGGGAAGGGATTTTGTTTGTTTTTTAGAAACAAGGGAAGTAGGAAAATTTGGAAAAGTACGAGGACCGTGCTTTACGTGGGATTCGAACCCACAACCTTTGGGATGGCAGGCTAGTGCACTAAGACGCTAAAAGCAGAGAATCTCTGTTGAACCACAAAATTTTTTTAGACGTGACTGCAAATTGGACGTTTTACGTTCGTCGTTTTTGAGTGATTATTTAGACTAAAACGAGCTTTTAGTGCACGCTTATCGAGCGACTCACCGCAAGTTCAAAATGCAGCCAGCAACTCAACAGCGATACGCTTCATAAATATTTGCTTCAAGGTGAGTGTAGTTTGCCGTAGAACGGTGCCTCAAACTCCCTTGGCACCAGTAGACTCTTTATATTCTCTTTAATATTCTCAAAAGTGAAATTTTCTCTCAAAAAATAGCACTAAGTTATCTTACATTCCATCACAGCAGCTTGCATATGCCCCCTAAGGGGTTTCTAAAAATGGGAATCCACTTTCGTGCCTTAAAAGCTGGGATGTTTGCTTTTTAAAACATGTTTTCTGTTAAACTGTGGCGCCTCCCAGTACGCAGCGCTCCATCGTATCCTGTTTCTTTAGGTGGACGGAGTAAACGAGACTGTTATTAATACTGATCATATTTATTTAGATAATTTAATAATAAAAAGTGACTAGTCAGCAATATGTCGTGCTATATGTAATTTCAGCTGCTAGTTAGATTTTTCTAAAAATGACCTTAGCCCGTCTACAGTTCATGGATACCTTCCAGTTATAGCTGAGCGAAATTTTGATCTACTTATTGACGCTGACTTCATTAACCAAAGGAGGAAGTGCCATAACTGGTTGTGATCAGTCCCCGTTATTGGGCCAAATTGTCATTCCTAAGTAGTGCCGCGTGTCTTGGTAGAAGTCGAAGAAGTGTAGTGCACGTCTTTAGGTCCACCTGACAGTTTCTACAGCCGTGTAAGCTAAGACTTCTCCAACTTTTTATTCCCCACAAAGTAGTCATTGGACTTAAACCTGAAATGCCGTCATCGTCTCCACTATCTTCGGTGTAGATTCAAAATCCCGACTAAAGGTGCGGTTGAAAGCTTCCTATAGAGTGAAGTGAAATTTCCTTCTCTATATTTATTTCTTCTCACTTACCTAACTACTCTACTTTGAAAAAGTCAAGAATACTTTACTGCCACTTGCACCAGATACGTTACTACTTTTTCCTGCATGCCTGGCATGCTGCACCCTCCGGCTGCATTTGATACTTGGCGCTATTGACTTTGCCAACATCTACACATTCACACGCCTCTGCTTGTAGTTTGCCTGAGATCAAGCGTAGGTGGCAAATAAATTTAAGTAGCTTAGACGCAGACGGTCATAAAACAATTTCACACATAAAATTGCTCCAGTTCAATGGAAAAGCAGATTTTTTAAATGCAGCCAAAGAGGAAGGGCCAAATGCATATAAATTCATTGAAGGTATGAGTTTGTGCCGCAAACAATAGCGAAGAAATGAGGAAAAACGCATTTGAAATTAGCACAAGCTGCGAATGCTACGGGTGTGGGTGAGAAAAAGTCAAATGAATTTATGAATAAATATATTATAATATTATGAATATGGAGGCCACTAATTGCGCATGCAAGTCTAATTAATATTTTTTTTTTATAAAAAAATAATTGTTTTCAATATAAATATATGTCTATTTTTCTAGTATTTCTTTATTCAAAATTTAGTTAAAAAATATTTATTTATACCTCAAGCCAAGTCAAGTTTAACTAAGCAGCCTCCTATTTGCTGACAAAGATTTTTGAGGGATTATGAACATAAATTTGTTTCTCTCTGTATGTGTATTCTGTTAAAAAAGTGCCTGGAATTGAGCCTTTAAAAAGTCTGTAAATGGACAGACAGGATATAAAGAATATTATTAAAGCAGTAGGCGTCATTTAAAATTACAACATTGTTTAGATTCGATAGCACCTCTTTTCATGAGGTTACAACAGTCAACTGCTCCTCTCAAGAGGTTGGCAACTAAAGACCCAGCAAGATATACAAACCCAAGGATGATAGATTTACAAGGTTTGCTTTTTAACTGTGGTGAAAAAAAATTGGGAGGGGAACTGCGGCTGCCGTCACTTGAGACTCAGCAACCGAGTCCTGCACGATCATTTCACATATACCCTACGATCAAAAAGTACCGGAAATGTTTAATTTAAACGAACCGCTCACGTGTAAACCGCCCCATATTTTTTTCTTATGTTAATAGGACTGTAAGACACACAACTGTCACTATTTATCCGTTTTGAAGCGTTTGAGAGATACTGTACGTCGCAAACGGCCGGAAATGTGGGCAAACAATTCTTGGATGTTGCATAATGATAACGCGTCATCGTACCGAGCCCAAATTGTGCTGGATTATTTGACCAAACATCAAGAAACCATCGTGCAAGCATCGTGTATTCACCAGATAAGGCCCCGTACGACGTCTTTTTGTTTCCAAAGTTGAAGTTACCACTTCGTGGAAGGAGATTTCAGTCGATAGAAGAGATCAAAGAGAATGCGAAGAAGGAGCTGAAGGCCATTCCTTCGTCGGCCTACCAGGGGTATACGGAGGGCTGGGTGATACGATGGAACATGTGTCTTGCTTCAGACGGATCATATTTTGAAGGAGATAAAATAATTTGCCTGAAATTTAACTCTGTTTTTGTTTTATTTAATAATTCCCGGTACTTTCTGATCATAGGGTATATTACACACGTTCGTCTAATCAGTCGTTTTTCAGACCGCAACGAAATGTCATTTTTTTCGTATATCACACTCCCAATCTCAGTTTTCTTTAAACTCATCCTAAGTGACGTTAGCCCAGCAGCTGATTCTGTCAGAGCCGAATAACGGTCTGTTAAAAAGCACACCTCACGAAATCTTTCCACCATGAGGCAGATCTACTAATTAGAGTTTCTAAGTATAGAAGTGCGCAATTTGATTCATTTGAGGGAAAAGTTTCACCAAAATCAAAAGAAGCGAGATCGAATTTGATTCTTTTTTCTATATTCGTTCTAAACGTTGTGATATGGTCTCCAAAAAAATACACATAATCCAACATTGATCTTACTAGCGTAACAACTACGAAATCCTCTTTTGGAAACCCAAATTACCACCACCAGGCGCCTGTTCTTTACTCGATAGTAAACAAAAAAGAGGATTAATGGCTAAGATTGAAGTTGATTTCGAAAAATATGTTTGCAAATTTTTCTGAAAATTCTATTATTTGTTCACATAAGTTCAATATTTCGGAAGGGAAGTTCACTCTCAATAAATTTTAATGAATAGTAAACTAATAGACCAACTGCTGGTACTTTTTTGACAGAATGCACCAAAGTTCTTTTCATTCTGCATTTGCCCATCAGCAATAAATTACTACTAGTGCATTACTCTGCGAACATCCAGTGATCCGCAATCGTAAATATGCATATACGTAAATACATAAATACATGGATACATACATACATACACACATGCATATATATATGCATACATATATTTATGTATGCACTTTGTTTTTGTTTTGTGTTGAGTGCTGATATTTTGCATGGTGAAGGTGATTACCGAAACTACCTTGACATTTTTGCTGTTAACTGTGTGTGTTTTTTTTTGTTTTTTCAAAAATCACCTTGCCCACAAATCTACAACTAAACGTACATACTTACTAAGTACATGCATGCATTCATATGAGTATTTGCATATTTATAAATTTATGGTTTAATGTAATCACATTGAGTGCTCAGGTTAAATGGGCAATTTTGTAAGTAAAAAATTACAGTGAGAACCTCATTATTTCTGACTTACGAACGCAAAGTGAGAAATTAATTTAATTCATAGACATTCAACATTTGATGTTGTATGTCTGCATAGCACTTAAATTTGAAACCTAAGTAAATTCATTCAGAAACAAATGCCTTTTAGCAGCTCCTTCTAAATCAATTTGTCTATTAATAAGGTCAAGCTTAATAGACGAGGGGCAAAAATTTAGGGGGAGATCCATTTCTACACCATTGTATATTTTATTTCACTTCTTAACCGAATGCGATCCCTGCGTTACTGCTTCCTTAGGCAAGATGCGTGGGAGTCTCTTTGCCGGTAGACTAAGTCATAAAATAAAAGTCGATAAAAGTAATATGAGTATACAGAGTATCGAAAAACTGCGGTAAAAATCCTGTTTCTAGGTGAAGCATGTAGTTTGGCGTGTTCAGAGGTAGAAATATAAACTTTTTTAGAAAGAATCGGAAATTCTCTACTGGCACGTATTTATCAACATCCCATATATGAGTACCGTAAAACATTATAAATTATAATTATCGTAATGATTTTTTTTAAATTACTGGAGGGGTCTCTTCGCCCCGGATGCGCCAATTTTGTTTGCTGGCAAATCAAGCCAGTGTGAAATGAGTTACACTACTAAAGCTGAATTTGCGTAAAAAGCCAGCATCATTTTGAAAGAACCAATTCACGAAATTTTCATACTAATTTTAACGTGTTGTTTTTTGGTGTAAAATTGTGCATCTCCCTACTTGACAAATGACAAAGGTACCGTCCAGGAATTATTCTCTTCTGGCATCTAGGCGTCGCTTTTGAAATACCCTTTATAAACATAAAACATAAAAAAATATTTGAAAATCGAAAAATCAGTAGAAAATCGGTGATGTCAATTAACTGCTTAGAGGCTGCGATTTGACTCCGTTAGACTATTTTTTGTGGTACATTATTAACGATTGAGAACACCCGCTTTGAGCATTTTACCCCAGTTTTGGTTTTACTTTTTATTTTTTATTTCTAATTTTTTTAAATTTAATTTTTCTTTTCTATTTTTTTTAATATTTTTTTTTTATATTTTAGTAACAGTTTTTTTAAGTTTGATTGAATTTTTTTGAATTTTATTCTAATGTTTTTATTTTTCTTTTTTTAACTTTTTTATTTGTTTTTTTTTCTGAATTTTTTTGTTATTTTGCATATTTATTTATTTATTTTGTTTGAAATTTGGTAATTCTTTTTAATTTACATTTTTTATTTTTCTTTTATGTTTTTCCTTTTTGCATTTTGTTTATTTTTTTAATGTTGTTTTAATTGTTTTTATTTTTTATTTGTATATGTTTTTATATATAACTAGCATTCCCCAGTGGGCTTCGCACCACCATACATAAAATGTTTTTTTTATATCGCAAGAAATTTTTCATATTAAGTTTTCTTTATAGAACTCGTAAAATGTTTAAACAGTTGAATTAGTTGAATTTTTTCATTCAACATACTTTCTACAGATGTCACAATAGCCTTTTCTGTACTTTTTAAAAATTTTATTGTGGTGGTCACCTATATACAGGTAAGGTGAAAGAGCCGATAAAAACTTGTAATTAAACTTTGATTCTTTAGTTTCCATTTCAATTTTTTACGCTAAATAAATTATGCTAAAATAAATAAAGTTAAAAATGTTTTTCCAGTTCCTTGAATGCTCCAGTTTTTATTATATTTTCGCCCAAAATTAATATTAACATAATACACTTACAACCACAACAGTACAACAGAAACGCTCATAAGCGGCTGTGTATTTGTTATTGTTTTTCCCATACAGGCATTTCGTATGAGAGGAAACCATTACTCACATAAAATATCATAACTCAGGAACGGCTGCACCCCCTTTTCTGCCATTCGATGGAGTACATATGGCAACGCACCTCCCAAATACATATAATTTCACAATTAAATCCATTAGTGCTTTACATTTTTGCCGAAATGGATACTCATGTGGTTCAAACACATCCTAGGGCTATCCAGGTCCACGTTTTGGTCTATATCTCGAGACCCTAGTTACGGAGGGGCATTAAAAATACTCTATACTATAGAATCATCAGCAGCTTCCATTTGCTACCCATATTGTACAAACACATCCTAGGGTTACCCGGGTCCACGTTTTGGATTATATCTCGAGACCCTAGTCACGGAACGGTATGAAAAATACTCTATACTATAGAAATCATCAACAGCTCCCATTTGCTACCCATATTGTACGAACACATCCTTAAGTTATCGGGGTCCACAGTTTGGGCGATATCTCGAGACCCTAGTCACGGATCGGCATTAAAAATACTCTATACTATAGAATCATCAGCAGCTTCCATTTGCTACCCATATTGTACAAACACATCCTAGGGCTACCCGGGTCCACGTTTTGGATTATATCTCGAGACCCTAATCACGGAACGGTATGAAAAAATACTATAGAAATCATCAACAGCTCCCATTTGCTACCCATATTGTTCGAACACATCCTTAATTTATCGGGGTCCACATTTTGGGCGATATCTCGAGACCCTAGTCACGGAGCGGCATCAAAAATACTCTATACTATAGAATCATCAACAGCTTCCATTTGCTACCCATATTGTACAAACACATCCTAGGGTTACCTGGGTTCACGTTTTGGCCTATTTCTCGAGATCCTGGTATCCGATTCTTAAAATTTTAAAACACAAACCATCTACTGAATAGTCCAAACAAAGCCTAAAAATTTGGTTTGGCTAGGTGAGCCCGTTCTTGAGTTATAAGATTACCAGTTAAGTTATAAGATTATTTTTATTTTTGTTTTTTATATATATTTTACGTTTTTAGAAAGAGTAAAATTTTTATTACAATTTTTTTATATTTTTAGTTTTTATTTTTTATTTTTTTGTTTTTATTTTTGTATTTTTTTTATGTAAGAAAATGTTTTTTATTGCAATTTTTATAGTAATCTGTACAAGTTTGCCGCTAATAAAAACTAAAATTGCAATGTCCAATCTAAAGTTTCAATCCCATATTGCTGTTTCCACTCTACAAACCCTCGGGCTCGATGCTTGAGCTCGCGGTCTCCTTGTAAAATCTAAGGTGGATTGGTTTTTCTAAATATCTTTGCAGCTAACTTTAAAAGTGCTTTTTGATAAATTTTATTCATGAAAACTGCATTAGAATTGACGGTAAAAACAAATAAACGGCCAAATATTTTTCGGAGAAGCAGCCCCAAACATGAACCTTCTTAACTGGTTGCTTAACAATTCATTCAAGTTGTCGATTATCAGCAGTGCACCAGAATCGACATATGTAACCATTCGGCTAAAAAGAAGATGCATACGTGAATCCATAGCGTTTGCCCAATTCCGTTCTGAATTTGCTTTAGCCCATGCAAGTCACTTTTCCATGTGTGATAATGAGAGCGATAAGATTTTTTTCAATGTGGCCCGGAATTTGAGATCCTCGAATCATGCCTTTAAATACATTAACACCACTTTTTCCTTAAAACTGCTTCAGCGTCATGCAATGAAAAGCACGGCTTTGTCACAAACAAATCAATGATTTGCTGATTTTGCTTTGGAGAAGTATTTTTCTTTGATCTCGTCTGGAGAAGTCGTCAATGTTTTTAACTTCGGTATAACGTTGCTCGAATTTATTTATTATTATTATTATTATCTTCAAATATTTTGCTGCAGATGTACGTACACTTTGGGGATCCCTAGGATATGCACATAGGAATACGTCTTTGATACACTGAACTCATTTTGTAAAAACTTTCTTTTTTCCTTGTTCACTCCTCTCGGGAGCATAGGACCTCGATAAGACTCTTCCATCTTACACGGTTCTGTGCTGTTGTTTTTGCACCGTCCCATGAGATGTCGGCATCTGCTAGTTCGCACAATGTTTTTTGCTCTGCTCCCTTGCGGGTTCGCGCATGAGCCGAATATTTGTAGTTTAGTGCGCCAGAAGATTTTGCGAACTCCACCATACTGTATGCTGTCGCCCGAATGCCGCCCTTGCTTTGTTTAGCCTGCAGTTGACATCTTCATCTGCTCCACCATCTGCCGTGATGATGCAGCCGAGGTAGCAGAAGCTTTCGACAAATTCCACCGGGCATCCGTCAACCAATATCTGCCTTGCGTTAACTGTCATAGCCTTGGTCTTGGCGATGTTGACCTCCAGTCCGACAGTGCGTGCCAGCGCGACTAGTTTGTCCGCCTTCGCTTGTGTGCCATAGAGAGTTTGTGAGAGACGAAGCAGATGTCATCGGCGAAGTCCAGGTCCTCAAGATGTCTGGTGAAACTCTATACGATACCTTTTTTGTGCAGGGTCAATTGGCTCATGACGTCTTCAAGGACGATAGCGAAGAGACGGGGCGACAGAGGACAACCTTGCCTTAGCGTTGGTAGTGAATCTGATATCGCCTTTGTGAAGCACTGCCAGTTCGGAGTTCTCGTAGAGGGCTTTGATGAGGCGGATTATCTTGGCGGCAAATCCCTTTCTATTCAATGCCAGCCATATTGCGTGTCGTTTAATAGTGTAGAATGCCTTCTTAAAGTCTACGAACAGCATGTAGAGCGGGGAGCGCCACTCAACTGATTGTTCTACTGAATATAATCGGAAGTGTGTAGGCTTGGTCAACACAGCTTCGGTGAGGGTGAAAACAAGATTTACTTCGAGCCTGCTTTGTATGATTACGGCTACAATTTTGTAGATGGTGTTAAGTAGGGTTATTCCTCGCTAGTTGCCGCAGCACGCAGGGCTTGTGCTAAATTCCTCAAAAAACTAACAAATTGCACTACGCCTATTTAGCAGCATTTACATTTTTTTCATAACGGAATTCTAAGTTTAAATTTTGCCCGTCACGTTTCTATTAGATAGACTGTAACTCACTAACCCAAGTTCTCAATATAAATGCAATTAATATTTGTTTTTTATTTAATAAAATTATTTTTTTTTAATACTTAAGAATGGATTGCAGTGTTTTAAGGTTTGTAGTTGTTGCAACACTACTTGCAACACAATTAATCACAAATGTTGTACAATGAACTCGAATATTTGCAGTAAAAGAGGCAACACACAATGACGAAAAGTGCAGCAAACATTACGAAAATTAAAAAACAAAAAGCTTGAAATAGTACTAACAACAGCAACAGTAACAGCAACATAAATTGTACTGCATTTACACAAATTGCGAGTATTTTGCATATTTTCGCATGTAATTTTTTGCAAAAGAAATTCTGGCTGTTGTTGCTACATTCGCTTACAAGCGAAAAACTGCCCAAATAGATTTATTGTTTCAAATTTACGTGCGGCTGTTGTCTGCGTTGCATGTGCAACATGTCGCGGCCGTTGTTTCTCTATATGTACCGTTCGTTGTTCACTGCCGTCTGCTGTCAATCACAACCAAAAGCCCAAACACATTCGAGGTAGACAGTTGGACAAGAATGGAAAACAACAGACAGCCGAAATATAAAACTCAAACTCAAACTCAAACATAGGCACGCACACATAGGAAATGCATATGTGAATGTGTTGTTTTTTTTTCTTTTCGTATAGCAGTTAAGCTTTTAAAAGTGTTTATTGAAAATTCGTCTAAAGATTGCGTGGGTGTTCGCGGTAACATAAATAACAACAACATCGATGCAATGCAATCCAAGTAACTTTTGTGCTAATAACGAAAATAGTTTGAGGAAAGAAAAACCCTATTCGCATGCCGTGCAACGCGCCAAATGCGGATATGTGGCAACCAGCTAATTTCAATCAAATGCCGTCATTCATTCATGTACATATGTATGTATGTATTTACATAATGTACGGCTGTATATGTGTGTGCGTGTGTGGGGCTGTGTGTTGGAGGAAATCATTTTGCGGGAAAAAGCGAAAAATGCGAGTCAAATGTTTGCATTTACAATTCAATCATCATTTCCACAATCAGCAGTCAGCGGTCGGCGATCGGCGGTCGTCCAACGGCAGTCGTCAGCAGCCAGGCGCTGAGGTATGCGATGGATGATGGAATTGTGGCAGACCCCGTACAAATATTAGTGGGCGTCCCGCCACATTGATTTCCTACTTTGGTTGGTGTTGCTGCTGCTGCTGCATGCATGACTATTAAGTGTGTTTGCGTTTGCATTTGTTTTTCTTCGCTGGTAGCTTCTCCAACCCGCTGTATTAGGCAATTAAATTCGATTGATTGGTTTGACTGTTGACGGCTTGAACTCTGCAAAAACTACCAGACAAGGGGATGCACGTGAATTTTGCAACATTTCCACATACGCACACCAATGCATATTCAATTAGTTATGCATTTTTTGCGCATCATCAAAAAAGTTGTACTTGTATTTTCCTTCGTTTCGCATTTTTAATAGCCCTTACATTTTTAATTGCGCATCTCTTGGCTTTAATTACTTACAGACTTACTTATATACACAAATACATATGTATATATGTATGTAAAGCGCTACTTGCAACTATTGTGTGAAGAAATGGTGAGATGGCATCATTTTGGTGTTGCGTAACAACACGCGTGCACTTTTTTATATCAATGAATTATGCTGGTATTTCTGATTTTATTAATTTTGAACTCCCTAATGGTAAGCTGAAAAGAATTGAGAAGGTGGGCTCAATAACAGACCGTTATTCTTCTCTGAGCAAACTTGACAGAATCGGCTGATGGGATGACGTAACAGGGGATAATAATAATAATAATTGGCGCGTACACTTCTGTTAGGTGTTTGGCCGAGCTCCTCCTCCTATGTGTGGTGTGCGTCTTGGTGTTGTTCTACAAATGGAGGGACCTACAGTTTCAAGCCGACTCCGAACGGCAGATATTTTTATGAGGAGCTTTTTCATGGCAGAAATACACTCGGAGGTTTGCCATTGCCTGCCGAGGGGCGACCGCTATTAGAAAAATGTTTTTATTAATTTTCCTTTCACCGAGATTCGAACCAACGACCTCTCTGTGAATTCCGAATGGTAATCACGCACCAACCCATTCGGCTACGGCGGCCACCAGGGGATGTGTTAATGAAAAAAACTGAGACTGTGTTGGAGATATAGGAGAGTCAACATAATCTCATTTCGTAGCTGTCTGCACAATGACTGATTGGATCAGTGAAATTATCATGCAAAATGCGGCTGCCGAGTACCCTGTGACGTGGCAGCCGAAGCTCCCCACACAGTTTGGTTTTTCACCACAGTTAATGGCGGAACCTTGTAAATCTATCAACCTCGTCTTAATGGGTTATTTGTTGTTCACCACAGTGGTAACTTCAAATGATGTTTTGCTGGTCGGGTCGTGAAGAAAAACATATTTCATTGCAAACCACTTCTAATTTAATCACTCACTGACAACTTCAAAGATAAACTAAGCTTTTGAGGCATTTTAAAACTATTTTTCATTATTGCTCTTATCATTTTCCTCCGACATAGTACTCAAGAAACGTTTAAATGATATTTCCATTATTATTAGTGTATTAAGTGGGATCTTGAATATAAAATATGTTGTAGTTTTTACAAAAAAATAAATAAATATAATAAATAAGTTGCACATTTGAGAGTTAAAGCAAAAGCAACTGAATAAGCCTTGGAAATAACTCCTCTTAACACTCAGCCAAACATTTTCAGTGACCGCCAAGCGGCTACCTCGGCATGTGTTCAACAGTGCATATCCACAATGGATGAACTCAGCGGAAACGGTCAGGTCCCTATTTACTGGGATACCAGGATACAAAGGAGTAGAAGAAAATGAAAGAGCTAATGAGTTCACTAAGGCAGGTATTCGCTTGCCAAGATTGAGCTCGTGAGACAGGTATGTCTTTCTGCAAATGGAATCAAATGACGAACTAGCTCTGGAAAAGCAGTCGTTATGGGAACACTCAACCTCGTACAAAATTGCCAAAATTATGCTAAGGACTTGGAATACCAAAACTGCAGACTTTATTTTATCACCGCCTAAGAAAGATTGCAAAATATTGGTTGGAGTACTGACGGGACACTTTCTCACCCCACCAGAACGATGTGTGTAACACATGCAACGAAGCGCATACTAGGGGTTCCGACAAAATGCTGTATGGCTTGTTAAAACTTGCGAAAACGTGCGTTATGAATTATGGGGTTAGGGGTAGTCAGACCCCAAAAGATAATGATTTTTAATAATTTTTTTTGCTTGTCAGTTGCTTTATTTTACAAAAATAAGAACGTAGCATTATATTACAATACATCATTCGACTTGATTTTAGCAAAATGAAAAAAAATAAATTTAATAATTGTAAAAGTTTTCGCTGTTTGTGTGGATCCCTCTTCTTCAGAAGTCCCTTACGGTGTTCATCACCAGTCCTTGGATATTCATCTAAAGTCAATCGGACAAGAGAGATTAGTTTTATTAATAGATAATCTTGTGCCTGATCGAAGCTTGCTTTTCAAAATTAACAATATGGCGGCCTCAAGAAATATTTTTCAGATTTTTGGGAAGAAAACCGACAATTAATTGTAAAAGAAATCGAAATTTTTGAAAAAAAAATCCTTCGCTCAGGCACGAATTTTTTATGTTTCTCAAAAGCAGTATAAATTTTATTGAAATCTATATACATATTTTTGAGAAAAACGCATTTAAAGTTTAGCGAACGGTACTGAGCGCCCGAGCGCCATTGTTAATTGTTGAATAACTCGAAAAATATTTCTTGGACAAATTTCAAATTTTCACGCAAAACTTTTAAGATATTATACTTGAAGAAAATGCAAAAATGAACCTTTTTTTAAATTCCAACTAACCCTACCCCCTTATATAAAATTATATCTTCTAAAGGGTTTTTCAATAAGGGCGGGTAGATGTTGAAATGAAATAAAATGGCGTTTGCTGTGTGGCACGTAGCGCCGTCCTGCTGGAACCACATGCCGTCTAGGTCAATATGGTTCAATATGGGCCATAAGAAATTGGAAGGGCCACAACGTCTACCGAAAAAATGGGCACAATGCGCACAACGTTTGCGTTAATGAACACTCAGTTTGATAATAAAGTTGTATCATTTGAACGTGCTGTTCAATCGTGTAACTTGCCATGATGATTTGGCATAAGCAACTGAATAATAAACAAAAGATTTGACAGATGTCACCAAAACAAAATGGCTGCCACAGGGCGCCAAAATCGACCCGCACCAATTGAAAAACCCTTTAGATACATAACACTGGCAACACAATGGAGCCTATGTAGTGGTCTAAGTGAGCTGTTTTCAAAATAATGGCATTGGATAACAGATAACCCAACAAATAAATAATAAAAAAAAACCCCATTTCGGTGGTTTTTAAAGAATCAAGAAATATTTTTAACGCGCCGAAATCCTCTAAACTTAAGCTTTACCATAAATACAGGGATGGACTTTTGCAACTTTTTTTCGACCCAGTCTAGATAATCATTCTATGGATAGAATATAGAAAATATGCAAGAAACAGCTAATGACTACTGGAGCTTCTTTTGTAAAAATTAAGAAAAGAAATATTATAAAAAAAAAATAGAAAACTAAATTTGAATTTGTGTTGATTATACCTTAAATGTATGCACTCACATAAATACAGATAATTACGCATATTATTTTATTTTCTTTTTTTAAATTCGTTACTAACTGTATTCTTCTTCTCATTCATTCCATTTTGCAGGTGAAAAAACTCAAGGATATTGAGCTGATCAATAATACAAAAAATCTACAAAATAATAACAAACCGACAACGCCAATTACTGGCGCCTCAAATGATAAATCAACTGCCGCTATTACAGCAGCAACAGCATCTATAACAACATCAACAAATACAAACAAAATACTCACTGATACACAAAATAATCTCAATTTGAAAACCTTAGAAAGTGTTAGTCTTAATTTAAATGTAAATGTCGACAATGAACAAACTCATAATAACAAAAACAACAACAACATAACGCCATCAGCTAAATCATTAGCAACAACACATAATGAGAATTGTAACAATTTACTAAAAACAACAACCGCAACCAACTATGCGAGAGAGGAATTAACGCAATCTCTCAAAGAAGCGGAAAGTTCTTTAGGCAGATCAACAACAAACATACCCGCTGAAACAACACCACTAAAATCGAACTCCGTCGACAATATGTGCACAACAACAACAGTGACAACAGCAACTAAGCAAACAGCTGAAACGGATAATCGTCATCACAACGACATGCACGACGATCGAATGAAGGTAATTAATAATTGTCTGGCTTTGTTGCCCCCAAATGTTTGCACAAACATTATTAGTTTGTTGATTTTGCTTCTTCTTCGTCTTCTTATGCGCAGGACAACAATTCGGATTCGGACTCGGCCCTCTCATCAGCGCCGCCATCTATAAGTCCACAGCCGCCACCAGCCGGGCTGGACACGGCCGATATCTGGCAAATGGTGAGTATTCAATGGATTCTGCGGCTAAGCGTTTTTTCGTTATTTGTGTTTTTTTTTGTTAAATGCAAAAACCGCTGAAGAAAACAGAAAACAAAAAGTGTTTAAAACGTGTTTTTTTATTATATTTCGCGTTAAACAAGTTTGGCGGTTGAGTCTTTTGTTCGAGCCGCTCGTACAAGCTTACCTACTCGTATGTATGTATGTATATCATCTATATGACTGATGAAGACAAAAAGCAGATAATCCATAGCGTCATAGCAAAAGCAAAAGTGAATTTTAGTTTTTGTTTTTTATCTTTTTGCTTAAACAATTTCCATAGTTTTTGCTATCTTTTCGCTGCTGCTGCTGCTGCTGGCTGCGCTCACTTTTGCCCGATGACAATGCACTTCGACTGCGCGTGACACACTTTATCTTACAGATCCGGGCAGTGCACTCCCCTTGTGGGTTGTTTTTTTGCTTGTTTCTTTTGCCTAGCAAGTGGCTACTCGTTTTTTTCAGGGGCATTTTATATTGCATGCCACCCTTGGTAGTTGCCGTCTCCCATCGAATGTGTCTTGGCATTAATTGATAAAAAAAAATATTGAGTTTTCCCTTTTCAGTTCAGTATCGGTTTGCCTGTGCCATTGGTTAGATAGAGAAATATTAGAAAATACAATTGCCATATAGACTCGTACATAAATACACCACAGCCATGAATTTAACTCTGCATTTTAGTGTGTTGCGCGTGCGACCTGTGCACACTTAGATTCAAGTTTCAGCTTCAGTTATGAATTCGTCGCATTCGAGTTGTTAAGGCTCATTTCCAAAGAAATTTAGTGTATTTGTTATAAATTGAAATAAAATAAGATGGTCTTTCAAAATTAATAGAATCGATCCATACCCTTTGCCAACAACATAATCAAGGCTACTGTTGACCGACCAACTGGTCAACCGACAGTTTTGATTACCTTTGATTTCCTTGACGCGTTGTTATTGAATTGATTATTTCAATATCGACTCAGACCACTTGGAGCACCTGAAGACCTGTAACTTCACCACTGGTGTGAGTAAGCTTTGGTCCACCGTATGGGCCCCGTCGAACCCGACGAAGCACAACAACAAGGTGGCCATCACCTTTAGCGGTTGCACTTCGTCGGACCCGAAGAGATGCGCGAGCTATTTTAGCCGACTATTCACCCTGTATCCTCCGGCCGACAGATCCAAGCGTCGTGCGACCAGACGGCTGCGCAAACTGACTAACGACTGTGCGCCACTTACTTTCTCCTGTGATGAGACTTAGGGGGCCATCACCAAAACCAAATCATCTAAAGCCATTGGCCCTGACGAATTAAACTGGGTCCTTTGGGAGTAGGATTTCGTTATCCCTAACAAGTGGAAAGCAGGGACAGTGGTCCCGCTACTGAAACCTCCGACGAGTGCACATCACCACCATAGCACTCACCGTCACAAACGCCCAGATAAACTGCGGGCTTAACCAAAACCGCCTCCGCGAGAGGACTGTCCTGGTAGCGTTGAACTTGAAGAAGGCTTTCTATATTGTCAGTCATTCCACGCTACTAGATAATATTTTTCAAAGAAGAGCAGGTGCCGAAAATATTGATTTTTGCCTGCTGGGTATCCCATTTCTAAGCCTCAAAACTAATAAAAAATTTAATAACTCAAAAATACAATTAACTTAGTTTTGTAGAGCAGAGAGATTTCTATCGAATGAATACTGACCCTTTGCCAAACAGCGAACAAATCGTTGTAAAATAAAAGAAAATTTAAAAACGCTATGAACTTATTTCTCAACCCAATACTTAAAACCCTGTTAAAAAAGATATATATTTTTTTATACACTAAACCCTGCTAGATAAGACTCCACGTTTTCTTCTGGAAGCAAACCCATTTTGGTTAGATGAAATCAAATTCTTGGCTGCAAAATACGAGCAGTTCGGCTACAGTCGAGAGCTTTGAAATGGGTCTATGGCATATTGACAGACATAGTTCTGGTTGTCACTTTTGAAAAACGGCGAAATGGTTGTCAGTTTCCAATAAATATAAGTCCATAAACTTTTCAAAAAATTATTTTGCCATGCAATACATTTTTGTCACACTGTTTGTTCTAAGTTTTTAAGAAAAGCGAAGATATTTTGATCCTTTCAAGTTTTTTATTGCAGCCGACAAAAATTGCAAATTCAGTGTGGCAAAAAACCAGGCAGGCAATAATTCAGGCTTTTATGTTTTGGTGCGCTATGCGCGCGGTTTTTTATTTTTACTTCTTGTTCTTGTGGCACTAGAATTCAGATTGTAAAATTATGTTGGTAGGTGTATGTGTAGATATGTATACGTTTCATGCGTATTTGGCTGTGTGATTGTAGATGGCACTGATTCTGAGTGAATCGCCATTATGTGAGAAGGTAAGAAGCCACACAGAACGCCTGCAGATGGCAAGCAAGACGCTTTTTTGAAATAAGCCAGATATTTAGAATCATTCACACACACACACACACTGCCCCTCGCCCAACACGCTTACCCATTGGCCTAACGAGTATGTGGCGAGACAACTTTAATGGCGATTTTTATGGCCGCTCGTTAATGAACCTGTGAGGCTGTAAAGGGGTTGAATCTGAACAAAGTGTGCAATAAAAATGCAAACATGCACAAGTATTTACATACACACACACATACATGCATATGCATAAGCCTAAATATGGGCGCAACCTTATGCGGAGTCATACCATAAAGTACTCCTACATACATAGCAATGCACTTATGTGTGTGTGTGTGTGCAAAGGGCAATGCAAACACTCTTAAACGTTTGTCAAACAACAACTACAAACACAACAACAATTCCATATACATACATACACACATACATGTGCACTGATCGCTCTGGTGGATATTCCAAATGGTACTGGTATTGTGCATATCCTCCATAAATCCTAAGTCATCTTGAAAGTTAATTTTTTTGGTGATTCAGTCTCAAACTTTTTTTGTTTGCTATTTTAGCCGCTTGTAGTTGCGTGCGTGTGAATGTGTCTAAAGGTAGTTTAAATTTTTACTACTTTTTTCGCAGATTCGCACCTACAGCACAGACCTGCAAAAACTACAAAAGGATAATGAAATACTGCAAAAAGAAAATGAGCATTTGCATGCGGAACTAAATTTGGCCAAGGAGCACATTCTGGATGCTGAAAAGTCGAGCATGGAGGTAAATTGCATATTTAGTAGTGGTGCTGTGACTTACACATAAATATTATATCAAATTTTTAATTTTTTTATTTTATTTGTTTTTTTTTTGTTTTTGGTACAGGTAAACAACAATGCCAAATTACAACAACTCATGCTACGTGTGAAGCAGCTCGAGGAGCATGAGCATCAGTTAAGCACAGAGGCGGATGAGTTGCGTGAACAAAATGAACTGCTGGAATTCCGTATACTCGAGTTGGAGGAAACGAACGATAAGGTGAGTTGTGCGGCTTTTTATACACGCCTAAAAGTAGGCAATGTCTATTTGGTAGCAAATTATTAGTAAAGCCACTTGAGATAGGCTATGGAAATGCTGTAAATTAAGGTGAAAAATATTTAACAGAATGGCGTACATTTTGCTGTTAAGCAGTGATGTCTGTAAACAGAAAATGAAAAGACAGAAAGTAGAAACAGAGAATGTTAATGATTTTCTGGTAGAAACAGGTGAAATATGTTCAGAGAATTGTTAATGTTAATGAAATTTGTTAATGAAACATTAAAATTAACAAATTTCATTAACATTCTCAGTTAGTTTATTTTTTTGTATTTCAAATTTATAGGCAAAATTTGATATTTTACTGTCATACAATATAAGTACACAGTCACAAGCATTTTTTCACACACATATTTGTTTACCATTTTAGTTAGATTTACTTTCAAAAACGAAAAAATATGATATGAAGGTGATAAATGAAGCAAAACTACTTAAACATGGCATACATGATGAACTAAATAAAAAAAAACATTTTTCTAATAGCGGTCGCCCCTCGGCAGGCAATGGCAAACCTCCGAGTGTATTTCTGCCATGAAAAAGCTCCTCATAAAAAATATCTGCCGTTCGGAGTCGGCTTAAAACTGTAGGTCCCTCCATTTGTGGAACAACATCAACACGCACACCACAAATAGGAGGAGGAGCTCGGCCAAGCACCTAACAGAAGTGTACGCGCCAATTATTTATTTTTTTTAAATAAAAAAAAAAGTAAGACCCAAATAGAATTTTGATAAAATGGGTGCGCATGGGCCTACATTGGAGTAAATGTGTCCATTCATCTGATGTTAAAAACTATAACTCTCAGTGTCTATGTGCTTGTTTGATTCCGCAAATGAACAGGCAGCCCAGGACAGAACTTCATCATCATAATCATTAGCACAACAGTCTTGTGCAGACCTTTGCTTCCACAACTACGCTCCGATCGATCCTCCATTACGCCTTTCCAGTTTGTGATCTCCATTTTCCGCATGCACCCAGTGTGACCTGATCAACCTCGCGTTTATTTGGTCTCTCCGTCCAATTTATTGTCTATGGAACGCTATACTGGCAGCGCTTTATTTGAGCATTCTGTATATGTGCCCTCTAATCCATCTGATTCGTTGACTTTCTATAAAGCATACTGCGTAGCCATTATGTAGCAATGCATCCAGCTCGTGATTGTATCTTATTCGCTATGATGTCCGCAGTATCCGCAGTAGCACTCGAGCCTTGAATTATGTTATGTGTGTTAAGAATGCTTTACTTGCCGTGCTTACTCAGTCTTTTATTGCCACGGAAGTGTCCGAATTACTGCCGATTAAGAGACCTACGAATTTAAATTGGTCAACTCAATGTATGCATTAGCGATTTCAATGTGTGCATCGTCACTCGGTTTCTTTGCGAAGTGCATATACCATCTTGATCGAAAAGTTCCCGGAATTTATTCAGAAAATTCAAAATTAAAATTTATTCCTCAAAAGTGATATTGTCGCCTTCAAAGTGTACCCCATCAACTGCAACACACTAATTCCAGCGTTTGATCCAGGCCTCCAAAAAATTTTGGAACTCTATTTCCGGTCGATTTTTTCATTACTTCCTTTCGGCTGTTAAAATGCGTGCCCCTTAGTGGTTTTTTGACTCGATACAATGGAAAAAAACCACAGGGAGCCATAACCAGGAGCCTGCCACTACATTCGTGATGCTCGTTGGATTCACTATCTCTTCTGAAGCGTTCATATCACTCGTAGGCAGAGACTTTCTGTAGAGTATCATTGCCGAAACAGTTTCCCAACATTTTTAAAGTTTTCACATCATTGAATCCATTTTCAACTCAAATTTTAATATAAACTCGTTGTTGCTAATTTAAATCTATTTGTACACAAAACTGTACATCGGAACACGTGCAGAGGTAGATTTACTCAAGACGACGAAACTTTTACAAATGTCAAGCAATGGCGAGGCAATTTGTGGGAATGTTAATCACAGATGGGTCAACTTAACAAAACAAACAGAACTCAAATCAGTTGACTTAGAGCGTCATCTGGCGGTTGTTCCGGGAATTTTTTGATCAAGGTGGTATTTCGCTTCCCCTGTGTTTACACGCAGACCCACTTCTAAAGCTGTATTTTCCAACGCTTATATCGCAGGATCGAGCTTAGCATTTTTTTTTGTTTTTTTTTTTTTTAATAAATATTATGATTTTGCTTACCAAAGTAAAAAAAAGCAAAAATATTCCATAAGGAAAAAGTTCTGATTGATTCTCAAACTTACAAGGAACTTCTATGCAATTTGTATTATAAAGGGTGGTTAAATTTCAAGGGCCGATGTTGAATGTGAACCACACCTAAACGTCAAGCTTTTTTTGCATTTCATTTGACATTTTTCAATTTCAGATTAATTCAATTTGAACCATGGAAAGATACACAATCGCGCAACGCGTTAAAGTTATTCAGGCCTATTATGGAAAAATTGCAACAGTGAATTACCAATTTTCGAAGAAAATCATCTTCAGTGATGAGGCACATTTTCACCTCAGTGGATTCGTCAATAAGCAGAATTGCCGCATTTGGGCGAATGATAATCCAAGAGTGATTGCCGAAAAACCAATGCACCCACAAAGGGTGACTGTTTGGTGCGGTTTATGGGCCGGCGGTATCATTTGGCCGTATTTTTTCCAAAATGAGGCCGGTCAGGCAGTTACTGTGAATAGTGTTTGCTATCGTGAGATGATAACGAACTTTTTATGGCCCGAATTGGAAGATATGGATGTGGACGATATGTGGTTTCAACAGGACGGTGCCAATTGTCACACACAGCTAACGAAACAATGACTCTTTTGCGCGAAAAATTTGATGGCCGAATAATCTCACGTCCCGGCAATGTCAATTGGCCGCCAAGATCATGTGATTTGACACCGTTGCACTTCTTTCTTTTGAAAGAAAAGGTGTACGTCGGTAAGGATGAGATAATTCGGCACATTAACAGCATAGAACCTCAATTATGGTTCAGCGCCATTTGGCCGATATTTTGATCCATACGTAATTGAGCCATACCAATATTATCATAATAAAGAGAAATGCCAATAATTTCCTAAAACAATTGTATTTTATTCAAAATCAACAACGGCCCTTGAAACTTAACCATTCTATATGTAATATATTGTAATATAAATTCTCATATAGCGACAGACATTCGCACACTTTTCGAAGACGAGCTGACAAGCGAAGAAAAGGAATTTAAATTCATATTAAAAAAGAAAAATGAGATAAAACACAAGTAGCCATAACGGTTGATTTTTTCACTATTTTCTTTTCAGCCTAATGGCACATTACTCCTAAAAGCACGTGTTTAAATGACTAATAAAAAGCTTTTGTTTGCACATTTTGGGCCAATAAAACCCTAAAGCCAGCCTTTTCATCCATTCATTTATACACCTATTCAAACTCACGGCCGATCCATTCAGCATTTCGCATGTTGCAACAACAGAGATTGTCATGTAAATGCTCTCGTTTCACTTTTTTTTTGTTTTTTTTTTTTGATACTTAAAAGATATCAAAAATTTGCCGCCTGCTTGTCCGCCCCAGGCTATTTGTTTTTCAACGAATCGGCACCAGCAACAGTTTTCCTACCAACAGCAGCAACGTGGCGTGAAATCAATAATTTTATTACCGCCAACCAATCGACTGCCAGGCCCAGTCGCTGGCGATGAATGAACTCAGTGACGTTTGTTGAGATACTTCGATAGCGAATTGAGTCATTCACCACGCAGCTGTGGTGCGCGGCAATCGGCAAAACGGGCTACCAATTGACAACCAACAATTTGTCAGTGACAGTGACCGGTGGCATTCAAGTAACAACAACAAAAGTTGCAATTGCACTATGCTGCCAAGAGATTGTGCACTGGACATTGATTTCTTTCTTTCTGGCCAAAAGAAATACGATTGCATGCATATTTTCATATCTATGTGTGTGTGTGTGCAAGTATGTGCGCTGAATTGATTAAGAAGTGCCAAAAGTATTGCATGTAAAGTGAATGTATGTATGTACGCATATGTTTGTCACTTGTCTGAATGATTGTCGAACAACAGTCCGGCTGTTGGCTGTTGGCTGAGGACTGCGCATGTTGCTGCCGTGATTTATGGGAAATTACATTTATATGTCTGCATTTTTGTTGTAGTTTTTTTAATATCTGCCGCTTTCATTTATCCTTCAGAAGCAAACTGCTTTGCCTGTGCTCTGTATTCGTTTTAGATATTACGTAATTTTGTACTTTTGATATCATTTCTTTTGCGCCTCTCCATTATTAAATGTTGCTGAGGGGGCTTGTGAGATTTTTCCTCTACGTTCATATAAATAAACTAATAATATAAAAAAATGGCATATAATATAAAAATATATATAAATAAATATAAATATAATATAAAAAAATGTCAGCCTGTTAGTGAATAAAATTTAATAAAAAATAGTCTATAGACAAAAATGATAAATTAGAAAGGTCATCTATAGCTAGCTACGCTACCGTCGGCATCGCCTCTCAAGATCATTACACCTACTACGCCCCTTCATCGCGATTGAGCCCCAATCCTCGAAGAGGCCTATAGCGTAGGTATCTGCAAATAACTTCTCATCATTATTTGTAGGTTTATTTACACACAGCATTGCCTTGCGGCAGAAGCGATTTGGTTTGGCCGTTGTTTTTGGTTTTTGGCCGGGCGGACCATGCGTTCATTTACGCTTGGGATTGGAGAAATACACCCATTTTTCATCACCTGTAACGATTCGATGCAAAAACGGCTTACTTTTGAACCGGGAGAGCAGCATTTCACAAGTGGTTTTTCGGTTCTCTTGCTGCCTTTCAGTCAGTGCATGCGGCACCCATCTTCCGACCTTTAAAATCATGCCCATGTCTTTCAAACATTTGGAAATTGTTTTTTCTTTCATTTCTTGCGTTTGACCATCATCTTCATGCAACAATGCTTGCAATTCGGCTTGCTTTCGAGGCTTATCAAATGATTGTAAAAACATCTGGTGGGCGTTAGACCATTACAACAACTTGCCATTAATGGCTTTTATTGCTTTTTACTGCTACAAATGTGGTGGTTTCGAGGTGATAGTCAAGAAGGTAGAAAGTTAGTAACATCACCGCATGCGAATTCATGTCAGACACAACAAAAATTTGTTACAACAAAAGAATTTCAGAAGTAGCCACAATATTCCTAGAGCTTTGCAGGCAGAAGTCTTTGCGATCCTGTAGGCATGCAGAATGCTCAGGGATCGCAGAAGCGAGGGGGATATCAACATTTTTCCGATAGCCAAGCAACGATCAAGACTCTGACGACGCCACCACGGTGCAGATCCAAATTAATCAACTCTTATAAGGAGGATATCAAATCTCTTGGACATAGGAACATAGAGGGAAATTAACTTCTGGATGAGTTTGCCAAGAAGGTGACTGAATTGGTCTCAGAAACCGCCCACCCAGCCATCGACATCCCCCTTATTTCTCAGGAAAGCACAGATCGATGGAGCTCCATTTCTTCTGGAGCACAGGCACATGAAGGCCCAATAGGCGGAGAACCACACCAGTCAATTTCCAAACGTGTAGCTGCGTTTGCCGTTGGCCATTGGTTGATCGGCTCACACGCAGAAAAGCGATGTTTACCATTTAACCACCATTGCAGAAGCTGTAGGCGGCTTTCAGAGAAGGAGACTATTGAGCACTTTCGCTGCAAATGTCCGGGTTTGGCGGCTAGGACGATTAAGGTCACTGGGTGCTACTGTCTTTGACAGCCTGGGCCAGAGCGCCAGTCCAAGTCCCATCAATCTTCTCCATTACATCAGCAACTCTGACTGGCTACCTGTTGGAAGTCTCAAAATGATATGAAAACGGCGCTTTAGTGCTAATTGGGGAGTGGCAGACTGATACTTGAACCATTTCATCTACCTGCCTACTTAGAGCGTCACACAGCGGTTGTTCCGAGCTTTTTGATCCATGGGGTATATCTGTGCTTTCTAAGAGCACCAAAATGGGATCGGTTCATGCACCGGCTCAAGATGCCAGATAGATGAAAAACAGCTGCGAAAGTCTTGCGAATGTTTTGAAGGTTTAATGTGTTCATTCATAACAAAGCCAGAAACTTTTGAAAAAAGAGTAGTCGTGTTGGTAATATTTATTTGAATACTCTAATATGCGTTGTACATTTTTATGTTTTTAATATGTAGCCTCACTTCACTAGCTACACTTTGGCATTGTTGGGTGAAAATGAGGTTAGATTAGATTAGATTTGTGGGGAATTTGGGCGGTCCACGCAGTTAGTCAGGACAATCATTGTACTACACCCGGTATATAGGTATTATATGGATAGTAAGACTGAAAAATTGATTTGAGGTCACACTTCTGCGAATTTTTTTCATTCATTGATGAATCTTTAAGAGGTCCGTAAGAACTTTATCCATACTCAGTACATCGCACCCAAATAGCCTTAGTCTAATTCTCGCAAACACCGGACAGCTACAGAGAAAATGCTCAGCAGTGCCGTCATTCTCACGGTAGAATAGATATATGGGTTGCCAATGATTCGCATGGTAGCCATATGCTGACCACAGGCTTCGTGCCATGTGATTACACTAGCCAGTCCTATCAGATCCTTCCTACCAAGTTTTTGGAACTTTCTCAAAGTACTTGGCTACTCTGCAGCAACCCAGCTTAGATCAATGTCTTCTATGGGTTGACCTCATGAAGTCGTCGATTCATAGTTGAATCGCTGTAGTATTTGAACCTAGAAAGTGTTCAGGGCCTAGTGGTATGCTTGCAGAACCTTCATTAGCCAGTTTATCACCCAACTCGTTCCCTGTAATGCCACAATGTACAATAAGACATACTTTGTTGTACTTTGCAACCCTGTTCGGTGTTGCCTTACATTCATCGACTAATTTCGAAGAGCAGCGAGGGTTATCAAGGGCTCTTAGTGCAGCTTGACTGTCACTACAAATTCCGATACTACAACTCCGCCACTTTTTGTCAATTAGCCAGTATGCCTCTTTCAAAATGCCATAAACTTTCGTTAAGAATACCGTAGCTATCTGTCCTGTAGCGCAAGCATACTTAGTAGTGTCTTCGTCTAAGCACCATCCAGATCCGCTACCATCTGCTACTTCTTTTGGATCTTTCGGTAAAGAAAGTGCGCTGAAATCCCGTGCTCTGGACTTAACCATCGATCTCTGAAGCTAAAGTAAGGCACCCGATTGTTCGCTGGCATCGAGAGTAGTGTGCATCGCTCCAATAACTGGTGGAATATCCGACAGTGGCCAGTATTTTCTCCGTTTCCTTAGACTATGTTTAGCTTGAGCCTTCAGAGCTTCTTTCGAAGGTACATAGATGTGACATTCAACGCTTTGAACGATTGCTGACATTTTCTATAAAAGTTCTACTTTTATCTTTTTATCTCTAAGAGATAAAAATTCCATTACTTAGATATATAACTTTCTTATATTGAAAATTATTGTTATTTTTTTTTTATTTTACTTTACTTTACTTTGCAGTATATTGTGTTTTTTTATTTTGTTTGTATTTTATTTTATTTTATTTCATTTTATTTTATTTGTATTTTATTTTATTTTATTTTATTTTATTTTATTTGTATTTTATTTGTATTTTATTTAATTTAATTTAATTTTATTTTATTTTATTTTATTTTATTTGTATTTTATTTGATTTTATTTGTATTTTATTTAATTTAATTTGATTTTATTTTATTTTATTTGTATTTAATTTAATTTCATTATAATATAGAATTTTAATTTAATTTTTTTTAAATACTCTCGTCGTATATATTTAAATTAAATAAATATAAACAATTTATAATTCATTATTCCAAATGTTGTAAGATTTTGCCCTGGCGCTTTGCCCAAAGAAATCACATCTGGCTTAACTCTGCCTAAACCTTTTGTCTATTCCTTCCCCAGCTAAGCTCTAAATGTAAGATAAGCATTAACAATTTGAGGCCTTTTTCAATTTTGTTCACTACTTATCTCTTCAAATGTCAAACAGAAACATTATTGGCAAGGTAGCATCTCTGGCATGGTTTAGGTGAAGTCTTGGCTGCTTCTAAAAATCGTGACTTGTTTTCAAATACATAGAAGCGGTTTGACTTTTGGCTTTCAAGTAGTAAATTTCTGATGTAAAGCAGCGAAAGTAAATAAAAAATAATGCAAATCCAATATGCGATCAAAATACAAGACAACTGCTAGACGCTTCATAAGCACCATTGCAAGCAACTGGATTACATATCCAGTAGACTTTTTTATGTTGAATGTATCAGTACTACGCAAATTACATCATTTAGAAAATGTATAGAGTTTCATTTCAGTGGCATTTGTGAATCTTCATTCTATTGTGAATTAGCATTTGTATGTACGCTGATGGCAAACAAAAGAATTAAGCGACAAACCTGCCCACACTCTCTCTTGGCAACACTTGACTTGAAGAAGCAAACAAAAAATAAAAATAAAAATAAAAATATACACAAATATTTTAATCGTTTACCATATTTAGTCGAAGGTAAGCCCACATGCAGCTTATTTGCTAAAAATAGGTTTGCATGCTGAAACGCGATTGAGCCACTTGTGAGCTTGAGCGCTTGAATGACACATTTACTTTGTGCAAAGACCGCGGACTTAGTATTCGAGAGTGATTGCGCCCACATAAATTTTATGTGCCTTTGAGTGATTTATCGGTGCGCTTTAAATGGTTGCACTTAAGTGTTTGTTACTCCAGCTAACATACAAACATACATACATATATGCGAGCATATAGTGCCCTCGTATCTGGCAACAATGGCAGATGGCAAAGAGTCTTAAATGAAATTAATTGGCTTATCAATGAAGAAAAATAATTTGGTTGCTCATTGAATTCCAATTGCGCGATTCAGAAGTACTGAGCTCTTTAAAGACAAGACATTTTCGATAGGTGTAGTAAAATTGCAGTTTCTTTGCTGCTTTACAAGCATTTGACGTCCTCTATTATGCGCCATTCCCTTTTGAAGCATGAACCACTTAAGGCATGCATTATGTAGTTGTCGCCAACAAAACAAACAAATAAACTCGAAATTGTATCAATGGGCCCACCCAATTTTAGATCCACAAAAGGCAACTTATTGCAGTGTTGACATAAGTGTGCGCATACTCCTACATGTCCTGGATATTTGCTGGCCTGCAATTGCATTTGATCACTGCTTGCTATCTGTGTATTTGTAGTTATGTGTGTAATGTTGCCATGCTACTTATTACAATGACCATAAACGTTGAAGTAATGCGCAATCAAGAGCCATAAAGTACTATTAAATAAAAATAAAAGGTGCTGTAATACTTATATTATATCCCTGGGTTCTTTGAGAGCTTTTTCGTGATTTTGCACAAGCCTTTGTTTTCTGTTCTAAAAGGATAATCATTATAAGCATAAGGTAGAGCGAAGGAATATTTTGAATCAAGAATGCTGTAAAATTTTATTCCAGAACCACTCTTTAGTCCTGCCTTTAGCGGTCTTACTTTTTGTTCTTCAAAGGTCGGCTAACTGAAGGGGTTTCCTTCCATTCTTTTGCGAAGCTTTGACTCTGAGTGGCTTTCAGGTATTTTCAACTGATGAAGCATTTATGGCTCCTTTGCAAAATGTTGTGGGATAAAGGCATGTGGAATTAAAGTGTGCTCTGCCCAATGCATAAGAATTGTGATCCTGCAATCTGTGCCATTTACCGTAGGATTAGTCTTCTAAATATCGTCTATAAGGTTCTAGCGAGCGTATTGTGTGAAAGGCTGAAGCCAACCATCAACCAACTGATTGAGCCTTCTCAGTGTGGTTATAGACTTGGAAAATCAACAATCGACCAGATAGTCAGAATACGCCAAATCTTGGAAAAGACCCATGAAAGGAAAGTCGGATAATTTTGAATAATCTTATGCTACTAAATTTTTTACTGATTTTCTATCTTAATTAGCGCTTCGCCTACCTACAACACAGCAAATATTTTTAGAATTTTTATAACCTCAATTAATTTAGGGCAGTTTCCCATACCCATAACCAAATTACATTTAGTTCTTTCATCCGAAGCGATGCAAACATGTTAATGATGCTGCCTAAATACCCGAAAAACTCTTAAACACCCTAGAATGGTATAAAACAATATCGCGTGGTACCCCTGAATACGGTTGAAGCTGATCTCTTTGCTCTTTCTCTTTCCCCTATTGAAAAAGAGAGAAAACACCTGGGTTCATTTTACTTACTTGCGCGTAGTGCGCAGGCATGGATAAATCTCCGAGTGAAGTTGAAGAGAATTGCAGGAGACAGTGGGTCGCGGGTTGACGGGTAGCCGCTGTCAAAATTAGAACACATTTAATAGCATGAAACTGTACAGATTTGCGGCGGGTATGAATTTCTTCCCGTCGGCTCTTTTTACGGCGGGGAAATATTTAGATTTATTTCTATTTTCTCCGCTGGGTTGAAGGCTCGGGACTGCTTTTCGTAGCACTTGATGACAATTTGCTGGTTGACAAGCAACAGCAGGAAATAATAAGAATATAAAATTCGATTTGCATAAGAAAACCCGAGAAATTAAAAAAAAAATAGAAATAAGTTTTTTGAAGTGAAACTTCTTAGGCGTCGATGGACGAGCGAAAATGGGGAATAAAATTTCAAGGTCATGCAACGTTTTAGGTATTTTCGTTCCGCGAGAGAGAAAAAGATATAACGTAGAGGAAAAGGAGAGAGAGAGTTATACCTTATATATATCCTAGATACACTTTAGGCTGTTTTTCCTGAGTTTTTCCTTGTGGTTGCTAATTTCTAGTGACTACTTTCACTGCCTACTTTTTGGCACTTGTTTGTTGGTGCAAACTTGTAGGAAATATATTTTTGGTGCCTACCTTTTGGCGTTATGTTTCCTTGGTGTCTACTGTTTGGGGCGTTTTTTGGTCCCAATTTTTTTGGCGTTTTTTTTGCGCCTACTTTTTGGAGCTTATTTCCGTTTCCTGGCTATAAGCACTAGCGTACTATAAAGTGCTATCCATTCCGGCGTCGGATTTATTGGTATTGCTTTGCGGTAATTTGTGCCATTGCTGCGGCCCTAGATTGCCACCGCTTCTGCTAGCTTACCTACTATCTCATTACCCCGTATGTTTCTATGACCGGGAACCCATATCAGAGTAATTTGAAGCCAATGACTAAGCAATTCTTGTACCTCTCTACATTGTAAAACTAGTTTGGGTGAAATGGAGTTGGAGTCTAAGTCCTTCATAGCTGCTTGACTGTCTGAAAAGATAGCTACTCCTGCACCAACTTCCTTGTGGAGTTTTAGTGATTTGCATGCTTCTCTGATCGCTAAAAGTTCTGCATGGAACAAGCCGGCATAGTCAGGAAGTCGAATTGACTGAGATAGGTTAAGCGGCTCCGAATGGAAGCCAGCTCCCACACCACAGTTCATCTTAGACCCGTCAGTGTGGATTTCAATATCGCATCGTCCAATATTCTTCCCTTTGACACATTCGACTCTCGGTGGAAAACAAACCGTAAAGTCTTTCTTGGAGTTAAGGTCAGGGACTGTGTCGACTGATTTGTTATTGAGCAGTGAGGGTCCCTGTAGGAGGATCTTGCTGTGACCTACGATCTTGTTGTCCAGCTTCCTATGTCTCTGAGTCTCACCGCGCTGCAAGTAGCGATTGTTTTTATATGTAAGTCCAATGGTAATAGATGAGTTAGTACATTGACCGCTTCAGTAGGACTGGTGCTAAGCGCTCCAGTAGTTAAGATACACGCTGTTCTTCGTGTCTTGTTCATCTTGTTTTGATTGCATTTCTTTTCTTTGTGGACCACCAGACTAGTGCCGCATGTGTTAGTATTGGCCTTACAATGGCTGTGTAGGACCAATTGGATAGTTGTGGTTGGAGAACCCATTTTTTACCCAACATTCTCTTAGACGTGTAAAGTGCTATATTCGCTTTCTTTACCCTGTACTCTACGTTGTACCTTCAGCTGGGCTTGTGATCTAAGATAAGGCATCTTGTAGTCTAAGGCATCTCGAATCCCACGTTGCTTCATCTATTCGCTACTTGCTAACTCTTGGCGAAAAGAAGAGGCCTACCCAATCATATAGAAATGTATATATATTTCCGCAGTAGTCAACGACTACTATCCAAGCAGCCTCTTCCACATTTTAAAAACATTACTAAGGCAAACCTTTTTCAATAAGAGTGTTAATAGTTTTTAGTACTGTTGAAGCTCTATTTAATTCCAACTTGAATTTACACTTAAATATTCATTTGCCGTGCCAAGGGAAGCAAGCAGGTATGATTTTCTAACTAAATCATTCTCATTCGTGGGGTGTCGTGCATACTGAGAGGTTATTGAACGAAAGTTCAAGCGCTATGTGAGAATATTTACCCAATAGCCATAAATGGTCAGCATGAATAATGGGAAAAGCATTTCTAATAGAGTTACAAATGCATACAATAACAATTTTACATTTTCGCTCGTAATTTGACGAAAAAACGTTGAAAAATTATTACTTTGTATTTGTTTACTTCTGCAGGCTTCTACATAAATATATTTCCACACACGTTTTGTTGCGTTTAACATTTTTGCCATTGCAAAAGTATTTATGACTCCCGCTAAGCAGTGCGGACAGTGCCATGAATGTAGCACACAAATACGCATAAGAAATGCAAAATAAAATATTAAGAAAGAATAAAAAAGAAATGAATAGTTATAAAACTGTTACGGGTCTACATATGTATGTATGTATGCGCCTAGATTTGGCGCCATTAGAGTATGACTATTGAAAAATTTGTGTAAGAAAGGCAGAAGAGGGGAATAGAACGTGTGCCCCACACCTATTGAGGGTAAACAAAAGGCAAAGCAAATGAAAGATAGCTTGTGGTTAGAACTTTTTTATACATATACATATGTGTATGTATGAATGGTTGTAGGCACAGATGTAAGCGAAAGAACAATAATTGTTGGAGTTGAAATTGTGAAGCACACAAACGAATGGGGCTATGCCCAGCAAAAGTTACCCCACTTGGCGGCGCGGGAGAGACGATAATTGTGCTGTATCTTAGTATCGCAACAATGCTTTGTATTGTTGTTCATGTGACTTCAATATTGACGGTGGCGTTCAAGCAAAAAGGAGCAAATAGAAAAATGCTACAAAACGCGGTCATGCAAATAAGCGCGCAAAATTCGCGTGGAAGTAAACAACAAACGAAGAAAAATGGTAAAGCAAACAAAACCTGTTTTCCAACATTTGTTGCATTTACTGGTCGCCGAAAACGTGCACTACTCGACGTTGTTAACAAAAACACTCAAAACAAATGTAAAATCACTCAAATGTTTTCAAATGAGTGTGCCGTGCCGCCGCTTGGTGGTAGCGAATGGGAGACTATACGAACGTAGCTGCAACAGCTACCTGGCCCCAGCGGCTCCTACAAAAGGGACTTAAGTTTACTCAAGTGCTCATGCACTCACTCAGCACACCTACAAGCGCTGTGGTGTGGCACTCCAAGTAGCCAAACTGGCATTCTCTTATTTGCCGCTACATTAGTTCACCATAGAACGCGTTGAACTGCGCATGCTCACGAGCTTCGCGTGCGAATAAAAATGTGTACCGCTTCGTCGTCGATGTGCAATAGTTTGTGTCTAGAAGATCAAATAATTTATATCAATGGCGAATTTAGTACCTTATTTGCAGTATTTTGTGCGCCCGAAAAAAGGCGAAATTTCGCTAATAAAAATAAAATACCAGCGTAGAAATTTTAGCGAAATTAGCAGTAGAAAACTAAATGCAAAGCGATAAATTAGCGAGATAGCAACCGGAAAAACAAAACACAAAGTCAGCAAGCAGAAGAAGTGAAAAAGTTAACTAATTAAGTGAGACAAACGTAAAAAGTCTAAGTTAGCAGACTCCAGTTGTGAAAAAGTAAAAAATATCAAAGTGGGAAATCGCACAAACCGTTGCACGCAAAAACTTTTTCGCCATATATTCATCAGCCGGGAAGATTTCTCAGATACGCGCGCACTTTTTGTTATACCAAAAAGCAGTCAAAGAGTTTGTTAGTGTGGCCATAAGTCACTGATGTGGCTGCTGTATTGCAGCAGCCGTAAGGAGTGGCAGCTGACATTTGCCATTTGTTTCCCAGCTGGAGAACGAACAACAAACGAATGGAGCAAAAAGTAAAGAATTATTTAAATGAAGACGTGCTTAGGTTGAAATAGAAGAGCTACTATCGGGTGTTTTTTAGGAGTTTGAGAACTTAAAATGATAATGCAAAATAGAAAAAAAATATTGTTTTCCTTATTCACTCCTCTCGGGAGCATAGGGCCTCGACAAGACTTAGTCTTGTGTTGGTTTCGTTAATCTATTTTGATTTCTGACAGGGTAGGTGATTAGACTGCCGCTACCAATCCTATCTGTCGCTGCTTAGGAACAACGCCTTCTTATTGCTTGGAGCGCCATCTGCGTTTCAAATTTTTCTGCCAGAAGGCTTGAGGGCTTTGCTAATTTTCGTGTGTCTGCGCTATTGCCGCGGCTGTCCGCTTCCTCTTGCTGGCGTCACTGATGCAATGTGTAACTGTATGGTTTTTTCTTTTTTGTTCCTCGTTTTAGCAGCCACAATGCAAATAATGCGCTGACTATTGTGCGGGAGTATGGATGGAAAGGATAAGTGTTTTGGGTTGAGGACTGAAAGTTTTTGTTTTAGAAATAGGGAGAGTAGGTAAATTTGGAAAAGTGCTTTACGTGGGACTCGAACCCACATCCTCTGGGATGGCAGGCTACTACATTTACGGTAGACTAACAGAGAAATATATGTAGTTGAAATTAATTTTTTATTATAATCTGGTAGATAATTCCATGCCAATGATATCCGACATAGGTATATCCATCATGGCCACGAATTACTTGGTCCATTCAATCAGTCTAATTCTGAATGTCTTTTTCCAATAAATGGTGGCTTGAATATTGCAATAAGCCGACTGTCAAGCGCACTGTGTGGCTAGCTGCGCTGTCTTGTTAAAACCAAATGTCGTTGATGTTTAGCTGATTAATTTTTGAAAACAAAAATTCACTCAGCATGGCTCGGCAGCTCTCGTCATTCACCGTGACAGCGGCTACTTCCTCATTCAGAAAAAAATAAGGGAAAAATTAGAAAATGTCGCCAGTGCACTATGAACTTCGCGAACAGATTTTTATTTATTTTATCGTTTTTTTTTTTTTCAAAGTAAATTCCCACAATTTAAAAAGCGTTGTTCTGGCCTTCATCGATTTATAATGACTTGCCAAACCTTAAAAAAAAACAAAATTATTGGCGCGTATACTTTGGTCGAACTCCTCCTCTTATTTGTGGCGTGCGTCTTGAATTTTGTTCCACAAATGGAGGGACCAACAGTTTTAAGCGAGCTCCGAATGGCAGATATTTTTATGAGAAGCTTTTTCATGGCAGAAATACACCCGGAGGCTTGCCATTACCTGCTGTGGCGCGATCTCTATTAGAAAAATCTTTTTGTAACATTTTGCTGCTTCGAGCACGCATATCCGAGTCTACGTACTCCCGAATGTCAGCCACGCACCAACCCATTCAGCTACAGAGGGCGCTAGCCAAATCTTGTTGAGCAGAAATGTCAACATAGTTTGCCTTTCTCAGCTTTCTCAACCATCGTTGTTGATATCGATAGTTCTCATGTAGCTAAAAAAACACCCGATTTTAGGGTTTACTTTAAATCACCAAAATAGCGTTGTAGAAAACAAGTGACGGTAATTAACTTAGAGTCAGCTTACAAATAATACCTAGTTTGTGCTTTGTCTAAAAGTGAAAAAAAATTAAAGAAAGAAGCAATCAATTAAAAAAAAAAAACTAATCCATATAAGAGTATAAAAATCACATAACCAGAAGCTGACTATTGAACTGTATGAATAGTAAAAAATAGTGCAATCAAGGCTTATTAAGCTGCAGAAAAAAGCTACAATACAAATAACCGGCATTTGATCTGAATCCTTCATGCAAATTTTTTTCTTAACTGAAAAAATTGTATTGATAGGAGAAGCGAAGTGCTCAAATCCGTGAAAAGGTATCGATTTCAACTTGAAACGATCGTATTTGCGAGATCCCACCTTCGCGCGTGCACATTACGTCAGCTACTTGAGTTTCAGTGTTCCCCTGAAATTACAAAATAGCAACAACGAAAAAGTCACAAATTCACCTTGTTCCCCACTGTGCTATTGATACACCGAGAAGCACAGCAACAGCAACAGCTACATACATCTTCCGCAGCAGCCACAGCATCTCCACAAAAGCGATCACCTCCTCCTATTCATTTAAGTACAACAACTAAGAGCAACAATTATTCGTACACAAATATTGTACCTACAAAGTGCACACACACAAAGAAACCAGAACATCAATAAGCAAAAGCAGTAAAGCAACAGTATTTCGTTTTTGTATGTTTTCGCGTGAAGTAAACGAAAAGAATTTGATTCGCACTCAATAAAAAGAATCAAATATTTTATAACCGCCAACGTACAACGATTAACATCTACAACAACAACTAATTCAAGTATTCACGGTGATTGAAGAGGAGTACGAAAACTGCCGCAATGCTTTGTGATGATGATTTCATTTGTTTAGTAAGTTGTAATTTTTTTTTTCTTCTTTAAATAGAACAACCTCATTTTGTACATTTGTATTTTGCCTTAAATGCTTGTCGTTAATTTGTTGGTATTAGGTAAGTTTTGACGAACGAAAGCAACTATTTTTGTGCATTTTTGACAAAACAACTCAATCACCTTTAGGAAACTTTGCTGTGAAATCAACAAATCCTGGTCTTTTCTAGATTAATTTCATTTGAGTATCTTTAAAAACTTTGGGTTCAGCCCCCTGATAATAACGGATCAGTGTTTATCCTCGCTTAAACCAAGCGGAACTTTCTCCAGCCATATTCTATCAAGAGAGGAGAGGACTGGGTGCAACATTTCAGAACTGGGCTTGGTGTGCCTGTTCACTTATGGCTCGAAGTTGGCCGGAGCGGTTGGCAGAGAAGTATTTTGCGAGGAATTTCGCATTAAACTCAAATTCAGGTTACCGAATCAGTGCAGTGTGTCCCAAGCAGAGGTAGCCGCAATCAAAGAAGTGGCTGATAGGCTACTCACTTGTGTAATAACCGTTAAGAAAGTAAATATTTACTTTGATAGCCAAGTGGCAATTAGGGCCCTGCCATGCCTGGTTCCACTTTCAATTGCATCTGAATTCTTCGACATAAGGCTAATCTTTGTATCTGGTCATAGCGGCATTGCGGGAAACTGCGAAGCGGACGAGCTGGCCATGTAAGGGACCTGTATGGTAATTTTCCCGCGAAAGGAGAGGAGCAGGATCTCTTTGAAAACCTGCGTTCTACTTCTGGAACGATGGGCTTTGCGTCAACTCAGCGAGCGCTGGGCAAGTACACAAACTTGTAAGCTCGCGAAATCCTTCTGGCACGTGGGATATTTTGACAAAACCTCAGCTCTCAAACTTCGTAGGTACCCTCACGGGGCGCTAACCACGAACTATGCATGTCGTGAGACTTGGAGTTATTTCGAGTCGTTTTTGCGTCAGCTGTATGGAGGAGAATCAAATCAACAACTTCTCCTTAGATTTAAGCATCTTCTCGTTCTCACTTCTTTCCTACACCTGCTAAAATAGCAGACCTTGATATCAAATATCTGATGAGCGCCTAACATAACCGCAAATTGGTCACCGTTCGTAATCCATAAATACTCAACCCTCTTCCTTACCCCACCCTCTCCTCGATAAATTTTAGCCCTATCGGTTTCCCTCGCCTCTTTTCTCCTAGCAATGGTATCACAAAAGATGAACTCAAATTCCTTGTCCAAGTGGGCCCACTTTCTGGGCAGCCATTATAACCTTACCTAACCTAACCTGGATTAATTTAGTAGTTTTCTTGTACTTGTGTTAAGATCAAATCTTAAGTTATAGCTGGTATGTTTAGCTGTATAAGTTAGGGTTGTCAATTACTCTGTTTATGCTTCATTCCCCACCAGACACTGCTGCATACTTTCGACCCAGAGTTTTTTGTGATAAACTGAATAATTTGAGCCTAATGCAATGTAAACCAAAGCCTCCACATCATTTGACTACTATAAAATTTATTCCAGCAGTAACTTTCGAGGACACATCGATCACTTTTCAATCAGTTGTAGTCTCTAGTTACTCCACAACTAGTCTCGGTTATAAAATTAACTCATATTTGGGGTGTTCGGAGCATGTAAATCAAATTTTATATAAAATTTATTTTATATATTTATTATATTCTGAAAGACGAAGTACCTCCTGTTATCAAACAAACACTCGAAATGGAATTTAAAAATGGGTTAAAATGGTAGCAAAATGTATTTTCTTTTTATTAAGGGGAAACAAAGGGTTCAACTTTTCGAATTAGCTTTTATATTTCAGACAGATCGCGAAGTTATGTATTTCGCCATTGGGAAGCTTTCAAGTTACCTAAATAAAATAGCGTCATAATGAATTATTTCATTGTGGATCCATCATAAATTTAATTGACTAAACACAGACATTTTAAGATACTTACACACTACTTTACAACGCTTTGCCTACGTAAGTTTCGAGTTTTGACCCCCAAGTCAATATTTGTCTTACATTACTAACTATTTGGCAAACTTAGGGAGTTTTTTAAATAAAATATTTAATTAAAATATACATTCTTGTTTTGGAAAAAGCTTCATCCACGCATGTGCAGGAAAGCTAATTGTAAACATATTCCGTCAATCCCAGCCTTTAAGCCTACAAAGATTTTGATATTGCCCTCGTGGAGACTATCCAACTCTTCGCCCTGTCATAGCTCGTTGTAAAACCTGAGTTGCTTCAAAATCATCTCATCATCAGAAAGGAAGTTTTTAAGTTCTCTACGGATGTGTAACTTAGGCAAAACTACTTAGTGAGCACTTTACCGTGAGCAGCAAAACTTGCGGTGATGCGGGCTGTGATGAATTACTTAGTATATAGTACTTCAGCAAGCTCTATATAAAGGGTGATTAAGTTTGAAGGGCCGGTGTTGATTTTAAATAAAATACAATTTTTTTAGGAAATTATTTCATTTCTCTTTATTATGATAATATTGGTATGGCTGAATTACGTATGGAATAAAATATCGCCCGAATAGCGGCCTCGGCGGCGCACCTCCATCCGAATTTTTGATGACGCTGAAGCATAATTGAGGTTCTATGCCGTTAATGTGCCGAATTAACTCATCCTTTAGCTCTTGAATTGTTGCTGGCTTATCGACGTATACCTTTTCTTTCAAATAACCCCAAAGAAAGAAGTCCACCGGTGTCGTTGACGATTAGGTGTGGTTCACATTCAACAGCGGCCCTTGAAATTTAACCACCCTTTATTAAACGCACCGGACGCAAATTGCCAAAAAGTCCACTTTTCCTTTGGCCCAACCAAATGCTCTATAATATCCTGATTAAGCGATTTATCAGGATGCATTCAATGTCATACTGGTTCTGGATCGACCAATGCTAACCCCCGAGCGAGTTGTTGCTTATAAACACATCATTTTGAAAACGAAATGTTTTTCCTTTAAATTATACTTTTCCTCCTTTTCTTCTCAAAATTTCTAGAATTAGCAACCCAGTGTCTTGCTAAGGTTATCTGCTTTTTCAAGGGGGAATGAGAAAGCTGCTTACTGAGCAAACCTTTTATTATTGAATTATGTCCCACTTCTTCGTTCCGGGAAGAATAACAGAACAATAGCACACCAAATTGTTGTATTTGTAGAGTCGATATCACCTTGAATAGACTTGACTTTGTTTTCTAAAAATTGTAACGAAAATAAATAACTGAAACCTACGCCTGGCATTGACATTGTTTGTTCGGCCACATTTCTAAGTCATTCATAACTCATTGACAATCCGGCATTGCTACTTAAATACTTTGGGAAATTTGTAGAAATCTAGAGAAATCTGGGGAATTTCGACAGTAAAAATGTAACAAAAATTTTAAATTTTTTTACTTTCTAATCGTCTCACCGATAATATCTTTACTTTTACTACCATTTGGCATTTGAAAAGTTGCACCATTATTCGCCAATAGATTCTTATATGGCCAGTGGTGATTAGTGCCAAGATTTTCAATCAAAACAAAACCAAGTGCTCGGCTCTTGCATAAATAGCTATGTGTGAGTGTATTTGTAAGGCGCCAAGCGATTAAGACCATAACAGAGGCCATGACGGCCTGAATACAGGTGGTGGTCACTAAGTCCGTACGCGGAAATACACCCACACACGCGTACAAACTACACCAGAATGAAACAATAAAATAAATGATATACAAATAACAAAATTACAAACAGTTATCTGACAGAATTGTGACAGACTGATACTTATCTTTTGTTTGTTTACGCAAAAACCAACTTTACCACTTCAGCGAGTTTTTCAAAATTCCGATGATTAAAAGTCATAAGAGCTGCTTAAGGCTAAAAATAGGCAAACAAAGCTAAATAAAAATATTGAATCGTATTACACGATCTGCCATTGAAAGTATTATTATGATCTTAACTAGCATTTGGTATGCCCATGGCTGTTTATACCTGCCATGCAGTGGACACTTGATAAATTGAAAGTTTGAAACTTAAAAGATTAAAAAAATTACTTTTGTGTATTCTACATATATTATGAATGAGCCACAATGGGCGTTTACGTTTCGATTCAGCCATGCGGGTGTGTGATAGTGACACTCAATGAAATCTGCCTGATAAAGGGTCGCAAGCAAGTAAGGCGGCATGCACGTTTGCTCTAAAGAATTAGTTGAATTATAGGTATGGTTCAATAATAATGACTATATAATATTTTATCGATAGTGTATGAGCAGGCATACATACATACACACATACACGCGCACATGCATACGCATTCGGGGCTAATTTGTTCAGCTCACTTATTTATTGTTCCACTTTTCCACAACTCTTTTGTTGAGTTGATTGAATTGTTACTAACTACAATAAGCACCGCCATCGCCCTCTTGCCATTTGACTATTTATTGTTGGTTCGCAAAGTAGCCAGTAGCCGCAAATGGTCACTGGGGAGTATGAGTAACCTCGCCATACGAGCACAAACGGCGACGGTAGCGGCGTCAACAAGATTAGCGCGCCTAATTATGGTAATTTAATCGTTGCGTTCTTTTGTGCAGCTGACTAAGGTTGAGCTAAATTGAATATGATTTAAGTTGTGCGCCAACTAACGTTGACTATTACGTTCGGTCGTTCATTTATTATTTATTATGTTTTGTTCAAATATATTTTCTATGACGGCAACTGTCTATGTAACTGAGCGCGTATAATATCTAGAATTGAATCTATCATAACTTATAAAACATTATTGGACGTCAAACTATTTTTTATTTTTTTATTAATTTTTTGTTAATTTTTATATTATATTTCAAAGCGCTTAACCAAAGTGCTAATGTGGGCTGAGTTGTTGTTCGTTAGCTGCACCTCAGCATTGGTTCAGTGTAATTTAGTACAGCCGTTTTGTTTTTGATTGATATGTTCAACTTGGATTTCGAGATATTTCCCCCTGCTTGCTATTGGACAAAGCGCTGCTTCAAAAGGCAATAAACTAATTATTCGCGTATAATTGGCTGTGTGACTGCATGAAATCGGTTTCAAGTTTAAGTTGTTCTCATGCCAACGGATCGCGTTAGTAAATCAAATGTTGGGAATATTTAATTTATAGATTAAAATGCGAGTATATTTCATATTTTAACTTGCCACTGACACGCTGATTTAAATGTGGGCGTGTTTGAACAGAGTAAGAATAGCCTTCGTGATGCGAATTTGAGTTTAATTCAGGGGCAGTAATATTTATGGGCGAATAAGTAAAATTAGTTTTTAATTTTTATTGAGTATTTGTATCTATTTTATCAAGTCATAGTGAGTATTTTTCATGGAATAGTTTTTCAATAATTTTAAAATAATTATCAAAGCTAAGGAGGGGCACCCTTTAGGGCGGTGTAGTTTGGCCTCTGCTGTGGATACTGGCAATGAATCAATTGTTAAAGAATCTAGAAGAAATGAGGATACACGTAGTGGCCTATGCAGATGATGTTGCAATATTAATAAGAGGGAAATTCCCAGATACCCTCTGCAATATAATGCATTTGAACGATGTAAGCCGGTGGGCTGTATCGACTGGTCTTGCGTTAAATCCCAACAAAACAAAACAAATCATTTGCACCAGAAAACACAGGATATCTGTTCTAAACCCTCCACCCCTTGAGGTAATCACATTGTCAATTGGGGAAGAGGCAAGCTGCCTATGACTAGTATTAGATAGGAAACTTTCGTGGAAACAATCGATTGATGATAGAGTAAATAAAAAATAGTTTAAAAAAACTAAAAAACACGCTTTTATTGCTAATCGAACTAAAAAGTAGAAAATAAATTTTAATGACAAAGAGACCTATAATGAAGTAATAGCAAATCGAACGATCAGTCATAGTCAACTACCTCAGAACAGAATTATAACAAAAATTAAGATACAAATAGAGTAATTCAAATTAGAGTTAAAAGCGTGGGATGCTTGATATAGTAAATATTACAATCATTCTATTGGCAACTACCTATGTACAGAGGGTTATGAAAGTGAAGCAAAATGCATAATGCAAAATGCAAATGCAAGAAGTATCCCGATTAACCGAAGAACTTATTTCGTGGAGGGAGCCTGAGAAACTGATTTACAAGAATAAAAAAAGATTTTTTCATTTTACAACCAAATTCACCTTACTTTTTGCCCACAGGTAAAAAAAGAAAATATTAATCCTGGCAATCCTAATAAGGATAATGGAAAACTTTTATCAAATTATTGCATTGTCATCGGTCCTTGATAGGTGTGCAAAATTTCAAGTCGATCAGATTTTTAGAAGCCAGTGAAAATTAAGCTCAAAGATTCCGTTACATGCATACATACATACATACATACATACATACATACATGCATACATACATACATACATACATACATACATACAACCCGACCTAATAAAAGTGTGTTAAAAAGCAGCCACAGCACTCTATACATGCAAGAGAATTGTGGGAGCAAAATGTAGCCTAACCCCAAAAATAGTACACTGGCCACATACAGCAGTGGTAAGGCCTATCATGACATACGGTGGCTTAGTTTGGTGGCCAGCACTTGAGAAAAGAACAACAGTAAAACAGTTAGAAAGTATTCAAAGGGGTGCTAGTCTCTGCATAAGCAGGGCACTAAAGAATACGCCCACGGCAGCGATGAATGTCATGTTGCACTTATTATCGATTGAGGCCTACAGCAAACAGCTGACGGCGAAATCGGCACTTAGGTTAAGAGAATCTTCTAACCTAGCCACTAACAGAAAGTGGCAGGCAAGAATGCTAGAGGAATACACCTTCTTACATCAAACGACAGACTTTTGTAACTCAGTAGAGCTGCATGTAAACCCATCCTTTACCACAACTTTCTCAACGAAAGAAGATTGAGACAATCAGGTAATGGACAATAGAAGTGGAATCAGTATCTATACTGTTTGTTCCAAGCTAAATGAATAAGTAGGAGGAGGCCTTCACTCTGAGGAAATGAGTTCCGACATTTCATTCCGGCTACCGGATCACTGTGGTGTATTTCAAGCTGAAATTCTGGCTATCAGGAAAGGCCTGTTAGCCTTAAATAAAAGTGTTCTCAACACAAGAAATATAAATATGTATTCAGATAGCTAATCGGCCCTGAAAGCTTTACAATCACCTAATATTAACTCGAAGACAGTAAAAGAATGTATAGACGTTTTGACAGAACTATCACAGTACTTTATAATAAACCTGCTCTGGGTGCTGGGTCACAGCGACATAATAGGCAACTGCACAGCAGATGAACTAGCGAGATTGGGTACCACAATACCGATCCAACCAGACAAAGCGAACATACCTATACCTTTAGCAACTTGTAAGATGCTTATAGACAAACACACTATCAGAGCTGCCAACAGGCTATGGATCCAGTCCCTGACGTGTGCACGAAGAGGAAGAACATGAGAAATCTTCTCGGGGTCCTCACAGGGCACTGTCTGATTGGCAGGCATGCCAGTAGATTGGGGGCACCCAATAACGACTAATGCAGAAGCTGTAACGACATTGAAGAAGAAGAGACTATAGAACACTTTTATGTGGGTGCAAGGCTCTGAACAGAAGAGTTTCAATATTTTAGGAAAAAGTTCCCTGAATAACTTGGCAGAAGTAGCCAATATAAAAATAACAAGCCCTATTAGATATATTAAAGCCACAGGTTAGTTCAATGAGGACAATGTAGAGTGAGGAGAGGGGACCGCCCTGGTGGTATAACACAACATTAACTTATTATATATCCATAAAATCATTGAATTTCCATTAGCTACAACAACCCTCTTGACCCAGGCCCGCAATCGATTGCATGCCCGAATGAAATGCTCCTTATTCATATTGATCGTATCTGTATTAATGGTAGCCTTTAGGGAAGAAATGGTATCATGAGAATGCTTATTGGTTTCACGCTCAACTGTGCTCCATACGTAGTAATCCAGGTGATTAAGGCCTGGCGTATTAGGCGGCCATATTATTATTATTGATTGGCCGTTTGTGCGCTGCTACCTGAAGAGTTATATTTTGAAGCCATGTAGCGTACTCAAACAGTTTTAGGCTGTTAATAAACCCGAAAACTGCTGTAGGCTTAATTTCTACCAGGAGGTTTGGATCTATAGCCCCATTCCCCAGGTAATTTAGTCTGCGTCGTGCCACTGCTGGGCAGTCGCATAGAACTTATTCTGCTGTTTCTTGTGTCTCTTTCCAGAGTCTACAGGAATCGTTTTTGACGTGATAACGTCTTATAATTCGATTTAACAGGCTGCACGCACGAAAAAATGTGTCGTTACCTTGCTCATTACTGTTCATATGTAGTTACCTTGCTCATTACTGTTCATATGTAGTTACCTTGCTCATTACTGTTCATATGTAGTTACCTTGCTCATTGCCGTTCATAT
>JAYXIM010054533.1:0-89625 GCA_037575425.1 Anastrepha fraterculus
TTGTCCTGTTAGTAGTTCAGTGTAAAGTTTTATGTCCCTTCTGCATAGATTAAGGATTGCTTCTGGATCTATGAGTCTTTTCGATTGCCGCATGCCCGATTGGGCTCTCCAATATTCGATTAGGCCTCGTTGTTCCACGGTCAAAGGCACTTTTGAAGCTGTTATTTACCTCGCAGAAAGGTTCGTGACCTACGAAGGGAGTATTTGTTCGCGATATAGAAAAGACCTTTGACCTTAAGAAAATAGCCCTATGTGCTTTAATAGACGTTGAGGGTGCATTTGATAACGTGAACTTTCAAGCAATAGAACTGGCACTCTACAATAGGGGAGGTGATCCAGCAATTGTTAAATGGATGGGTAAGCACCATGCTAAACCAAAGGATAATCACAGCCTCTCTGGGGCAAGTTACCCCAAGGGTTAAGCCGCGAAAGGATGCCCACAAGGGAGAACACTATCGCCATTGCTCTGGTCTATCCTGGCTGATGATTTGGTACAAACCCTTAACAATAAAGGGTATAAAACAAACAATAGGGTATGCAGATGATATTTCTGTAATAATTAAAGGCGACCACGAAAGGACCATAAAGGACTTAGTGCAGGATGCCCTAAATATAACCTGGGAGGGGTATAGGAAAGAGGAATTATCAATCAACCCTTTCAAAACCACTATATTCTAAATATACCCATTATCTTGGATAAAAAACTCACTTGGGAGACCCACCTCAACTCAGTAATAAAAAGGGCAATGAAAAACCTTTGGACAACAAAATAACTCTTGGGTAAATCCTGGGGTCTGAACCCTAAAATAACGTCCTGTACCTACACCCAAATGGTTAGACCTATTGTACTTGTACGGGGCTTTGGTATGGTGGGTTAAAACAAATCAAACCACTGCTATATCAAAACTGTGTAAACTACAAAGGCTGGCGTGCCTAAGCATAACAGGGGCCGTGAGAACTACCCCAACTGCTGGCATGGAAGCGCTTTTAAATCTACTACCGCTACATTTAACAATACAAGAGGAAGTTACTATGCAAGCACTCTCTGTTCGTATGAAAGAAAAACTTAAACCAGGATATCTTACTGGACACCTCAATATCTTGAACAGGGTGCAACATGCAGTATGCATAACCCAGGCGAATGACCACACGGAACCCGTACTCAATTTTATAAAGAGACACAAGGTTATCTTCCCGTCTAGGGAAGAGTGGAACACTAACCCAAAAATGAAGAACAAGTTTTTTCTAATAGCGGCTGCCCCTCGGCATGCAATGGGCAACCTCCGAGTGTATTTCTGCCATGAAAAAGCTCCTCATAAAAAAATCTGCCAGAAAAAACCCTGGAGGCAGCTAGAAACGGAACGTTTGAGGAACAACTCCAAGTCGCGCGTCACAAATAGGAGGAGAAGCTCGGCCAAACACCCAAAAGGGGTGTACCCGCCAATTATGTATATGTGTATATATAAGCCAGATTTTATCTTACGAAGCCTAAATTTTTCAGAGGCTTTACATTTATTAATTGTTATTTTTTTTATTTTCTTATGACAATCTTATAGAATAAATCAGTATTAGTGATTGATTTTTAATAAATTACATTTCCTAATTAATGGCACTTGAAATGCGAATTTACATAATTATTAAACGAGTTCTAGTCGCTACTTCAGTATATTAACGCCCATCAGCGGACTTTCTTTCCACATTTTAATTGCAAATTGACAGCATAATATGTTAAATGTTGCAACTTTTTGTTTGGAAAGTGAAATTGCTTCGGATATAAATATTTACCTTTGACTTCAACTTGTTTTTATTTCTGTTTTGTATTTGTAGAAAGCTCGATTTTTAACGGGCATGTTGCGATTTAATAACCGGTTTGCCAGAAGTTGAATAATGCAAATAGTTAAATACATATCTACACTAACACATACAAATGTATAATGAGATGTGATTCTTATTTTCACTTTACGATTTGGATGCGGCAGTGATACGAGTGAAACACAATCTTGTGAAGGAATTATTATTTTTTTGCTGTTTATTGGCTTATGGTATTTGGCTATAACTGAATGATTGATTAATTTTAATCTGCATCCAAATTCACACTACATACTTATACTAGTTTTTTACAAAGCTTTTGAGTGAGCGTGAACTATATGGTGCGTCTTAAGGTTATTGTAATAACACCGCATGCCCCACCCGCAGGGCAGATGGTTTCCTACGAGAAGCTAAAATGCACGCGGATGGTTTGTTATTGTCTGGAGTGGGGTTTATTATTGGAGAGTGGATCATTTATGAAATAAAAACATTTTCTATCATTTCCATGTGACTGTCCATAGTGAGCACCGATGCCTTTGACTAACAAAATACTAGCCACAGACAAGCCACTCGAACAACTTTATCAATCGTAGTATTACTGTAGAGTGATGCTGAAAAATTTTTGCCAATTTTTTGCTTTCAATACTAATCTAAGGTAAACGTGAAACCAACACATTATTTAGGCGAACTTTTGTCGGACGCACCATCCCTTGAAATGCGTTTTTTAGCCGGCAGCCCAGCAGCTACTGCATGTCAGCTACAACAACAACATAAAGTGATTTTAGTAATGTGGGCAAATTTTTGTGAGGGTTCATAAACCATCTTCAATTCAGTTGGTTATCCTGAAAAATGGGATAGGAAGTTGCACGGAATTTACACTGTTTTTAATAACTACAGCATGAGGCGGCCGCCGTAGTCGAATGGGTTGGTGCGTGACTACCATTCGGAATTCACAGAGAGCTCGTAGGTTCGAATCTCGGTGAAAGACCAAAATGAATCATCGAAAAACATTTTTGTAATAGGAGCCGCTCCTCGGCAGGCAACGGCAATCCTCTGAGTGTATTTCTGCCATGAAAAAGCTCCTCATTAAAAAATATCTGCAGTTCGGAGTTGGCTTGGAACTGTCGGTCCCTCCATTTGTGGAACAACATGAAGAAGCACACGACAAATAGGAGGAGGAGCTCGACCAAACACCCAAAAACATATATATCTAGAAAAGAGGGGAAAAAATTATAATGGAACATAAACATGCCTCATAAGTATTTTAAATTATACCAACAGCAAAAATAATCCTGCATTTCCGAGGCAGCGTTCTAATGTTTGTCGTCGTTGATTTCTTTCTCCCGAACTTTCTCCCACAAAAGCAGAAAATGAATGAAGTAACTGTCAAGAATTGCTTTAAGATTGGAAATACGAATAAAAAGGGCAAATCATGTCGCCAGTACGGGAGACAAATTCCCTTCTCTCTTCCGCGGCCGTCCTTCTCCCACGAACAAAATGTTTCCCTGTGTAAATGGGCACATAGCATATGAGTGAAGATTGTGCTGACTTGTTTCCGTATATAACTAACACAATCTTATCGCCAGCCAAAATCTGTACGAGAATTTCATACATATTTACGCACTTGTGAAATATGTTCACCATGCTTTGAATAGACATAATTTCAGAAGTCTGGTCAAGATTAGATCGTTAAGTGGCTCTCAGCGAAAGAATCAGCTGATGGTCTGACGTAACCGGGGTTATGACAGCGGCTTGTTTACATCAACACAATCTACGCTTATGTTGCTGAATAACGAGTGATTGAACCTATTTATAACCCCGGCTACGTCAGACCAACAGTTGATTCTGTTGAATTCGCTGAGCGCCGGATAACGGTTTGTTATTGGCCTCATCTTCTCAGTTCTCTTCAACATGGTGTGTGAATACGTCTGGAATGAGCGTACAAAATACTGCTGCCGAGTTTCCAGTGGCGTGGTAACCGAAATTATTCTCACAATTTTGTTTCTGATGACCAAACCTGATAATCTATAGTCCTTGTTAAAGTGCGGTTCCAAGAACAGGTTACTATTATCGATAACATAATTTGACAGATACAGAATTTCTGGTATAAACCGCTAAATGTCATAAAATTTGCAAGCTTCTAAAGCTAAACTATTGGTAAACTCATTGATTTTTTGTGTTTTATTTGAAACAAAGTTCTATGCCACAAAATACCTCTTATTTTCAACTTATTTTATTTTCTAATTAAATGCCTCACTGATTTTAAATCACTAACTTGACCTATATTTCCGGCAATTAACGGTACGAATAGCCCAGTCTTACAACTTTTTTACGCTTCGTCTAAAACTTTAATGCCAAAGCGACGGTCTTTTGTTAATCTATTATAATTTTATACGTCTTTTATGTTTATGCTAATTAATGAAGTGTGAACTGGCGCTTGGTTTGTGGCGTGAGACGTTGCCTCACCGACTAAGCAATGAGAACGCGCGAACTCGCAGCTGTGAAGCTTACCAAAGACATGTACCTATGTATGGATGTGCATATTTACATGTACATATACATTCACACGCATTTACAGATTTGGGTTTGTGTAGTGGTTATCACTCAACGGCGCATGCGTGACATCGGAAAGCTAAGTAAACTATTGAAATGAGTTTTATCATTAGGTCTGAATGAGTGATTGTGTGAATAAGTCAATTAGTGCTTTTGTTTATATGTAAATGCTAACAACGGCATAAGTATGGCACGAGACTGAATTTAAATACCAAGCAGAATTTACATATTCACATATATTTACTTTTTTTAACTTCAACGTTCGCGCGAAGTGGTAATTTGGCGGCACAGCAAGCGGCCACTATTAAGCGCTAGCAATTTTTCTCTTCTAAATTCATTCACGTTTTGATAAAATAAACTTCAGGGCTTAGGAATTTCTAAAAAAAAAACATTACACAAGCTTACAAGTCGCACTACAACTCACTACAGGAAGAGGTCAAAACGTTTACTCAGTGCAGAAAAAAAGTTAAGTATTAAATATTCATATATACATATATACAGGGTCCGGCACTCGAAGTGTAACCAATTAGAAAGGCCATAAATTTAGTTTGGACAATTACTTTTATTCCATTCAAAGTAAAAAATGTGTGCAAATAATACAAAAATAAGAATCAATTTACTTTTACTCGATATGACCACCTTTTGCTTTGAATATGGCCTTGAGACGGTCCAGAAAGGAATCGCAAACTGCCGCCGAATGTATCTTGCACGTATTTTGGCCCACTCGCGGACAATAGCCATAGTCATTCAGCGCCTCGAGACTGGTGAATTTTTTAGTTCGGACATTGCTCTCCAAAATCGCCCAAAGAGTATAATCCATCGGGTTCGCGTCTAGTGAATTTGAGAGCCATTGTGTGGACGTTATGAAGTTCGGAACGTTGTGTTTTAGCCATTCGTGGTCCACTCGAACATTGTGAGACGGTGCCGAGTCCTGGTGAAACGACCATGGTCTGCCACCGAAATGCTAGCCTGCCCACGACTTCAAAGCAGGCTCCAGAATCCTTTCCTGATAATATTTCGCATTTACCTTGGCGCAGGGCTCGATGAAAACGATTGGAGAGCGCCCATCTGCGGGCACAGCAGCCCAATCCATTTCCTGTGCTGCCGGCGGGTGCTGCCTCCTGGTGGTCAATCGTTGACCCAAATTCCGGTATGAACGGTCGGTCAAATAAACCGAAGCAACTCTTTCGCTCTCTCAAGTCTGACTTGCTGCTGCTTGGGTGTGGATCATGTGTCTTTTGTATCTTGTAAGGTTGATGTTACGGTCAGATATTTTCAGTTCTTTCGCCATTTGAATGGCACTTCGTCGGGGATTTCGCTCAATTCGCTTCTTGACTTTTTGAACCATTTCACGTGACGTTGGAATCTTCCCTACCTTCTCCGTTGGAAATCCACTACTGATTTTTTTTCACGTTTACTCTCACAAAATGCGCAATTTTTCAGATAACTTTTTCGTATAATCCACAGTATTCTAAAAATCAGCAGCCATCCTCCAGCAAGCTAATTGGGACAACTTGCTCTTCATAGGCAACACATGGACTGAAAAGTCCCGGGCCTAACAAAGAAAACACATTAATTTGCCCATAGGTCGCCTATGAGTGTTCGTTTAGGGCTTTAAGTCTTCCTGCAGATGCTGCAAGGTTATGTGCAAAAAGATCTAACTGTGATCCACTGCTCCTACGACATTTGCCTCAGCGGGTAACCACGATCAATTAGTGCCACAGTCAGGTGCTTTTTGGCAACTTCGCTGACCGCCGCCCCTGCTTTGGACGTTGTCGGCTTTTCATGCCACTAAACCGGTCGTAGGTTTTGACCGCAACCTTGTAGCATGCTTTCGCTTTCATCTCCTCCTTGATTGGCTTAGCTCTAGGCCCTTTCTTACTCACAGAACTGGCACCATCAAGCTGCACTGGAGAGCGAAGTAAAGCTTCTTCCTTGTTAGTATTCACGCTTGCAACACTTTCCAGGTCCGAGTGTTCGCGGACTTTGGCACCCGTGCGTTGCATAACTTTTTTCGTATGTTTGTTAGTAGCATTACGACCACTGTAACCTGCTCCCGTTACAGTAGAAGTTTCGTCGCTTGAGTCAGTATTTGAGTTGATCTTTTTCGTACGACCACCTGTTCGCAGTAGTTTAAGTAGTATAAAGAGGAATTCAAATGGTCCACCATGGCAGCGCCCCATGCCGTGCCAAGGGCACAGTTACTCTCCAATGGGGCCCGGTGTTAGGGAGGCGCCGTTAAGATACAGCCGGTCTGGTAAACCCCTTGGCTGCAAGCCATCCAATGGGCACGGTGTCACATAACACCCTGGATTAAGGGATGGGCAAGGAGAGGAAATAATGGATGATGGGGGCTTAAGAATAACAAGGGATCTTCGTCGGTACGGTGATCATCGCATGGTGATTGGATGGCCACCAATTTCGCCGTAAAGTGGATGGATGGCTAGACAATCCCTAGATGGAGCTTCCTTCTTAGTTCGTATTGAGTTGGCCACCATGATATGGGAGTATAACCACCACCACTTAAGCCTCATCCCCGCGGCAAGGAGAGCAACATGATGAGGCCCGAAATGCATAAGCAGCTAGTCGCAGCTTAATATAGGCGGAATGTAGGTATGAAGATTTTTTAGGCGCCGTTCACCATAAAGTATAATTTAGTAAGAAACAAATAATTGTCGAAGATCGTCAAGATATCCCTATGCTATGGTTATGAAATAACTAGTACTAAAGCTGTGAGAGAGGCAAAAAAAATTCATTTACGTGCAGAACCTTCAAATTTAAAACTTTTAAAAATTTAAAACTTTTTAACATTTTTTTTAATTTAAAACTAAAAAAAATGTTTTTTCCTTTTATTTTAAAACCTTTTAAATTTTATGAAAAAATTTTCCCATTTTCCCTTTATTATGAGTTGGTAATTTGTATCACCTAAATTATTATTACAAACCTAATTACATTCGCTAATAAATAAATTCAAATATTATCGACCTTTGCGGCCCTGTAGTGCATTTAGGAGATAATAATCTAAGAATCATATTTGCTGTACAACTAATTCATTTCATATTTTTTTGTTAAAAAAACCATTTATTTAAGTATAAAAGTGAAAAAATATTTTATTCAAACTATTGTCCATCGGAAGCGGCAACTTTTTCCCATCTTTCAGGCAATTTATGGATTCCATCCAAAAAAAACTTCTCATCTTTTGCGCCGAGAAAGTCATCAAGCCATTTTTTAATACCGTCAACATTGGTGAACCGTATTCCAGAAAGGTGATTCTACATCGACCGAAACAAATGGTAATCAGAAGGAGCTATGTCTGGGCTATAAAGCGGGTGAGGTAGAATTTCCCATCCGGCATTTTCCAAATAATTTTTGGCCGGTACTGGAACATGCGGCCGAGCATTGTCATTATGAAAAATCAATTTATCGTGTTGGTCGCCCATTCTGGCCGTTTTTCGGCTACTGCTTGCTTCAAACGTATCAGCTCATAGTACAGCACACCCTTCTGATCCCACCAAATACAGAGCATTACCTTCAAACCATGAATATTCGGCTTTAGCTGGTTGGCCTGGCTTCATATATGATCTTTTAAGGTTTTGGGTTGTCGTAATGAATCCACTTTTAATCGCCAGTGACAAGACGATGCAAAAACGATTTCTTTTTGTGGCGATTAAGCAGCATTTCAGACATGCAAAATCGTCTCTCAACGTCTCTCGTCTTCAATTCGTGTGGCACCCAATTTCCTTGTTTGTTTGTGAATGCATCCGGCTGCTTTTAAACGTTTAGAAATAGCTTGTTGAATGACTTCCAATGATTTTCTTAAGTTCTTCTTGAGTTGGACATGGATCTTAAATCGAGTAATGCCTCCAATTCTTCGTCTTCAAACTTTTTTGATGGACTTGATTGCTCTTTGTCTTCTGTGTCAAAATCACCACTTTTAACTCGTGCAAACCACTGCTGACATACTCTAACCTCTGGAGCATATTCAGGATAAGCTTCTAAGAGTAAACGATATGCTTCTGTTGCACTTTTCTTTAAATTGAATAACAAATACAAACCTCCCCGCAAATACTGTTTTATTGGAACGTAATTTGACATTTTGACTGTGATAAAAAAAGTTTGTGTGTTTACTAATATTCACTGTTACATCGTCCCCTTAGTATAACAATAGCCTATGTGCTCATAGGCTATTATTTTTTTATTGAATTTTTGAATTCTCCATCGTCGATTTTATATGTGGTCAAACTTTTGCCAAATTCTAGTTCCACAAAGTGGGTCAAAACGTCAGTCAAAAAATAATAAATATTTACAGACATAACGAGATTTGAGTGAGAGCTACTTTCGACAAAAAGTTTGAAATTCATTTTCTCAAAACATCAAAAAATTTATAGGCTATTTTAATACTAAAGGGACGACATATCAGCTTTAATTGATTTTTTAGCGTGCTTTAACAGAGATCAGCTGACTACATAAATAGATATAAGGTTAGTAACAAATACGAAATTAATTAGTTGTACACCCGATATACAGCTATGTATGTTTATCTAAAATCTATATCTCTAACATAGCTAATGGCCAACATTCCTAATTCACAGCGATGTTTTCCAAACCAAAAAATATTCGAACTCTCAAACTGTGTTAACGCAGATGAATTGTAAAATCAAAAAAATGTACCAGCACGTAGCTGAATTTTCCGTTTTCCGTTGCTATTGAAGTGAAGCACTTTAAAATGTCTAATTTAATGGCATGCTTTTCGTTTTTGTTAGGAGAAACACAATATTTTATTATTATTCGTTTTAAAACGTAATCAATTCACTTAACACTTAAAATGGAGTAAATATTTATTAGATCAAACTAACATTTTTGAAAAGTCAGTGCACTGCCCAGAAACTTTCTTTTGCTCTCATGTCCATTGGCAATAATCTCGCAATTCATTTGAGTTATTGCGAAATTTCCATAATCTATGCTGCCCCTATTTTTCGCTTAGCTACTATGTGCTTTTTTCAAATCACTATTAACCGCAATTTTTAGAGCTCAGAAAATATACACAACAAAAACTACAAACGCTCTGTAGGTGATTATATTTGCAAACCTTAAAAATCATTCGAGTTGAAAATCAATTAAATTACCAACCAACTAACCAACCAACCTTGCAGCGCATGCGAACCAGCAGAAGTTCAAACAAATGCAATATTTATGAATAAATAAAAACGAAAATATATAAAAAATTAAAACAATAACAAACGAGCGTGCAGTTGCTGTGCACCTGAGTGCATTTTAATTGCGCAAATCAGCACCAAAATCAGTGAAACGGTGAAGAAGGATCAGTGAATGGAGAAGCGTTGGCACGCAGCTTATTTTCAGCAGCGAATAGTTGAGGCATGGCGGTGATTACACGCGAACGATGCAGCCAAATAGCTTAGCAATGCAACAATTATTTGTTGCCAAATAAGCGGCGCCATTTATGTACACCAGTTGTTTGGTGCTTGGCCGCTGATGGCTGAGTGCCACTGCGAGTTGTAATTGCTTGTTGCCAGCGCATATATACAAATACAAATGCATATGTATGTATGTATGTATGTATGTATGAGGTATGTATGTATGTACGTGTATGGGCACATGCATGCTAAGCTACATTGATTGCTCTTTAGTTAGATGCGTTTAATTTTCTAGCTTGAATGGCGTGTTACTTAAGTTAAACGGTTTTTTGTATTTTTTTTATTTCTATTTTTGTTGTTTTTTTTTTATGTTTTTGTTTTGTGTTGCACTGTGCTGTGCTGCAGATATACCGCACAGCTGTCATTGGTGTTGTCGCCTCAAATGCATTCGAACAAACAAAACAGTTTTTTTCTTCAAATAAAAATAATTCAAAGTGGGTTTAGATTTAATATCTTTGCATACTTAGAAACTCAATTTTTCATTTAAAATAATCGACAAATCGGCGAAACTGTAAACAACTTGCACCACATTCATAATCATCATCATTGAAGCTTTAAAGGTAAAATTCAAGATCCGAATAATCTATTGAAGATCATTCGTAGCTATCTAAGCAATCGCGTGTTCTTATACGAAACGCGAGAAGGATGCAAGACTAAACAAATAACAGCAGGTTTGGCCCAAGGATCAATACTCGGACCTGAACTTTGGATCGATGGGTCCTGCGAATAGAGATGCCTGTGCACATCGCATTTAGTGGGATACGCAGACGACATTGCAGCTGTAATAATCGCTCGAAATACTGACGAAGCCAAAAGGAAGCTAAATCAGGTGATTATCCGAGTTCAGACATGGCTAGAAGACCATGGATTACAGCTGGCCACAGAGAAAGCAGAGCTAATACTTCTAACTAGGAGACGTATCCCATTAGAAGTATCATAGATATACAAGTACTCTATGCCACTTTAGGGACAAAAAGAGTGATCAAATACCTAGGAGTGCAATTAGACATAACGCTAACTTACTGGTCGCACATAAATCATCCTGCCACAAGAGCTGCCAAAGTAAGCGGCATGTTAAGTAAGCTCATGGCAAGCCTTGGAGGTCCAACGCAGAACAAGCGAAAACTTTTAATGGACACAACGAACTCGATTCTTTTGTATGGATGCGAAATATGGGCAGATTTGCTAAGAGTGCATTGCCGGCGGAAAACTCTGCAATCTGTGCAACGCACCTGCACTCTCAACGAGGCTTCTTTTCACAGAACAGTATCTGAAGCACCGGTTTTAGTTAACAGCGAAACCATCCCTATAGACATTCTAGCACAAGAGCGTAAACGGAGATGGGATGCAAAAATCTCAGGAATCCCAGTACCACGCTTCTCCGATATTAGAACTCAAACGCTCACTCTTTGGCAGGCAAGATGGTACTCTGAACGGTACGGTAGATGGACTGCGATACTAATATCCGATCTAAAAAAGTGGTTACAAAGAAAGCACGGTGAGGTTAACTATTACCTCACACAGTTTTTGTCCGGACATGGGTCCTTTCGCAAGTATTTGTGGCGAATGGAAAAGTGAGCCTACCAAACTGCATAAATAGAGATTTTGAGTATGATGATGCGGAGCACACCTTTTTTAAATGCGAGAGGTGGAACATAGAGAGAACAGCTCTGCAACGAGCTATTGGTGTATATACACCTGAAGAAATTATCGACCAAATGATGATAGGCGAAGGAAAATGGAATGCCGTCGCAAATTTCGTGGAGGATATTATCCCGAAAAAAGAAACGTGAAATGGAAACTTATGTTGAAGAGCATTGAGCAAAGGTTTCTGAAAACAGGCGACCCTGGACGAAGTGAGTGAGTAAATAAGTGTCCTACTTAGGACGCCGTCTTGGCCCTCTACCTCGAAGCAATGCGGGAGCAGTCCCGGGGTGGGGGGGAAATTCCAAGAGAAGAGGAGGGGTATTTTTAGTGGAATCATAGACGTAGTAGTGACGGTGCGAAGACATTTTTAACCCAACTTCGCCGCCAAAAAAAAAATCATCATCATCATTGCTGGCTTGACGCTCCGGGTTGAGCCTTAGTCTCTCTGGCCCAAATTCATATAAATTTTGATACAAATTCACAATAGTGGCTCAGCACAAAATGCTACGTTTGTGAAGCTACATTTGCATTTTTCTTTAAAATAATTTGTTTTAGTAAAATACGGCTAAATAGTCGCATTATGTCCATTAATTTTTTGTCCACAAATAACGGTGACATCTACTTTTAAAATAATACTCCTACCCGACTTATTGATTTTGTTTAAAGTTTTTATGGCAGTCGGCCTAGAGTAGTCAACTCTCTTAGACCATGGAGGTTCATAGGGTACCACTGTGTAGCACGGCAACCTTATTGCTCATTTTTTCATGGAACCAGTTAGACTTTCTTATGAAGCGATGATAGGTTTTATCGCAACACCAAATAGTTCCGTAAGAGAGTCAAAATAGTATTTTCCTAACAATCTTGCTCTACTCCTAGCTAGACCGGACAATTACAGAGGAAGTGTTCTAATGTTTCTTCTTCGCCTCTACAGCTTCTGCAGTATTCATGCGAAAATACTCCTGGCCTAGAAGAATTTCCACCTAACAGCCAATGACCGCTGACGCAAGCCACGACTTACAAGATGTTCTCTCTTGAGAGGTTGAGTATTGAGAGAGAATCAAGGCTTAATGTCAAAGTTTGTGCTTCACATATATTCCGAGCAAATCCGCCAAACGCCTTAAATAAAAGAAAAATTGCATTAAAAAATATATATACATATATAAATGATAAAAATATACAATATATGCAAACTCTCACCTCATCATCGTTGTCTTTGTTTCATCGTCGTCATCTGCGTCGAAGGGTGTAGCCACTAAAACAATCCCTCCTCCTCTTCTGGGGAGATTACCTTCCCAGAACTACCTTGCATTACTTCGGGAAGGCCCAGTACGGTGTCTATTAAATGGACCAATACTATTCACCCACGTCTGGGTTCATCATATTTGTAGCCAGCTTTATGCTATAGGCTCGCCTTCTAACGCTTCTCTGCTGTCATACCAGTGGTATGTGTGGTATGCTCTCAGGTTCCTCTCGTATGGGCGTATGGATGTTATACGCTGTCGAGGCTTCTTTTGCATCTGCAGCAAAGAAGATGTTGCAGCAATATTATATCACCTTATGCCGTCAAGAGCACATGACTCGGCCGTCTGTTATTTGTCGTCAGTTCGTAGACAGTTGACCTCCTATTGAGGGCTGATTTGTTTTTCTCTGCATTTTGCGCTGCCACTCCGCGTGGTGCAGGTGCAGCGTTATCCTCTTTGCAAAACTTTTAACTGCGTTCCAACAGTCATTTGATGCACACATGTTAATCGTTGCCGTTTTTGCCTTCCAAACTCGTTCATTATGAAGAACCCATCGCACTATTTTGCCTAAATTGTTTGTCGAAAGCTCCGGCCTTCCACATCAATATTATCCAATAAAGGCAGAAAGTAATTGGTTAAAAATAATTGTCAAAAACATCTGTCGGGTGTTTGGTCGAGCTTCTCCTCCTATTTGTGGTGTGCGTCTTGATGTTGTTCCATAAAATACTTGGCTAGCGTATTGTAATATTATATCTGGTGCCAGCAATAGAAGCTAATGTTTTGCCTCTTTTTCGAAGAAGTATGACCTAATGATGACTCCAGTCCAAAATCTGTACTAAAAAGCTCCATTTACTACAGATCCCAGATGTCTAAATCTTTGCCAGACGAGAGCAGAGCAGCTGAGAAGAAGGTGTTGAGATGATTCGCGTTCTATTTTGACAATTTTTTTTTGTTTGCCTACAATATTGAGCATTTTCTTCCATACGAAGCACATACTTAGAAGCCTTCGATTCTTAAGGTTCCTGTTATACAAAGAACTATATTTTTATAAAATAATATCGAAGAAAAGTACTGCGAATATTGTAAAAGTATAAACTGTCTCAATTATGTGAGCACAAGTTTGCGTATGCACATAAATGAATGCACCATTTTGTATCTTCTAATTAGGGAAAGATTCATTCATATATATACATATATAAGTATTTTTGTGAGAATTAACTTGCCTTCATACAAACATACATACCTACATGCATATAATAAATGAGTACTCGTATCTTCTTTCAGTGGTCACTGCAGAGCCATACAACAGCTTCGACCGCATCGCATACATCACAAACAGCCACATTTCCCACAGCAAAGAACGTTTGGGCGGGCCGAGAAGATCCCATGCAGACGATTTTTGGAAAATATGGAAACGGTGTCACAAATGTTGAGTCTGGCATTGCATTGCCACACAGTCAGCACCATGTGGAAGATGAAGTTAATGTGGTAAGTGTTTGAATAAAATAATAAATCGCTTGAGTAATTTACATTTCTCTTCGCACCCCAGCTACTGGATCCCGCTAATGAAGAGCTACGTAGTCGAATTTCACAAATGTTGAAGAAGTCAACGCTCGACAGCGATGACAAAGACTGTCTACAACAGCTGATTCGATTGGTGCAACATTTGGATTTGATAGCGCAACGCAGCGGACCCAACTCACTGAATACCAACTCGTGCTCGAGCGATGAAGCCAACAGTTTGGACTTGGTAAGCGTTCACTTATATCCAAGGCGCATTCATTAAAGGTGTCAAAGAAAAGTATTGGCAATGTAAGAAAAGAACAAATCAGCTGATTTACCGACACCACCTTTAATAGATTCGCCTTGCTTACATCCGCCTAAGTACTTGAAAGTTACTTTGACAGCTACTCTGTTGCGTATTTGCGTTTACAAAAATATAACAGTTTTTTTACGTATTTGCTTTCGAAAATTCTATCAAAAAGCATTGCATACATATATTTTAAATTCAATCATTTCTCGTCTAGCAAAATAAAATAAAAATACTCTTTCACTCACTTTCAAATTACGTGTACTTATCATTACTAATAAATAAACATTTTTACTTAAATTTTTCCCCAAATAAAACATCTGAAAATTAAAGGCAAAATCGCGTATATCGGACTATAGTTCAGCATCATCGCCGTCAAGTGCTCGTTCCGCATACGAAGCGAGCAGCAACAGTAGCAACAGCCATCCAAACTTAAAGTCAGTCACAAAATCTGCCGTACCTGCCACACAGCCCTCCAACGCAGCACGTATTGTTGCAACTGTTTCGCCTTACAATAGTTCACCACAGCATCAGGCGAATTATAGCCAAAATAGTGGTAGCAATCAGCTGGTACCCACGAATACACCAACCGATTCCCCGCGTAAGTCGCGCCAGGCCTGGCAAAGTAACAGCCTTAGCGAGAGTGGGGTATTCGTTGAGTCAGATTTCTTGAGTGACGTCAGTGAAAATAACGCCTGCACTCAGACCGATTTCGAGGACGAAAGTGTCGCACACGCAGCGCGCGATTTTTGCAACGAATTACAAAAACTCCAGCACACTGATCCTACACATAAGGTCGGCGCCACCAAAGTACCTGCCCAACTGTCACAAAGTTTAAGCGAGCAAAAGCGATTGCAGTATTATAAGGAACGTGTGGCATTGCTCGAGAATAAGGTTCTGGTATACGAGAGTTCCGGTGACTTGCAGACCAAGCATTTGGCTGATCGTCTCCAACGTGAGATTCTACTCGAAAAGGAATTGAAGGAGCTACGTGATCGGGTCGAGTTTTTAGAGAGTGAAAACTTGACACTCGAGGAAGAAAAGTGTGAATTTGAAGAGGCTGAAAACGACACACGTTTACGCCTACAGCGGCTTGAGGTAGAGCTAGAGATTCTCAGTCAACGAAACGTTGAGCTGGAAATGTCCAGAGAGGCGTTGAGTGCCAAGTACAAAGACTGTCGTTCTGAGTGTTTGATTTTACGTGACGATCTAAACGCAACCGAAACGCAGATTCGTCATCTCGAGGAAGATAAACAAAAAGCCAAAGAGAATCTAGAGATACTTCATAATTTGTTGCCATTGTTATTGACCTATCACACCACGGTCGCGTTCACGCAGTGGGCGAGCACAAACAGCAACGAATATATCCAACCAGAAACGCCTAAGAAAACACACGAGAGTCATTCACTTGGCAAGAACATAGAGACTAAGATGGGTAACGTAGCACCAATGGTTTCCGATCGTATGAACGATATGTTACCTGCATTTGCGGGTAATCAGTTCGATCGCGCCTCTCGCATGACAAACTTTAACTGCGACAATCAATTTTACAATAATGAAACTCCTGAAGTTTCGAGCTGTGTGTGCCAGTACCTGAAAGAAGAAGTGGAAAGCTTGCGAAATCAGATTAGGGACCTAAATTCTCGTCACTACGAGGCCATGGAGTCTGCTGATTGTCATTGGGTGGAGCTGGAGCGGCAGTATAAGGATCGCGAAGAGGCGTTCCGTGCCAAGGAGTGTTGCCTCAAATCGAAAATACAGAAACTACAGGACTGTTTGCGCGATGACGCACGCGCCGCCAATGAAAAGATCTGTCAATTAGAAGATGCGGAGCGCGACCTAAAGAACTGTCTTGTGCGTGTATCGAAGGAACATCGCGACCTACTGGATGATCATGAACTGATCAACACCGAATTCGAACGTGTGAAGGAACAGCTGGACGCATTGAAAGCACAGCAAAAGCCAACAATTGATCAGCTCGAACAGGAAAAGAAACTTAATAAGACATTGAGCGATGAATTGAGTTTTATGCGAAAACTCCAACAAGAAACCGAATCAAGAAATTTAGCCGAAATGGAAGCCCTGCAAGCACAACTGTTCGAATTGAAGAAGGAGTTCTTACATATCGAAGTGACCAACAGCGAACTGAAGGAAGAAGTGGCCACGTTGGAGCAGCAGATTGCAAAATTGCAGACCACCGAGAAGGAATTTGAAGACAAGATACGCGTACTGCAAGACGAGGTGAAGAGCAAGGAGGAGATGGTGCAGAAATTGGAGAAACGGCTGGAGCGCTCGGAGGGCTATAGCTTGGCACAGGAGCTGAGCGGTAGCCCATCGAAACGTTTCAAACGAGAAGATGTTAAGGATCTTAAAACGGCCAGCTCCGCTTTAGGAAATGCCCTGCGTAACTTCAAGGTAATGTAATTGTTATTCATTAATCAACTTTTAAAAACAATTTATTTCATTCAACATCCCCATTTGTGTAGGAATGCGATACAAGTCTTCCTTCGCACCAGCAATTCTCTAGTGTGGCGCGCGATGTGAAGCGACTGGCAGATAGTCTTCTGCATGGCGATTCGCTGGACGATGAGGTAAGCGTTAAGTTAGACGAAACTGAAGAATTCAATATTGAGTTAGTTGTGAAAGAACAAATCGCTGAGGAGCCTGCTGAGGTTTCTCAAACAGAAAATATGCAACAACCAGAGGAACATGGCGAAGAGCCTGCGCCCGTTGAAGATTTAACAGTAGCTATGGCACTTATCCCACAGTTAGTTATTGACGAATGTCTCAAGCCCCTATTCATGACCCCCAAAGAAAAACCCACTTGTCTGAAGCAAATATGCGAGGTGCCATCCGAGTTGCGCATGCTTTCAGCAAGTCAGCGCGAGACAACGAGAGCTTCAGAAACAATCAAACGGCTCTCGCTGCCAACCTCTCAAAGGAACTGGAAGCGACGTTTGAGGCGCCGCGCTCTACACACACGAGTACGACGCATTGTGTCGTGTTTCAACCCATATCGACCGATGCGATTCCATGATGTAAGCGATGTAGATATAAGCCAATCGGAAATACTACAGCGCTTCGACAGCTTCCATTCACTGCGCGAAGATGCGTCGCTACATAGAATAGACGTCTGCACCGAAACAGATTTTGATAAAATCGATAAAGAGACAGAGACTGAAGGCGTTTGCATCGAAAGCAAGGAGAGTAGCGTTCAGGTGAATGACGATATGAACCCAGAACGCCTGCTCGATTGCGTGCCTTCGCAGACTCGTGTGTTTCTGAATATGCTAAAGACGTCGATTCCACCAAATTCCCTAGAACTGAACGAGTTCAATAAGAATCTCTTGAAACGTTGGGAAGCCGACAAGGAGTTTCGTGATGGCTTAGAAATATTGCAAGCCTATTCGATTTTCGACACGGACAACAATGAACAGGTATCTGCGGAGAACTACGAGCATTTCGTGAATGCGATGTCGTGCCTGCATGTGCTCGAAGAACTATTTAAGCCGTTAAAGGTGCCGGTGCGTATTGCCATTATGCGCTCACATACATTTTGCACATAAACACCCACATACAAGTACACAGTTGCTAGAGTTGCGTTGATTAATGACTGATTATTTGCAATTCCCCAGATTATGCAACAAATCGAAGATCAAATTAATGAACAGCTCATGGATTTCCATACCAAAAGAATGGAATCGGAGTTCTACTGCACTGTCTACTATCCGGTTAAAAGAGAAATGCGGCCAGAGGTACTTAATAGTTATGGACTCCTCATGGCCAATCCAATGTAAATATCAATGGGCATCGGCGCGAGTTGTGTGATTGATGTGATGGATAGTGAAGCCTTCATGAACGGATTTTTGAAATATGTATAAATTCATATCAATGTATTCCAAGTTTGCACAACATTTGTAGGGCGCGCTCTTAAGAGATGTTTAATCGAATTGTACAAAAAAATTAACAAAACAAAAAAAATTGTTGTAATGAAATGCTACAGTAAATGACGCAATATGCGTACCCTTTCCCCAGTCTGCTAAACGAGACTTATTAAATAGACTGCCATTTTGAACCCGAAGACAGGGCCAAATCCATTTCAACTACTTACCCGTAGAGCATCCCTAATCTATGTATGTCATCTCTAATATTTTATTTGTATAAAATAAACACTCAAAAACTATGAAATGTCAGAAAATTTTGTTCATTTATAAAACTTTCAAACTGGAAGCAAATTGAAATGAATTTCCTTTGAATTTTCGTTTATTGTTAATTTAATTTTCGTACGTCAAAATTCCCTGTAGAAATAAGGAAAAAAATTGCAAAAAACCAACCATTTGGCAGTACTTTGTACGATGGATAAAGAAAGGAAGGCCTGTAATCGGTCATCGTGTGGAAATAAAATGAAATGTGCCCCATTGAATAAAGAGACGAAGCGATCGCCTCAAATTTCGAACAGACCCGGACCGCATTCAGGAAGAATTGCTTCACCAAATGCTGGCAATTCCACGCAGATACTATACGTTGAGCCGAACTTTACGGAAACTCCTAGTGAGTATGACATCTTCTATGATTGCTTTAGCGATGTTGACATAAGCGCCCCAAACTCTGTTGTCCGTTCCAAGAGAGGGCAAAGTGCCCCGCCTCCTGGAAAAGATCCTGCAATGTTGCATGATGCGTTAAATAAAGTCATTATCGCTGCCCAAACGCTTCTGGTGGAATATGAAAGAGGCGGTCGTAAGGGCCGTAAGGGGTGCGGTGCGGGTTGTCGATGCAAGGCGCGTAATATAAAACCTCAATCGCGTAATGTCCAATTGGAGGTTACAGCAAAGTTCGCCGCAAGTAAAACGAATAGCTCTACAAATATTCATATTGATCCGATTACATTTACAATACCAATGAAATTGCATTTGCAAAGCCAACAACAACACGACGAACCCTTTTCGGAGTCTCAACAGTCATTTAAAGCGAGCGAACCGATGCCGATGCCGATGCACTACCGCGACCAGATGCCAAAAGTGGGTTCTTCGATGGAACCAATACGCACTGCAACAATAACGGCCCCACACACTGAAGTGAGCTGTAAGGCGGCATAACACGAAACAGCAAACATCAAACACAAATTATATGTATTATCATTCTCTATTAGGTATGCCAATGGAAGGACCTGGACAAGCATTTGATTTGCATGCGGCTCTGTTGCAGCAAATGACAGTCGTCCAAGCTGGTTTCATGCCATTTCCTTTCCAAGGTGACGATGACTTGCCAAAGGAAGCACCTCCCACTCAAGGGACTTCGTCGAAAGTGACAATACAAGCACCTGCAACTGCTTTGGTCTCGACAACGAAAAAATTATGTGGTGAAGTTTGCACAATCGAAAGCCTACAAACCCCCTCGGTTGACCCATTCTTAACACCATCTTTGGCACCTGTAACTAAGGGACCGTTTTTGGCCACAATTGCAGCATCATCGGTGCCATCTGTAGCTGTATCGAAGGCACAGCAACTGCCGGAGTCTGCAAGCCGAGGCGTGTGCGCATTATGCGGAAAAGGGGGGGAAAATTCGAATATGCAACCACAAACCGCTAATAGAACTCCATGTAGAATGTGCTCGAAGGGAAAGTCCGTACCGCCTCAGCCACTCAAATTTACATCACAGTCGCAGAAAATTGGGTGCGGAAAGTGCTCAAAAGGACAAGTATCTCCTGCAGAGCTGATGCCGCCAATGCCAAAACTGATTGAACCTGGTATTGCAGCAGATGCCGAACCTAATATGGAAATAAAAGCTTCAAAACGCCTATGCAATATTTGCTCCTTGCCACCGCTTTCAGAACAAAAGGAACCATTATCGAAAAGCTCATGTGGTATAATTTGCAGCAAAACATCATCTACACCATTTCCTAAGGAACGTGGCATTAGTCAAGAGCAACAGGCTTTAAAACCTCCGCCACCTCCACCGCTACTGGAACCGTTGACGAATGTGAAAAGAACTTGTGGCATTTGCTCAAAGAAACAGCCAGTATCTCAAGATGTGCCTCCTGTAACGAAAGTGTTATCGGAAGGTTTAATGTCCACTATGAGCGCACCGTCAGTTCTATCTCAAATAAAACCTTGCAATGTTTGCACCAAAAGCGCAGGGCTTCCCAGAAGTCAACAACAAGCAGAGCTAGACGATTCCGCTGAAAATAAAACAAATCCATGTGGAGTTTGCACTAAGCGTATTTGCTGTAGTTGTTCACGAGGAGTGGCTGGACCAATGACTAACGCGCCTGCCTCAATAGAATTTGAAAAAGGACCATCTGGCATTTGTTCACAAGGAGCACCCATAAATATATCAGAAGAAAAAGGTCCTTGTGGAGTTTGTTCAAGAGCGGCACCCGCCCCAATGCAAGCCGAAAAAGGACCGTGTGGAATTTGCTCCAGAGGAGCGGCTCCAAGTGCAGTAGAGGAAAAAGGACCATGTGGTATTTGCTCCAGAGGAGCGGCTCCACTTGCAATAGAGGAAAAAGGACCATGTGGTATTTGTTCCCGACGTGCGTCCAAGAGTATGACAGAGGAAAAGGGTCCTTGTGGAATTTGCTTAAGAGCGACAGCCGCCCCAATTCAAGCCGAGAAAGGACCATGCGGGGTTTGCTCCAGAGGAGCGGCTTCAGTCCTAACAGAACAAAAAGGGCCATGTATTTGTTCTCTACAAGCTCCCAAGACTATGGTAGAAGAAAAAGGTCCTTGTGGAGTTTGTTCAAGAGCGGCGGCCGCCCCAATGCAAGCCGAGATAGGACCATGCGGAGTTTGCTCCAGAGGGACGGCTCCAGTCGGAACGGAAGAAAACGGGCCATGTATTTGTTCTCTACAAGCTCCCAAGACTATGGTAGAAGCAAAAGGTCCTTGTGGAGTTTGTTCAAGAGCGGCAGCCGCCCCAATGCAAGCCGAGAAAGGACCATGCGGAGTTTGCTCCAGAGGAGCGGCTCCAAGTACAGTAGAGGAAAAAGGACCATGTGGTATTTGCTCCAGAGGAGCGGCTCCACTTGCAATAGAGGAAAAAGGACCATGTGGTATTTGTTCCCGACGAGCGTCCAAGAGTATGACAGAGGAAAAGGGTCCTTGTGGAATTTGCTCAAGAGCAACAGCCACCCCAATGCAAGCCGATAAAGGACCATGTGGGATTTGCTCCAGAGGAGTGGCTCCAGGTGGAGTAGAAGAAAAAGGACCATGTGGTATTTGTTCCCGACGAGCGCCCAAGTGTATGGCAGAAGAAAAAGGTGCTTGTGCAATTTCTTTAAGACCAACAGCCGAGAAAGGACCCTGTGGGATTTGCTCCAAAGGAAAGGGGGAAAGAAAACCTTGTGGAGTTTGTTTAAGGGGTCCCACTTCACCGAACCAAGAAATAAGAGGCCCTTGCACTATTTGCAAGAAGAGTCCAACACCCGCCGTATCGGCTGAGGCGCGAAGCCTCTGTGTCATTTGCAAAAAAATTCAAGTCCCAGAAGAGCTATCGAAAATAGCAACATGTAGCATTTGCAGCAAACCCATATCCCCTGACACAACATCCTTCAATATTCAACCATGTGGGCAGTGCGGCAGTGTGGGAGCACCCTGTGGAATGTGTGCTCCAGATGCTTCAGAAAATGAAAATGCTAAAGAGCCAGTGCCGGTCAGTCAAACCAAGTATTACAAAGCATTGCCGCAGCACAAAGATATTCACATTTGCTCGCCATGCCGCTACGATCCCAGTCCACTGATGGATGAAGAGGGAAATGTTTTTTGCCCTCACAACTGTGGCTGCTGTCTATGTCCTTGGCGGAAACGAGCCACCGATAGCCAAATCGAGCAAGTCAAACATGAAAAAATCAAGGTATGCAAATGTCGCATGCGAGGATCCATTTTCTCTGACTACACATCACGCGCTAAATGCAGCAATACATCCTATTTCGATTGCTGCCCCTGTCGCGAAAAAGCGGAGGCAAAGTATTTGGAAATTACTGGCGAAGAGATGTGGAGTGTCGACGAAAGGATGGGAGCACGAATACGCGGCGAACCCGTAAATCTGGAAGATGTTGTCGAATACAAGCGCGATGTGTAACGTAGATTTATTTGTTGTTGATGTTTGTAAAGGGCATTCGCCGTTAGTGAGTATCTCAGTGATGCCCGAAATTGGCAACTGATAAATTCAGTATGACAAAGATGTACAAATGTAAATATACATACATACGTACTTTTGTGCATAGAAATGTTGCAGTAAAGAGTACAACAAAATCAGTGAAGACATTGTAAATGTGAAGTTAAATAAATTGATTGAATAAGGATCTTTTGAAAAGAAACACAAGAACGATTTTTAATCCAAATAATTCGTTTTAAGATCCATGCGAGTGCTTAGCCTTCACCTTGTCACTGTTTACATACAAATTTTAAGATTTTAATGCACACCAGAAATAAGAGGATGAGCTCGACCAAACACCCAATAAAGGGTGTAGGCGCCGATTACATATGCAGGATGCGTACGGTATTTCAGGAAAATTACAGCGTAGAACTATATAAACTTTTGGTTCGAAATTATGAAGAAAATTTAATGAAACCACGAAAATTTGAACAATATTAACTTGTTATTTGTATATCCATAAAGCGTTCAATAGAATTTCAATTAGCTGCAATAACCTACTCGTTCCGGGCCCGGAAACGATTGCATGGACGAATCAAATGCTCACAACACCTAAACCTCTAGCGGTGGCTGGAAACTGCGTGTGCATGACAACAGACAGGAAATCCTATAGGAAAAAATAGGAAAATAGGCAGCTGTCATTTCTGCGCCTGGTCTTTTGGTCCTTTTATTTCTTGGTTCGGTGAAGTGGAACTCCTTAAACAAACTCCACAAGGTTTTCTTTCCCTTTTCCTTTGGAGCAAATCCCACAGGGTTCTTTTTCGGCTGCTGCTCTTGAAGAAGTTCCACAAGAACTTTTTTCTTCTGCCATACACTTGGGCGGCACAAAAAGGCTTTTTAATTGATTACAAAGTTGTCATGTTGATCTTTTTAGATGAATGCGCCTCTCCTTAAAGGTGGTGGCACTAAACCAACAACAACAATTTGTATGTTTGTTTGCCAAAGCAAAGTATTGGGCAAGTAGAAAACAAAAAATTAATTCGCTTTGCTTCACTCTGGGCTGACAGCCACATGGACACGGCGAAAGAAAAAAAATAAATAAATCAGCTGATTTACCGATACCAACTTTAATAGACTTGCCTTGGATTTTTCGTGGCATACGGAGCTAAATCACCTAATTTTTGAATGGTCTGAACACTTTCATTGGTGAATGTTTCGTCCAATTCTAATTTATTCATATTTTTATATATTTTTCACAGCCAAGCCTTCTATAGTAGGAAAGTATAGAACAACTCAAGCTATCCTTTGCCCTTTCCTGCACTTATGGCATACATAATTCTTCGCATAAATCTTGTGAAAATGCGTGACGTATAAGAAAAAATATGTAATCCAATAATAGTTAGAAATTTACTTGAAATAAATTGTAAGCGCATAGAAAAAAAATTTTTTAACGATCGAATTTTTTTATGTGGAAGAAAATACCCAACACCGTCATGAAAAAAAAAAGAAAATGGTAAAAAATCTATGTTTTTTAAACCACTTGAAACTTGCACTTTATTATTTGGACTATAATTTAGACACTAAAATTCATTGGACTATAAAACTGCATACCCGAACATTTTTCAAAGATTCGTATCAAAAAAAAAAAATTTTTGATGAAAATTTGTTGGATTTTTTACACATCTTCACAAAGTTTGAAAATGGAATCTTTTTGGTTTTGAAGGAGTATGAAAAAAAAAATAGTAACATGAAATGGGAAACAAACAAATTGTCGAAACTTATCAAAGAATCCTTGTCTTATTCATATGAAAGATGCTAAAACTCACTGCATTTATATAGGGCTATCTAGTAAGTTATTTGGATATTCAAAGAAAAATGCTATTTTTTAATATAAATGGTCGCATGTTTATTTCATTATAAGGAGAAGGGTATGCCGTTAATAGTGGAAAATAACATCACGCAAATGACCACCACGACCACGCCTACAAGACAATATCCTTTTCATGAAATTTTCCATAACCGCATTGCAAAGTGGCTGCCCTATGACCACGATAGCCTCACGAATTCCATCTTGGAGGTCTTGAATCGACCCTGGGCTTTTGGCGTAGATCTTCTCTTTCACGTGGCCCCAAAGAAAAAAGTCGCAAGATGTTAATTCACAAGATCTCGCTGGTCAATTGTGATCACCTCTTCGAGAGATAACACGGTCCGGAAACTTTTCCCGTAAAAGATCAATGGTTTCGTTGCTTGTGTGGCACGTAGCGCCGTCTTGTTGAAAATAAACGTTGTCCAGATCAATACCATCCAATTCCGGTGATAAAAAATCATTAATCATCTCTCGATAGCGCAATCCATTCCAAAATAACACCTGTTATTGGAAAACCCTTTATACCTATGCGAATAATGCAGGGTTGTGCGGTTTAAAGTACAGCAAAGAATTTTTTTAGTGTGAAAAGGATTATTTGAGTGATACTTTACAAGATATGGGTCCCTAGAGCCATCTATCGCGAAAATAATGGATTTATTTTACCCCAAACAAATCATCATTTTCATTTCCTCTGGTTGCTTGCTAGGAACACTTGCTGCCTTTACATTTGCGTACGAGTATTTGTAGCTCTTTGCTATTTTGGGGTGATATGAAATAAATGTTTTAACTAAAATTATTTCCACCTTCACGTATTCCACCTGCTTTGAATTTGATTTTTTTTTCTTCTATGTTTTTTTTGTATATTTGACACGAGAACACGGACTAAATATTAAATTCAAAATTATTATTGAAATAATTCGTAGATTTTGTCAAAATATTTTTTGTTATCTAATTTTCGGTTTTTGGCGAATTGTCCTTTGTATTTATTTTCTGTTTTCAGGCACAGCAGAGAAGTGCTCCCAAACTGATACTCACCGAGATTACGCGCATCTAAGTAGCGCCCAAACAATACACCTAAGAATAGAACCCCATGCTCAGTACGGTGCAATGTCCTGCATCAACTACCCATCCAACTATCGTGTAATTATGGAATCCAACGCGCCGAGTAATGTCGATCAGTCCCCAACAGACGCACGACCATTATCGTCCGTACAGTGTTCGTGTCAACGTTCTTTCCAGCAGCCCAACCATCAACTGCACCAACAGCAACAGCAACATCAGAAGCCACAGCCACAAGCCTATCAGCAGCAACACCAAAGTCACCAACAAACGCCGGCACTACAGTTGGGAACATGCCTGCATCACCAGGCTGAAGAACAAGCCTCGGCGAAAAGCCAATCCAGTCCACAAGAATCGCAAAATTCGCAAGCTTCCACTGGAACATCGGCTGGACCGTTCGGTAAAAGTTATTACCAACGTTCCACGTCAGAATTGGGCGGTCAGTTAAGTTACCGATGTCCCTTCGAAATCTCCATATCATCGGCGCACTCTTCGTCAAAACCGTCTTACGAAATACGTTTGCCAAGTGGCATGGCAACTATCAGCTGTCCCGGCCGAAACTCGACAAGTGATGAAGAGTTCTATTCCTTAAGTTCAGCGTCATCAGAACAGGATGACTGCATGCCAAGAAGCAAACCAAAATATAAAAAAGAAAGTGCCGCAAAGTCAAAGTTTATGGATTGTGACTGTGATTGTGCTTCTCCTCTTGAAAAGAACAGCCCTAATGCGTTTACAAGTCCTCCTCGAAATGTTGCAATACTCGAGCTATTGCGCGAAATTGTACAATTAGTCAATCAGGCGGACGAGAGTGGCACTGGCTGCGGTTGTGGTGTTGCATCTACGAAAATCCGTAATATTGGTGCCCTTGGCTCCGAAGAAGCGGCAGCGGATAATGGCCCATTCGGTTCCGAATTTAAAATTAAATTCAATCCTAATCGCAAAGGCAGCAGTCCAAACGCATCGTGCGCCCAGAAAGAAATGTCCGAACCACAACCCCTAGGTGAGCCCATTAGCATACCATTACAGTTACCTTGCAATCTTATCATCACACCCAACCTACTGACCTGTGCACCTTGCCCTCATGTACCGATTGCGGCGGCACAAACTCCAGGCCAACTGCAAATCGCTGCACAATCAGCAGAACCTTGTAAGCCTACAGCAAAGCCACATATGAAAGAAGCAACTGCGAAGGACTTTTGCAGTTCGAAAACAATGCCCTGCAGTTGTATTGGAGATCTCGAGTTGATTGAGGAGATAGCAGCTTTCGCGCTAGCTGCCGATTGCAAAACTCGCACAGAACCATCTAGTCAGGCATGCGAGACGAATGATCTGTTTGGAGCTGGTGCAACGTTTGAACCGAGTTCCATGGTATGTAACAAAGCTTGTCCCGAAGAATGCATCTGTAATCAGCCCTGTATTTGTCCGGTACATGGTTTTTACATGCCAGCGGCTGCACACGGCGAATCGTCAGCTGCACGTGACTGTTCCCAAACGATCGATGAAGAAGAGTGTGAATGCATGGACGGTGAGGATACCGGAATAGTTACGGAACCCAGCCAGTCGAAAACACATATGTTTACCGCGCCATCAGCTACAACTAACGGTTCGAGAAAGAGCAGCGAATGTACCTGCTGTCATTGTCAAGCGATGCGTGATAAACAACATTGCACCACAATTGCGACTACGGAGCAGTCGCTCAACAAATCTAGCTGCAGTGAGTTGGTAAGTAATATGATTTGATTTCGCTAAGCTGTGTGCCACTTATATCGTACATTATTTTCTATTTAATAGAAATTCTTTATCGATTCTATTATAATGGACCTGGATGCGATGGAGAAAGCGCGGCGTAAGAAACAAGCCGAACAGGTAATAATGCGATAACTTTAAGTTGCAAGTGGCTTTAATTCTGTCTAAGTTACTAAGTTACTGAGCGGTGGGCGCCATAGCCAAATGGGTTGGTACGTGATTCCACCCGGTAGTGCAGCAAATGACAGAAAACATGTTTTTTTTTCTAATGGCAAACCACCGATTGTATCTCTGCCATGAAAAAGCTCCTTATAAAAAATAGCTTCCATTCAGAGGTGGCGTTAAACTGTAGGTGCCTCCATTTATGGAACAACATCAAGACGCACTCCACAAATAGGAGGAGGAGCTCGGCTAAACACATAACAGAAGTACAATTATTTATTTACTTTTGTAATCGAAATAATGGGTTACAGCGCCCACTTATACAAATGGACCTTAATTTAAATATTTCCGCCCTATGCTCCGTCTAGGAGCGATAATATGTGCAGAGAGATGTTTTGCTTTTTCTTTATGTAGTAGGTCTTTCTTCTTCTTTTTAATTGGCGCTATAACCGCTTACGCGATTTTGGCTAAGTTTAACAAAGCGCGCCAGTCGTTTCTTTCTCGTGCTAACCGGCGCCAGTTAGACACACCAAGTGAAGCCAAGTCCTTCTCCACCTGATATTTCCACCGCAGAGGAGGCCTTCCTCTTCCTCTGCTACCACCAGCTAGTACCGCATTAAATACTTTCAGAGCCGGAGCGTTTGCATCCATTCGGACGACATGACCCAGCCAGCGTAGCCTCTGGATCTTTATTCGCTGTGCTATGTCTATGTCGTCGTAAAACTCATACAGTTCATCGTTACATGGCCTGTAGAGTGTTAGTTTTGTTCGTCGAGAGAGGACTTTACTGCTCAATTGCCTACTTAGTCCAAAGTAGCACTTGTTGGCAAGAGAGATTATACGTTGGATTTCCAGGCTGATATTGTTATCGGTGTTAATGCTGGTTCCTAAATAAACGAAGTCTTTTACAACCTCGAAATCATAACTGTCAGCAGTGACGTGGTTGCCGATACGCGAGTGCGCCAACTGTTTGTTTGATGACAGGAGGTACTTCGTTTTGTCCTCGTTCACCACCAGACCCATTCGCTTTGCCTCGTTATCCAGTTTGGAGAAGGCAGAACTAACAGCGCGGTTGTTAAGGCCGATGATGTTAATACCATCGGAATACGCCAACAATTGTACGCTCTTATAAAATATTGTGCCTGATTGATCCTCTCCAACATCAGGTTAAAGAAGTCACAAGACGCGAGTCACCCTGTCTTAAGCCTCGTTTGGTATCAAACGGCTCGGAGAGATCCTTCCCAATTCTGACGGTGCTGCTGGTGTTGAGCAACATCATCTTGCATAGCCGTATTAATTTTGTGGGGATACCAAATTTCTCCTTTTTCATGGTGTTTTTCCAAGATTTGGCGTATTGTGAATATTTGATCGCTGGTAGACTTTCCAGGTCTAAAGCCAGTCTGATAAGGTTCAATCAGTTGGTTGACGGTGGGCTTCAGCCTTTCACACAATACGCTCGTTAGAACCTTAAAGGCGATATTTAGAAGACTAAAAGACGCGGTAGTTGGTATAGATTGTAGGATCACCCTTCTTATGGATTGGGCAGAGCACTCTTAAATTCCAATCGGCAGGCATGCTTTCCTCAGACCATATTTTGCATAGAAGCTGTTGGATGCACCTTACCAGCTCCTCGCCGCCATGTTTGAATAGCTCAGCCGGCAGTCCGTCGGCACCCGCGGGTTTGTTGTTCTTTAGCCGCTTTATCGCTATTCTCACTTCGTCATGGTCGGGTAGCGGAACGTCAATTCCGTCGTCGACGATTGGGGTATCGGGATCTTCACATTCTCTGGGACATGCGCAGCTATCGCTGTTCAACAGGTTCGAGAAGTGTTCCCTCTATAATTTAAGATTGCTCTGGATGTCAATCACCATATCGCCGTCTTTGGTCTTACAGGAAAACACCCCGGTCTTAAAATCTTCTGTAAGCCGTCGAACTTTCTGGTAAAATTTTCGAGCGTTGTTCCTTTTGGTCAGCATCTCAAGCTCCTCAAACTCACGTATTTCGACCACTCGTTTCTTCTTTCGGATAATACGTAGCTCTTCCTTTCTTAGCTCTTTTTTTCTTTCCTTTATTCTCATTCATATATATTTTATTATTCATTTTAATCACCGTTTTATTTAAATTTAGAACCTTTACTCAATACGCAAATTTTAGTTCGTGTTTGTTTTTACTTTGCGATCAGCTGTTTTTCTCACTTGCAAATTCTTACAAGTAAAAATGTATCCAGTAAAAACATGCAGCTTCCCCTCAAAATGAAATGTTTTTTACTCTCTCGCTTTCCCCTACTTTGCAAGTTTTTTGGGTACATGAACACCAAAAGTTGGTAATTTCTAACAACTGTTACAAAGTGTTATTTGCAAGTTATTTGTTGTGTTATTTGGTTCAAGAACAAACCCCATCTCAAGGTATACAATAACAAACATCTTCCGCATGCCCTGCCTCTTATGACTTTGAAAGTTTGTATGGCTTTATTCTTTACCCCACCTAAAGCCGCTTCTGCGGGTATGCGATTCAAAAAATGAAAGATTAAAAATAAAATATTTCTAAAAATCACTTATCATCTATTCTTATAAGTATAGGGTTTTTCAGTAAGAGCGCTTCAACTTTTGAACTTTTTTGAATAAAACACAAACGGTTTGACTTTTTTAACTAATTTTTATTTTATTATCGAGTTTGAACATATACATTTAAGTATGAAATTCGATTTCTTTTGCATGACCACCGCGTGCACGTTTTACGAAGTCCAATCGTTGAACCCAATTTTCGACCACTCTTTTGCATAAATCGGCCGAAATTCCAGCAATTTCGCGTTCAATATTGGCTCTGAGCTCACAAATCGTCGCCGGCTTGTTACTGTAGACCAATGACTTCACATAACCCCAAAACGGGACGGCTTGTTAAATGGACCGTAAAATGGCCGTAATGCTCTTAAAGTAGCAGCAACAGAACGATTATTTTCATAAAAAATTTGCACGATTTGCAATCGTTGCTCAAGTGTGTAGCGTTCAATGATGAAATGTATACTAATGAAGTTTACAAATGACAAGCGAAAAATAAAAAATATTGCGTCGTTCGCCCTCCCTATCGGAAAAAAGTTGAAGCGCACCTATTGAACAACCCTATATATGTATGTAAGATTAGGGAAGTAATATCTTTCAAATTCCAGAACATCACTCCAACACGTGCTAGGACCTGCCCACGTCAAAGTTTCCCCGTCACCATCACGGAAGTTTCTGATTTAGGCGCTACATCGTTATACGTTAAGTGGGTAATCCACGATTGTTACGGAATTGCCGGCTACGAGGTAAAATATAGTTAATTTTGCATACGCCTCGGCCAGCTCCCACTTCTCGCTATTTTATTTTTATTTATTTTGTTGTTTATGCAGATCTACGTCGATGGCTACTTGACGAATCGCTATTTTCACTGCAATCATGAGGCGGCTGTTGTGTGCGACGTGGATGTGACGAAAGCGCATAAAGTCGTGCTGGTGGCACAGCCCAAGCAAGTCGACTGCAATTGTGGCGACAGCACGGAAAACAGATGCAAGGAGTTGATGCGCAAAAGCGATGCTGACAAAATGAATGAAACTGCCGAGTCAACTGCGGCGCTGTGGATGCCGAGTATTTATCTGTACGATCCATGCGACAAAAAGGATGTGCCGCCTATGAATAGGGGCATCGTATGATCCATAGTTGCGCCTATGCTGTAAAATGTAAAATGTCTAATGGATTTGTATGGGCTTGTGTGGGTGTAGTACTGCATTATGCTTACGTATAAGTAACTGTTGGCTAAACTTTAAAATCTGATACTGCGAATTCGCGCTGGCGTTGTGGTAATGATGCAATGTGAAATTATGAAGCAAACAAAGAAAAACAAAATGAACGCGCGTAGGCTGAAATACTCACAAGAAAAAAAAAAAAAAACAAAATAAAACATAAAAGCTTGGGGAACATCTTTAAAATTAAGCTTTTAGTTAAAATTTAACGCAAGAAAAATATATATGAAATGCTAGTCAGTGAAAATTGAAAGTTAAATCTAAAATATCACAAATCCAAAATTGGGCGCAAACGAATATTCGTTGTAAAAATGAGAAATGAAAGCGTAAAGAACAGAAAACAAAAACAAAAAAAAATAATTATTAAAAAATTACAAGAAACTGCAATGAGCAAAGCAATGCGCAAAGGAAATTCAAATGTAGTAAACGTACGATTGAAGAAAATAACTACCAAACAAAAAATACAAAAAAAAAAATTAAAAAGAAACAAAAAATTTGGGTCAGTAAAAGTAGAAACTCAAATATAAAAAGAAAATTAAAATGTTCAGTGGTGCAGATTTGATGTTGGATTCATTAATTAAAATGGATTAAAATGGCAAGAGATCTGTGTAACAGCTAAATGTTTGTGATTGATGGTCAGTTGAGTGTTTCCAGCAACAAATTTGGGCGCACCGAATTTCAAAGATTTTTCCGATCCAAACGATAATCTTGCGTTTATCTGATATATAAAGCAATTTTGCTTTTGTTGTTGTTATTTGGCATAGTCTATGCTTGTATGGGTGTACATGAATGGCAAAGTATGAACATACAACAACAGATGAATGTCCAGCAAAGTGAAATGTTGATGTGTACGTCTTAATAAATAAAATTTCTATGTTAAATGAAAGTAAAAAAGTGCCTTAAAAATTAATTTTAAACACATAAAGAAGGAGAAGAAGAAGAAGAGCAAGTTAAGCGAAGAATTTTTGAAAGACTGCAAAGTCAATTGATTTACATTTAATGCAATTTTATTTTAAACGTAATAATTTTTATTTTTAATTAACTACATACATACATACACACAACACATAAATGTACAATACGACCACAAATCGAATATCACAAATTTTATGTTTGCTCATTTAGTTGCAATTACGAATAACTGTAGATTTTTCATTTAAGTTTTAATGCTTGTAATTTAAGTTTGTAATGTAATTTATTTTATTTTTTGTAAATTTTATATCCCCTCTCGTAATTATTTGTAATTATTCGCTATAGCGAGAAAGTTGGCATTTCGCTTAGATTCGAAAAAAACTCACAATTTCATAAGAATGCAGAACTAAAATCGATAAAACTGTAGCTAATTATCGATTATTTTTTGTTAAGAGTTAAGGAATTCCTGCCACATTCTCGGCATTAAACATAATTTTCTCAATATTTTCTCTGCTCATGCATGTTTCCGCAACTCGCAACTGCTTTGGTTGAGCAGTTTTTGAATTGCAATCCATATCTGTTGATTTTAAAATCAGCTGTGAATTGCATTGCGTGATTCCGGAATTTGTGGCCTCTTTACTTTTCGTAAAATTCTTACTCCGATCAATGCATATTTTGTTGCCATTTTCTTCCACCTTCCCATCTGCGCTATGCACGCGCCTTTTTCATTGTGTTGTAAATACTCTTTCGAGCACTCAATCTAAGGGTTTTCGGAAAACCTGAACTTAAAGTTGCTTTTATTCAAAAACTGATGTTTGTTGTTCACGAAAACTTGTTTGCCTTTACATTTACATTTATTTTATATGCTAATGCATTTGGTATTTTTTAACACACCCAAGTGGGATATTGTAAATGCATCTTATTGCCTTGGTAGAAGTAGGAATCGTAAGAGAGATGAGATTTTAAGGAAAAAAAAAATTTTATAAAAAATCCAAATAAAAATATTATGTATTGTAGTAAAATGTATAAACATTCAACACGTGTAGAAACTCCCATATTTTTAAAGAAAAATTGTATAGCGTATGTTTTTGCATGTTACCAATACATACACATACAAATTTTTACCGTTTATATGAAAAGAAACAATTTCAAATGTTTTGATTTTAAAGAAAAATATAATCTTAAAACACAAAAAAACACAAAAATATAAATAAATTGCAAAAACAAAAAAAAAATATTTTTAATAAATTCATTACTTCCTTGAAACAGTTGGCTGCATTTTAATTGGCTGGAAAAACACGCAAAACTGCTCCTTTATACCAAAGTGTAGGAAGAGATATACAAGGTGAAGTCCCAAATAATCAAGACTGGCGTCATGAAACTGCTTTTGATGGCGCCATCTTTTTAATGAGTTAGTAAGTTGGAAGTTACATCCCTAGCGTGATTCAATAATAAAAGGTTTGCTCAATAAGCAGCTTTCTCATTCCTTCTTGACAAATCGGCTCCCTTAGCAAGACACTGGGTTGCTAACTCTAGAAATTTTTAGCAAAAGTGGAAGAAAAGTAAAATTTGTAGGTAAAACTTTTCGTTTTCAAAAGAGTGTACTTGCTCGGTATGTCCATAACCAAAACGATATGGAAAACATCCTGACATAGAGCTTAAATCAGGATATCATAACGCATCTTATGGGGCAATGAACGCGAAAGATGGACGTCTTGACAATTTGAGTCCGATGCCTTTCACATACAGGTTGGGGGAGCACTTACTAGGTTACTTTAAAGATACATACGTTACCAACAAGAGCTCATTTAGCAATATGTAATCAATCACAGCCTCCTGGTGGCAGATGGTTTTTTATGAGGAGTTTTTTCATGGCAGAAATACACTCGGAGGTGTGCCATTGCCTGTGGAAAAGCCTCCGCTATTACAAACAACATTTTCTATCATTTCATGTTTCAGGGGTAGTTTGTCAAGTAGTTAGGAATGTAAGAATAATCGCGACTTGGAGTTCAAAACTCCAAACTTACGTGAGCATAGCATACTAAAGCAAGGCGTGAGTGTGTTCACAGCTTGTTGTTAGTCAACTAAATTTATGATGAGTTCGCTTCTCCTCTGAAAGGCTTTTACTAGGGCCCTAATGCTTAGGTAATATAGGAGCTTCAATATTAGCAAAATTTCTCGACTTCGTGATCAGGTTCAACTTAATAAACTGTTTTTTAATATCATTCCTTGCAGCTTCCGTTTGTACCGAAACATTTGAACTAATGAAAAAAATTATGGCGATGATGGCCTATCTCGTGCCAGAATTCATGAGTGGTTTACGCGTTTCAAAGATGATTGTGACGACATAAATGACAATGAACATATGGGCCGCCCAAAATCAGTAATCACCGAAAGCTCCATCGAAATTGTTCGTAGGTAAGGTTAGGTTGCCCCGGCTGGCTGAAAGCCGTCACATAGACATATTGATCCTAAGTGTTACCAGATGGAGCAAGACCTTTACGTTTCTTTGTAGTAGACATCTTGTAATACGTCTGCGTCTTTTGCGAATCTAAGTAAACCTTCAAGCTCTATCCCCGAGAGGCATTCTAACTTCTCATATTGTAAAGCTCCTAAGTTTTTTAATCTGGTTCTAGCTTATGCTGTTCGTAAATTTATCAAAAATGAACCGAAATCATCGTTAAAGTTCATGGAATCGGAGTTTAATATCTCCAAAACATCGATTTATCGCATTTTAACTGATCATTTGGGCTTACGAAAGGTCTGTGCACGTTTGATTCCGCACAAGTCCACTGAGGACCACAAATTGCTTAGAATTCAGCATTCGAAAGACCTCATTGAAGGGGCGAAAAAAGACGGGAACTTCCTTTACAACATTGTATGCACCCTCTCATCGATCCACTCTTGCGACTGATTTTCTGACTACAAATCGTTTATCCATAAATCACTCACCGTATTCGCCTGATATGGCTTCCTGTGACTTCTACCTATTCGAAAAATTGCATTTGGCCATGAAAGGAAAACGTTTTGCACCCGTAGAATCCATCCAAAAGGCTTGTACCGACATCCTGAAGGGCATTCCGGATTCCGGTCAATGATCTGAAACACTTTTTCGAAAAGCTTTTAGATCGCGCAAAACAGTGCATCGAAGCCAGAGGAGACTATTTTAAATAAATAAATTCAAACCAAAGCTCCTGTCGTTTTTATTTTAGCTCAGTCTTGTTTATTATGGACTTCGCCTTGTATATTCAAATATACATCGAAACTCACGTCTCATCCTTTAGTCCGGACGTGGCTCTGATTCACTTTTTTTTTCAAATTTAAAAAAATATTTACGGGAAGGAAGATTGTTGGACGAAAGTGAAATGAAGGCGTCAGTAGAAATCCATTTTGTAGATAAATCTAATGAATATTTTTACAAAGGCATAAATAATTCACTCATAATACGTTGGGAGTTAATTGGTAAATTAAGAATAGAAATAAAATCATATTTTTTATTCATTTAGTACCTTAGGACGCGCAATTATCAGCCCTCCTCATATAAGCCGATGATTGGAAGAAGCGCCCTAACAACGTAGTTTGCAAATGAATTTCAGAAATTGCTTAAAGTTATTCGGTGTAAGTCTTTACATTATGAAATATCAAATATTACTGCGGTAGCCATCAAATAGTTTTCTCCAGTTTCCTGGGTGCAGAGTCATGAGTATCGAGCTTGGGTGGTAAAAAGTGTAGAGAAGCCAGGTAGGCAGGCCCGCAATGTCAGAGAAATCGAGGGGTTTTTGGCATTTTGCTTTCATCGTATTCACATTTTCGTATTTTTATTCAAGTGCACTTTGGACTCGCGCACGAATGATCAAAGAGAATTGAAAGATTAAACGTCAAAAACTGAAAGCTGAAATCTGGACACTGAAAGTTAATGATATTAACCAGCTTGTTTTGATTTGAAAGAACCATAATGAGGAAGATCGGTAGTCAAGCGTAAGTGCACTAGTCTACCATCCCAGAGGTTGTGCACTTTTCCAAATTTACCTACTTTCCCTTTTTCTAAAACCAAAAAACAAAAAACCATAAAAATCACATTCTTCAAACCTAAAAACTTATCCTTTCCATCCTCACTCCCGCACAATAGTCAGCGCATTATTTGCATTATGGCTCCTAAGACAAGCACCTTGCATCCAGTGGCGCCTGCAAGAGGAAGCGGGCAGCCGCGGTAATAGCGCAGACACACCGCTTTAGCGAAGTCCTCAACCATCTGTGCGATCCTTCTGCCAGAAAAATGTGAGACACAGATGACGCTGAAAAGCAATAAGAAGGCGTTGTTCTTAAGCGACGACAGGTGGGCATTCCCACTACTTAGGACTGGTAGCGGCAGGCTAATCACCTACCCTGTCAGAAATCAAAAACAAATTAAAGAAACCAACGCAAGTCTTGTCGAGGGCCTATGCTCTCATGAGTGAACAAGGAAAAAAAATACAAAATTCCGCTTGAAAACGTCACTTATCGCATCCACAACAACGAAATTGAAAACCTTATTGGTGGTGAAAATGTAATACGTTTCATTAAAACGCAGCGGATTAGATGGATTAGCCACATCAGAAGAATGCCCAACGAAAGATTCCAAAGAGGAATTTACTTTGCGTCCAATCGGAGGAAGACAGAGAGGCCGACCAAGAATGAGATGGCTTGATGACGTCGAAGCTGACTGAAAAGCGATGAACGTTCGTAATCGGAGAAATGAATCAAGAGAGAGACTGAATTGGAGGGGGATTGTTGATGAAGCTTGGCCCACCGCAGACTGTGACACTAAGAGAGAGAGAGAGAGAGAAACGTCAAAAACACACAAGGAGAGCAGGAAACAAAAAGTCACCGCGTAAGATTTTCGAGGACTTCTTTGAAAGAGCTTGTGGAAAAAAAGCCATAGTGTAAATTGGTTAATATTTTACCAGCATATAAAAAAGGATTTAAGAAAAACAAAAAATGTTTGCATTTTCAGTTGAATTTTTATTTGACAACATTCAAACAAATAGATAAGAAATAAAAATACATAAAAAATTTACTTAAATAATAAAATACATATATTAAACTATACTTTTTATTTTACTTATACACTTACATAAATATTATAAACCGTAAGTAGAAATTATGCATAATACCTTCTAAAATATACGCTCGTGCAACGGATAGCATCTAGCAAGGCGCTTTCATTAAAGGTGGTGGCACTAGACCAACAAAACTGTTCTGTACGTTTGATTGTCAAAGCAAAGTATTGAGAAACTAGAATGCAAATAATGAATTCGCCTAGTTTCATTCTGAGCTGACAGCCACATGGACACGGCGAAAGAAAAAAACAACTCAGCTGATTTACCAATACCACCTTTAGTAATAGTAGATTCGCCTTGGCATCTGGAAACCGAATTGTCAATTAAAGCTCAATTAGATTCTTTATTTAAAAATTTCGAACTTCCGTTTTAAATTTAATTCGATTTAGAAACCAATTCGGTTATGAATGTTCAACCTGTACGAGTGCACCTAATTCGGCTTCTACAACATGCGTTTACGCGTATGAATGAGCAGCCCAGGCATGAGTGGCTCTGCGGCTGCGCTCGCTGCTTGGGAGTGGTAGGAATGATTGCTTGAGGTTTTTCATGAATTCATTTTAATGAGCGGAGTCGCGCAACTTAAATGAAGTCTCACATGAAGAATAGCATTTGGTTAGATATTTCATGAATTGTAAAGGTAAAGGAAATAAGTAATGAGGAAAGATGCAGGCACATTCTGGTAGCTTTGCGCATCCTTATTTACAATAGAATATCATTTACTGTTATGCGATTTTTTCACTGGTTAGTTATTTCTACTGCTAGGCACTGTTGTTGGAAACACTTATTTACAGATACAATATTTACTTTAAGGTTAGTTTTCCATGTTTTGTTTGCATTGAAACAATTAACTTAACGGTACAAATTAGGAGCTATGTATTTGTGCATAACAGCACATCAATCAAGAAAGCAATGAAACTAAAAAAATATATATACTTTTTATTGTGCTACAATTTCGCAGTATTTCTAACTTCGTTCGCATGACGTCGTAGATCTCCTGAACTCCTTACCCATCCCTCATCTATCTTCGTATGCAGGGCTCGCAAGTGCCGGGCACTACAAAGGATGGATGACACTCCGGACACTTGGGGTTCTCGCCAAACCAATGCCTATGATCCTCGGGTACATCGTCAGCTTGATCTGGTATCTTCAGTTGAAACGAGTTGTATGTATCCGTCGACAAGTAACCAGTGCGACCAATCGGCTCCAATGGGAATAGGTACTCCGGCACCGAGTAGTCTTTGCGCAGCTGTGTAATATCTGATATTGGCGTGGACACTGTGTCTGAGCGATCAGTCGCTAGTGCTGGCGCAGTTGTAACCCTTGGCTTTTCTGCATTCACCCGGAAAACGCTGTTCGGCTGTCCTGTCTCTTTGATGGAACGCGAGATCGGCGTGCGTTCGGTTTGACTATTTTCACGCGATGTTTTAGTTGGCACTAAATTATGACTACTAGTGGTCTTGGCCTGCTCTGCGCTATGCGTGTTATCGCTGGCACCACTAATAGTATTGTAATCGATTACTGTCTCTGGATATTCGCGCCCATCAACGCCTATTGGCGGGTCCATCTTAGGTGGTTCGAGCCCATTCGATGGCACTTTCCACTCATAGTAGATGGGTGGTCCCTGTGTGGTTGCGATATCGTGTTGCACGTACTCCTGATAAGGCGGCAACAGCTGTTTGGCTGGCGGCTTGGCGTCACTGCTGGCTGTGGATGTGTTCGTCGTGCTGATCACAGGTGTGGGCAAATGCAGGCGATTTGTGGTTGGAATACTGTAGTCAAAGGGTGAGCTCTCCAAGTTTTGTGTTGCCGGCTGTTTTGTGGTGCTCACCGGTGGGCGTGGTGTGGGCGGCTTAAAACCTTGTGCTGGTGTGGGAGTGCGCGCATCCTTCGAATTTTGACTAAAGCTATTCTCAAGCAAATTATTGTGATTGCGTCCCCCAAAGCTCGGCGCTTTTGTGGTGATGCCACTATTACTTGCGGTGAAAGGTTTGCCGGCTAGAGTAGTGAGCCGATTCGGTGGTGGTACCGGCGTGGTGGTGGTGTACTTGGCAAATAGAGGGGACGCGGTGAATGGCGTGGCAGATGAAGCGCGTAGTGGCGTCTGAGTGCTGAGCGTGTCGTTCTCATTGTAGATGGGGTGTAGGAAGGGCGGCTCGTATACCTTTGATGGTACTTTCACAGGCGTAGTGGAAGCAACTGTAGTGACGTTGCCTGGTGTTATTGATATGGTTGGGGTAAACGCCGTTGTTGTAGTTGTAGATGCTGTCGGCGCAGCAGAAGCGAATGAGCTGCGACTACTTTTGACATTATTATTGAAGGAGCTTTTACGTTTGCTGCTTGCCTGCTCAGCGGAGTTGAAATCAGCCGAGGTATTGTAACGCGTGCTGTGACTCGTGCCCAAATCATCATGCTCACCCGACTGACCGCGCTGGTGTAATGCGGCATTGTTGAAGCGCGAGGCGGCTGAAGTAGTTGTTGGCGCGTAGGTTACTTTTGAGCGATCGAAGTTTACTTTTGTTGTGGTTGGTGGTGTTGTCTGCGCTGTTTTGGGTATGAAGCGCACATTGCCGCTGCTGGTTTGTGAAGTTGTATCGTCAGAGATCTGTGCTTCGTAGGCAGGCGGGAGTATAGTGCGGCTGGGTGGTGGTATTTTCCAGTGCTGCTGGCCCGGCGATGGCTGTGCGCCATTATTCAATTTATTCTGAACTTTCTGCGCGTCGACATCGCGAATTTGATTTTGGATCGCAGGAAGTTGCTATGAAATGAAAACGGGAAATATTTCAATGTGCTTTCGCAGTACTTTATTTATTATATTATATCGAATTGGCACAAACCTTATATTGGTTTCTGAAGGATTCCCCAGAGTAATCAGGAGCATAAGGGCGATCCAAGAGGTCCGGACGTGGTGTACGCAAATTATTCTCCTCATCATTCACAAATGGCTTGTCGCGTTGGCCTGCAATGAGTAGCAAAATAAGTTATTTTTAACCCATTACCATCTTAAAGTATGCAACATTTTTTAGTGGTCTATCGGACTAGTGATACTTTTTTGCATGGCTCTGTACCATTAATCAGATATACTACATTTTATATGCGTGTATTATGTGATGTTAAATACAGCGTTACTTTTCGTTTGTTTCTCTCCTGTGTTTGTGCTTAACACACAATGGGCTATCCGTTGGTTCTTACTCACCAATCAATAAGTTAGCTGCATAGTCGCTCTCAGCCCGCGAGCAGTTCACCATATACCAGTGATCGCAGATCAGCATACGCTGCTGGAAGAGCGTAGTATTGGGACAGGAATAGCTGAATTGACGCCCCAGGCCATCGCACATGTGGTACACCTGTGAGAATATTGGATTTCTTAAATTGTGTAATCTTTACTAATAAAATGCAGCGCGCTTATTATAAGCCAATGGCAGTTGTCAGATTGTCAGATTTATTATGTGTGTATGCGTACCTGACATCCGGTTTCAACATCTGCGTAGTAGCCGGCCGGACGTCCAGAGCAGGAGAATGAAGTTTTCTCAAATACGCGATGTGCGCCAATAGCGTTTTCACTCTGGAAAGGAAAAATTGCAAAATATATTTCAAATTATTTACGAATAAGTAAGAAAGCGAAATTTTAACATAAAATGCTTTTAGCAGCTGGTTTTATGTTAATTACAGGGTGAACGATATGAAGTATTACCTGTTTAAAACACCATAACTTTTTTGTGTGAAATTAGTTTTTATTGATTTCAAAGACGAAATTGTTCAAAAATGATTACAATTTTAACATATATTCACTTTAGCTCGATATGACCACCTTTTGTCTTGACTATAGTCTTCAAATGGTCAAAAAATGAGTTGCATGCTGCACGAATGTGATCTTGAGGTATTTTGGCCCATTCTCGTATAATCGCTTTTTTCAGCGCATCCATACTGGCATATTTTTTAGTCCTCACCTTGCTCTCCAAAATGGACCAGATGGAATAGCTGGATGGAATAGATGGAATTCGAAAGCTATTGTGTGGACGAAATGAAGTGTGGAACATGATTTTTTTACCATTCTTGGTTCACATGAGCTTTATGAGACGGTGCCGAGACCTGTTGGAACGTCCATGGTCTACGACCGAAATGTTTGCGTGTCCACGGCTCTAAAGCAGCTTCTAAAACATTTTCCCGATAATAAGTCGCATTCATTTTGACATGAGGCTCGATAAAAACGATTGGAAAGCGTCCATCAGCGGTCACTGCGGCCCAAACCATTACTTGCGATGGGAAATTGCTTCGAGTGGCCATACGTAGGCTGAAATTCTCGTATGAGCGTTCGGTCACGTAAAGACGATCGTTTTTAGTGTTTATGAACTGCTCAATTGGGAAATTTTTTTCATCAGAAAACTCAATGTTAGGAAATTCGCCACGTTCGTGCAAGCGCAACAACTCCTTTGCTCTTTCGCACCGAACTTTTTTTGCTGGGGTGAAAGATCGTGTGCTTTTTGGAACTTGTAAGCCTTGACCTTGAGCTCATTTTTCAATATGCGTCGAATGCTGTCTTGCGATATTTTCAGTTCTTTGGCCATTTTTCTTCCACTTCGACGTGGATTTCGTTCAAGTCGAGCCTTCACTTTCCGAACCATTTCTGGCGTTGTTGCGGTTTTTTTGGTCCACCTCCATGACATTTCGCGATGCTACCAGTATCATTGTAACGTTTTATAGTGCGATATATTGTACAAACATTTTATTTACTTTGAGGTGACTGAGCTCACGAACAATGGCTGCCAAATATAACGCAATCTCACTATTACGTTGAACTCCATCACAGAAAAAAAAATTCAACAAAACTGAGACGCAAATGCTTTTGATGGGTTATAAACAGTATATTGAACTGTCATTAGAACAATTAGAACAATTTTGACGTTGATGTCATGAGGTGTTTTACAGATACAAGCAGTGGGAAGTTGGTAACACTTCATATCGTTCACCCTGTATATATAATACCTAAGCCTATCATGAGCCAGGAGATTTCAGAACACATTATTATATTTCATAAATATTATAAGTATTACGAGGGTCATTTGGAAAGTGCGTTCAAAGTCAGAGAAATGGCACCACTGGCGCATGACAACGCCAGACCACACGTTGCTAAATCGGTCCAGAAATATTTAGAGGGACTGAATTGTGAAATCTTGCCCCACCCGCCATATTTTCCAGACATTGCACCTTCGGATTACCATCTGTTCTGATCAATGCAGTCAGCCCTTATTGGAGAGCCATTCACTTCTTACGAGAGCATCGCAAACTGGCTCCATGAATGGATCGAGTGAAAAGAACTCGAATTTTTCGTCAGAGGAATCCGTATGCTGCCTGAAAGGTAGAGTAAAGTTGTAGCTTCCAATGGCACATACTTCACATAATTTCATGTATTATTTTATTCTTTAAATAATTCGTAACTTTGGCTAAGAAAGGACGGAAACTTATTCCCAGACCCAATATAATATTTTTAAAGTAAATTTGATTTCAAAAACGTATTGCAGCAAGGCAGAATTTCATGGCAAGCTGGCAAATATTAGATTCTCGTTTGAAATGTATGTATGAACCTTTTTGAATGTTAATTTGTATGACAAATAGGAAGTTTGATATAAATAACATTTTCTAATAATTAACCGTTCCATCATTAGCTATCTGATTTACCGCATTTTTTCAACACAGCGCGCAAAATTTATCGGTTGTGAACTGGAAAATATTCACTTACTATCCACTTAACCGGTATTTTGTATGACAAGATTTTCAAAATGGATACTTTAGCCTCTTTTTAAGTAGTTGAATGGGTATAGTATTTTATCACTGCACATTTTAAATGCTTGCATGCCATACATGCAAATATTTATTACTATGCATTGAAATGGCCTTCAAACTTGTGGAATAAAGTATATGAAATATTGATATGCCATATTCGATGAAGGCTGTTACAAGAAGGCTGTTATAATGAAGAAAAAACAAATGCAATCAGTATAAGATTTTTAAAAGAACTTTCAATACGTATTATTCGAAAAATTATGTGTAGTGGAGGCTTAATGAATGTCCTCGAATTTTTAATTCATTACTTTTCTGACATGCAAGCTTAATTAAAAAAAAAAACAAATATTTGAAGACGTTGGTGCATGGAAAAGCAAAGAAAATTTTGAAAATATCTAAGATTTATAAAAAATCGATATTTTCATGGTTTTCTGCGTGTTTCGTACTAATTTCAGGTTGCTGATTTCTTGTATATACAAACTTCTATCCAGCTGCTCGAGCACGTTTAATAGTTCTTAGTGGACAGTTGTTAGGTTAGGTTCGATTATAATGGCTGGCCGAAGCCACGCAGAGACCATTTTCGACCATAGCACCCAGATAGCTTAGTCTAGTTTTCGAGAGAGTCGGACAGTAGCATAGAAGATGCTCCAAGGCTTCTCTTGTACCCGGCTCATTACATCTCCAGCAAACGTCGTTAATGGTTAAATTTGGCTTGTAAATTTGGCTGTTAGTATACCAACTAAAGTTCTACAGTTTCTCTTATCGAACGATGTAACCGATTTAGTATACTTGTTCATATGTTTACACATGATCCTGGCAACTTTGCAATTGGTTAGGCTAAGCCAATCTGCCTTTTGCCTTTCTTAGCATGCGTTCCTCGAGTTCTTTTTGAGTTGTGCGCAGGGGTTTAAGTATCTGACTTATTTGATCTCCTGCAAGTTTCGCGCCTTCTTCAGCTATTCCATCCACTGTCTCGTTTCGCTCTATGCCTTTATGCTCAGGAACCCAATAAACACAAAGCCTGCGGTTGCGAGTGAGCTTGTTGATTGCTTCCTTGCATTCAAGGACATTTTGGGATGATAACAGTATGATTTTATAGCTTTTATAGCCGCTTGGCTATTCGCGTAAAAGTTTATTGCGCAGTTAATTTATGCTTCTGTACATGCAAGCTCTGCTGCTTTCTTTACAGCAAATATCTCAGCTTGAAACACAATACAAAAGTTAGGGAGTTTAAATGCTTTATTCCGCACAATATATGCCAGCGCCAACCCCTCTTCCATTTTTGATCCGCCATCCACCGGGACAGTTGTTAAGTTCAACGAAGCTATTAACCAGTTTTTATAGATCTATCAGGAGGAATTGGTGTAAGCAATACAACAATACAAGGTAATGTTACCCTTTTACCTAACTTTTTTATCTCACTTTCCCTGTCAAGTGTTGGTAGGCAAAATATCTGAAATTGATAAACCTATACCTGGTATACGAGGGTTGCTATTTGAGTTGCTTTTTTTTTATTTTTGTCATAACAAAAAAAAACTAACAAATCTGGTATTACTGTTTATCAAAATATTCTCATTTCTTCAGTGACCACTATACTTTTGCATATGTTTGCATTCAACTTTGGAAACACTTTCTGCAGTTGCGTTTCCAGCACATTTTTAAAATTATGTGGGATCCAAGGTGATCATGCACAAACAAGGATGCCTTACTGTTACTACTCGTACAATACATCAATATGTGATAAGACGATCTTGCTCAATCATTTCGCATACAGCATCAATATTTTCTGGCACAACTACAGTTTTTTTACGGTGCTTGGCTGTTGTAAAATGGTTTTAATTTTTCGATACACCCTCGCCCATGTCGAGGATTGTGAAAAGCAATCTCACGAATTTAACTAAATTTTTAAAGCCACCAACAGCCGAATTGGTTGGTGTTTGACTGCCACTCGGAAGTACGCAGGTAAGAGTATCTGAGCTCGAAACACCAAATGAAAGAAAAAAAATGTTTTCTACATAATATCGATCTCCTCTCGGCAGGCAATGGCAAACCTCGGCGTGTATTTCTGCCATTTCTACTCATAAAAACACCATCTGCCGTTCGGCGTCGGCAACTTTTGCGCAAACAGTTTAAAACTATTTTATGGTCGATATTTAGCTCTTGGTCGTTGCTACGACTACTAAATGCCGGTAAACTTTGATTATTTCTGTGATTTTATGAACATTTTCGATATTTCGTTAACATCAAAAATGCCTGAACGGAATCGACGAAACCAAGATTGCACGTATTTACATAATTAAAATCATTTACAATTTCAGCCGCTCAAGTTTGGCTTGCATTTTTGCCTTTATCAAAGAAGAACTGTAAAATGTACCAATCTTTCGCTTACTTAACTTCCATTTGTTAACACCCTGTAACTCACAACTGAATGGAGCAAACAAAAAGCAGCAAAATATTTTTTTGAGTGAAATGTCACCTTGGCAATGATCATAAACTTAAATTGCTTGATCGACACTTTACAGATATCGTTCACTAAAGCCATCTACTGAGAAAATAATGGATTTGTTTTTCCCCAAACTCATATACTTTCCTTTAACTCCGGTTGGTGTCAGTAATCAGTGTATTTCGAAAAAATGGAAGATTAGCCCGGGTTTTCTAGTCCAATGGGAGGCTGCTACTTTTGTTAGGACATGCCATTGATGCACTTTTATATAGCGAATCGCTTGACACAAGACAGTTGTCCGCTAAAGCTGCCTGATTTGTGTTATATGGAATGTTTTTAGCTTTGGTGCTCCCCCTCGACCTTACCTACTTGGCAGCACAGGTAATGGATTGGGCCTCTGTAACCGCAGATGGCCGAAATATTATCTGGAGTTTGCTTTGAAGTCGTGGGCAGACAAACATTTCGGTGGCAGAACATGGACGTTCTAACAGAACTCGGCACCGTCTCACAAAGCTCGAATGAACAAAGAATGGCTAAAAAACAACGTTCCGAACTTCATAACGTCCACACAATTGCTTTCAAATTCACCAGACGCGAGTCCGATGGATTATTCTCTTTGGGTAATTTTGGAGAGCAAAGACCAAACTAAAAGATTCACCAGTCTCGAGGCGCTGAAAAAAGCCATTGTCCACGAGGGGGCCAAAATACCTGCTAATCACATTCGGGCAGCTAGCGATTCGTTTCTGGACCATCTCAACGCCGTAGTCAAAGCAAAAGGTGGTCATATCGAGCAAAAGTAAATTGATTCTTAATTTTGTATTATCTGCACACATTTTTTACTTTCAATTGAATAATTTAATTTAATTTTTCAAGCTCAATTTATGGCCCTTTTTATTTGGTTACTCTTCGAGTCCCGGACCCTGTATGTATGTATTATATTATACGTTTATGCTATTTTAAGAGAAGAAAGTTAGGCTGGGTTATTCGGTGCCTTTTATGTTTGCGCATTCAGGGCTAAGGGTTTTAAGTGTATTTATCTCAGCTTGACGTCCCGTGGAAACTGGCTTCCAAAGTTCAGTACTTTCATAGTGAGTGAGGGTAACAGATCTTATGGCAATCATCACCTTACGAGTTATACAGTCCGCAAGGCAGTGAAATGAAGGGCTTTTCTTCGCAAGCTATGTGAGTTATAAGATCTGGAAGCCTCAAATTAGTCTGACTCTCTTATTGTCTGCAGTTGTGAGCAAACCGAAAGAAATATTAAGCAAATAGTGTTAAAATAACTTTCCGAAACTCAAAGTGGTAACCCATTGCCAAGCGGAATAAAGGGAATGAGGAGCAGCTCAACTGTCAGCTGGTGACAATAACTAACAGAATCAGAAATCTGATTGATACATTTTCGCGATATGAATCTATTTAATGTGCTTGCATGTATGTATGTAGTCTTAGGACAAAGTGAACGTGCATGATGCCAACTATTCAGCTAACGAGCAGCATAATGTTGCAAGTACATACATATGTAAGTACATACCTTATACACGAGTATGTATGTGAATTATGGATGGAGAAGCAGCACGAATGCAAAATTGCGATGCTGCAAGCCAACGGCAACCAACAAAGCAACAACACAGCGCGCTTGCTCAACAGCCACATAGAGGGCATAAAAAAGATAAGTCGGAGTCAGATAGAAAATACGAAGACGATGCGGGGAAAAGTGACAGTGAGCGCTCATAGCTGTTGCGCTGGACATAAAATATGATGAGGAAACTGTAGACGACGCTTTGTTATACGAGTATTAGCTTTCGGGGCGTGAGTGTGGATCACCAGAATGAGTAGCTTGATATGGCAGTTGGTCGGCTGCGTTGAACGTTTGGTTGCAGGTTACAACGTGTCAACGTGACATTCATGACAAGTGGTAATAAACTTAAATTTTTACTTTTTTCGGAGTTGTTGTTGGTGAAGTTTATTTTGATGTGACGAAGTGGTTGCCGGTGAGTTTATCGCCGCTACAGCAGTCGTACCGCACAATCTTACGACGATGTTAGTTAATACAGTATATGAATACTCGTGCGCACACTAGTTACCTTGCGCCAACACTAGAGTCAAAGTCGAAGTTACTCAGGCTTCATTGGAGGGATTCTCCGTAAATATTTTTATGAACTAATTTTGGTAAAAAAGTTGTGTTTTTAAGAATTGAGTTGGACTTTCTGAGTACTTGGTGCTGACTTGGTGTTTGACCACTAGTGCACAAACTAGTTACTTTGCGCCAACACTAGTCCCAAAGTCGCAGTTATTCAGGTAAAAAAGTTGTGTTTTTAGAATTGAGTTGAATCATTGAGTGCTTGGTGTTGACTTGGTGTTTGAACACTAATGCACAAACTAGTTACCTTGCGCCAACACTAGTCCCAAAGTCGCAGGTATTCTGGTAAAAAAGTTGTGTTTTTAAGAATTGAGTTGAATCATTGAGTATTTGGTGTTTGAACACCAGTGCGCAAACTAGTTACTTTGCGCCAACACTACTTCTAAACTCGAAGTGACTCAGACATGATAGGAGGGATTCTTAAGAACGATTTTTATAAACTCATTTTGGTGAAATTGATTTAATTTTTAATAATGAAGTTGGACTTCCTGAGCACGCGGTGTTGAAAAGGCATTCGTCCCAATGGTACAAAATTGTACGGTTATTTCTAAGTATTTAGTATCTCTCTATTTTTTGCAAAAATATTTCTTATTTCGGAAAAAAGCTCATTCAACCACCTGGTGTGTGATCTTTTGCATACTGTATGTATGTAAAGGTATAAATGCATGTTTGAGTTAGCCACTTACATACAGAAATAATCACATGTACATACATACGTTATTGTTGTTTGTGCGGTTTGGATAAAAAAATTTCAGTGGTGAAATAATGATTGTCAGTTGCGCGACTCAGAATGTGAAATACGCCTCAGCCATATCAGCTTTTCGCCATTTCAGTGAGCTCTCTGTTGCATCCGTCAAAGGTTGGGCAACACGAATCGAGGTCTGATAGGCATTGCAGTTCATTATCGGCTGTCACGTTGCATTCAAGTGAGATTTATATATATATATTTATTACATGCACAGTCATGTTTTATTATTCAAAAACGCATGGCTCGACATAAGGGCGTTTTTACACGTGATTATTAAACTTTTTCTATAAGATTTATTAGAAAAATAACCCTTCATGAGTGAGCAGTTTTATCATTTTGCGAATCAGTTGTTTTTAATTAGTAGTTGCTTTATTGAAATAATAAACATTTAACAATTTATTGCTGAACATTCATTTGATGAGCCCATACAAAAATTCTTCTATATGTGGATGCCTTGAATTATACACAATTTATTTATTAATAATTAAAGCGCTAAAGAAAGTGATTTGGGAAATTTATGTTTTACATCCGTATCAGTTCAGTAATTAATCTGTAAACAGTATGCGTTTCAATATCTTGGAAGCCAATTTACGGCTGATGGGGGATGCAAAAGTGATGTTTTCACAAGGCTGCAGAAAGCAAGTAACGCATTCGCTAATCTCCGACTGGTGTGGCTGTCCAAGCAAATCTGCGTGCATGCAAAGCTGCGAATCTTATTTTACTTATTTCACTACAGATGTACTTTCAATGACGGTTTTAAATTCAGTCTAAGCAGCGTTGAGAAAATTCACTTCGAGAACTTTTCTTCATTATAATAAACTCTTTTTTTAGTGATAAGTATTTCAATGCTGTGTTTTGATTAAAAATTCATGAAGCTGTGTGTGTGTGTGTAAGTATGTTGACGTCATTTCAGTTGTTGCAGCATCAAAGGCTAACAAAGCATAACACAAACTTTATTGAATGCCTTCTTATGCCAAGCCTCTGGAAATTCTTCTTATAAATTAGAATATGAATACCTGCGTACTCATAGAGTAAAATGGCAATTACATACCAACATAAGCACATAAAATAAATACAAGAACAAAATAGTGTATATCTGCGAGAACAATTCACGTGATTTGGCCTTGAACTTACTATTATATAACTTCAATGAGTTGTGTGAGTAAAATATAGAATCGTTGTTACCCGCTGGTGTTGGCCGAACTGTGGCGTCTGTCATGTGCCCGATCGACTGACAAATGTGGCGACCGTTTGTGCTACATGGCTCGCTGAAGCCGTTGACGGAAGAAACTATGCGTGAGATCTGCATTTAGGCCAGCCAAAAAAACATTTACTTCTGTCAATGGATTCAGGCAAAATTCTATACAAAGACTATTTCACGTTGAAAAAACGATTAATTTTTTTTTTATAAATATAAAACAAAAGTTACGTGTGCTCGGATATACGCTTGTTTACATTTAAATAAAATAAAATGACTGATCATTTGCTATATTTAATATACTGAAAATACGTTTAATATATTAAAAATACGCTCATTCTATCGGGTGTTTTTGAAGTGAAACTTCTTAGGCGTCGAGGGACGAGCGAGAATGGAGAGTAAAATTTCAGGGCCATGCAACGTTTTGGGCATTTTCGTTCCGCGAGAGAGAAAAAAGATATAATGCAGTTATTTTTCCTGAGTTTTTCCTTGTGGTTCCTCATTTCAAGTGAGAAATAACAGTGCCTACTTTTTGGCGCTTGTTTGTTGGTGCAAACTTGTAGATTTCCTACCTACCTACCTATTTTTGGTGTCTACTTTTTGGCATTATATTTCCTTTATATCTACTGTTTGGAGTGTTTTTTGGTCCCAATTTGTTTTCTTCGTATTTTTTTGGTCCCTACTTTTTTGCGCTTATTTCCGCTTCCTGGCTAGTGCTTGTGCGTATTATAAACTGCTATCCATTCCGACGTCGGATTTATTGGTATTGCCTTACGGTAATTTGTGCCGTTGTTGCGGTCCTGGAATCACTGCGTTTGTACGGGTGATAAACGCTCGGAGTAGTACGTGTTGTTGCCACGGTTTGTGCTCGCCGTTTACCTGCACCGGTCGACCCTTCTCCGTTTTTTGTAAATTTTGTCTATTTGTATTCTCTGCAAATGTTGTAAAATTTATTAAGATATATATTCTTTCTCTCTTTCTCTCTCTCTCTCTCTCATTCTCTCTCGGGTCTCTCCCTCTTTCTATGTCTGCCTTGAAAGTTTCACTTCTTTTATGTGTACTACGCTACACGCACATTTTTTTCATTCAATTGAACCGTTTATTCTACAGCTCAGTTTATATAGGGTCCGCCATAAAACTTTACGGAATTAAAAATGCTATAAAAAAGAAACTACTCAAAATTTTTCCAAACTGTTTTTTTTTTTTATTTTGAAGTACAATCCTTCCGGTTAACGATAGAACACAACTTCATTCATATGGCTGCCTCGGCTAGCCATGCACCATCCCATACGATCGGTCCAATTTTTTAACACATTTTCGATTGTATGCGGCTGTATTTCAGCTATGACATCGCGTATGTTGGTCTTCAGTGCATCAATTGTTGCTGGTTTGTTGGCATAACACTGGTCTTTAACGGCACCCCAAAGATAATAATCCAATGGCGTCAAATCGCAGCTCCGAGGCGGCCAAACGATATCAGAATTTCGGCTGATAATGCGATCTTCGAAGACAGTGCGCAAAAGATTGAACGTAGCATTCGCTGTGTGGCAAGTAGCGCCATCTTGTTGGAACCAAATGCCACCAAATCCTCCTCTTCAATTTCTCGGAACAGCCATTTTCGTTCAGCTGAAGAATAAAACTAATTTTCTGTCGAATCAGATGACAGCTAAGTGTTACCATTCTTCAAGTAATACCTAGTTCAAATCCGTAACGATAGATGGCGGGCTCGATATAAATCGTTTCTTATTTCAAATCACAAATAAATCGCAAATGGGTACACTTTTTTCTTTCATTCGAAACACTCAATGCCCAAGTTGTTATTCAGGGGTCTCCAGCGCATCCGAAAGCATACCACTACTGGAATATCTTAAATCACCCTCCGATAAAGCGATCATTACTGCATTTGAATTAGCAGCGTACCCAAAAGAGAGATTTGTTTATCACTCATACAAGGTAAGTGTCTTCATGTCTCAGCTTATTTGATAAAAATTGTGCGATTCTCAACTCAAATTATGGTATTCTCAAACCGCATTCAAGCCACAGATCACGTCAAGAGCACAAAACGCGCATGCCTTTGTTAATCCTGCCTTTCTACTCGAAATGGCTGTGGCGACATGGGCTATATATAGTTAACGCGGCGCGCATTTGCTTCGATGGCATCAATCCCGATTTTGTGCATGCCCCTGGTACCGAAAAGCTCCTAGCAGGAAACAATTTATTCGATAAGGAAATAGTAGCACAAGTATTTAAAATAATAAATGCGGAAGTTTTAACCGCTGTTGTGTTACCAGATCCCAGCCCCGAATACCGCAAGGCGCTGGCTTGTGGACTATTCTATAAGACTTTGCTTAAGCTTGCGCCAGCAGAGAAGGTCAGAGATGAATATAAAAATGGAGCTAACATTCTGAAGCGATCACTTTAAAATGGCTTACAAACATACGAGACCATTGAGAACAATTATCCCATCACGCAGCCTATACAGAAACTGGACGGTGTGTTAAGTTTATATTTTTCAGTATTCTTTTAGATTAAAAGGTTTGCAATATGTGATTCTCTTCCTTCCTTTTTAGGATTACTTCAGTGCGCTGGCGAGGCGACCTATATGCACGACGTTATCACCACTTCCAATGCTGTGCACTGTGCATTTGCCAATGCCGCCAGAGTAGGCGTAAATATTTAAGAGCTTGAGAACTTGAAATGATATAACAAAACTAGATAATTTCTTGGTATTTAATTTTCGAATATGATATCCGGAATATGTCCGCCGTTGCATGGTCCATTCGATCAGTCTAATTTTTGACTAATTTTTGCAATAAATCTGGCTGTACCCCCATAAAAAGTAATTCATAGGCGTTAACTCGGGCGAACGAGGGGTCCAGCGAACAGCACTACTTCTGGAGGGAAGTTGTACATGAGCTTTTTAAAAGATACATTCCCGAAATTTTTCTTGATAGAATGTATAGACATGTTTTAATCCCTCATTTTTGAGATATTAGAATATCAGTATAAATAGGTTAAACTGGCGATATCATCGTGAAGTTGAAAATTTGTAATGGCAATCGGAACGCGTTTAATCACAGAAGTTCTATAGTGCAATTCGTGTGGTTTACAGATATTTGAAATATTCACTTTAGTCAAAAAGAACAAAAATTGAATTAAGCCTTGCCATGATCTTCTACAACTTTTGGATTGGGTTAAATCAACAACAGTGTGTCAATCAACTTATTTCAGGTTTTCCGAATACAATCGCATTTCGCTACCGAACGAATTTCGTGAATCGGTCGCTGCTAGCCAATAAATTGACATTGCAAGATCGTCATGTGGCATACCGTGAGATTGAGTCATGGGTAGACACTAGTTTCACATACATCCAATATTGGATAAATTTATTTATTTAATTAATTAATAGTCTAAAAAATACAGTATTTCTTACATACTATGAAAACAGATTAATGCTGAATCAATTAATCAAAGTAAAATAAAACTTATAGTTAACTAGTTCATTGTAATAAGTGAAAGAAAAAGATAACATTTCTTATAATTTACAGAGGAAGATTATTAGATAATACTAAGAATTTACTTCAACAATTCATTTAGAACCAATTTGAAGTGATTCTTCGTGGAAGAAAAATCCAGGCCAGTATGATTTGAAAGCGCATTAAAATCACCCAGAGTTTTAGAAATCGGAGCATTGGAAGCATAATTAGTTCTTACGATCCCTAACCAGAAAAAATCATGATTCCCTAAACTTCGCTGAGAAATATTGAAATTGATTTTCTATTAAATCGAAAAGGAAAGTAATGGAGAGAATAGTCCTTCTCATACCTAGTTATTTTAGATTAATGAACAAGCACCGACTTTTATAGGATGGAATTGGAACAGTGAAATTTAGAGCGCAAAGCATAACGCACAAAAGCTTTCTGGACACGTTCAAGCCTACTAATATGATAAGCATAATATGGTCTCCAAATAAAGACGGAGTTTCCAACTTCGAACGCACCAGAGACGTATATAACAATTTTAGAGTATATGGATCAACAAAGTCCGAACTAAAACGTCGAATAAACGCAAGTACGGAATAAGACTTTGAAATGGTGTGATTTAAATGTTTTCGAAAAGAGAATTTAGAATCAAATACCACACCTAGATCAGTAATTTCACTTCGATTGGATAAACTAGAACCGCAAATGTGGTAGGAAGTGGGTATAAGAGAGCAAGATTTAGAATAAAAGAAGTATTAAAAAACTTGCTTATATTTAAATGCTAACTTATTTCTTTTACACCAAGCAACAACGTTATCTAAATCAGATTGAAGGTTCAAAGAGTCCACTTCACTTGCAATTCCCGAGTATATCTTTAAATCATCGGCATACAAGAGAAAATTTGTATTATTAAAACAACTAAAAATGTGATTAATAAAAAATATAAAAAGTAAGGGACCCAGTATACTTCCCTGAGGTACACCAGAGGACGCAATAAAAGAAATAGATGACGCTCCATAAACATTAACAACACATTTCCGCGAGGAGAAATAGGATTTAATCCATTTTAAAAGAGTGGAATGGAATCCTATATCACTCAATTTGGAAATTAAAACCCTGTGATTAACCTTAACAAATGCTTTTAAAAAGTCTGTGTAAACAGCATCAACTTGAGTTTTTTTCTTAAACGATGGTATACAATATTCAGAGAACAAACGTCGCCAAAAAGATGTTTTTTAATTGAATTGACAATCACTCAAAAAAGGCTTCATAAATTGGGTCAAATGCATGAAAAGTGTGTTGATATTCATGGCCTATGTTCGAAAACCAATAAAGATTTTCAAGTGATCCATTCCCAGAACTGTTTTGACAAAATTTAGCGTCAATTTTATACTTTGACACTCACACAAGTGAATAACTTAAGAGAATTGAAAAATTTCGAAGTACTTTATTTCTATTGAAATCTCAAAAAGTGCGAGAAGCACATAAATTAGTCAACAGTTATTGTTTTTCACAACTGCTCATTGCCCAGTAGCTCATTAACAAATCAAATACAAAAACCACTAAAATCAAAAGGTTCATTAAGCGTTGGCTAAATTGTCCCCTTAAGTGATTTCTAAAAGCCATTAACGCTTCAGTTGGCCAATGTATTTTTCGCATTCATTTATAAATATTCAATGGCTGTTAAAATTACCATTTGTACAAATGAAACGCTTATGAATTCAACAATCAGCTGCGGGAAAAAACAAAAAGACAAAACAATAGGAAAAACTTAAATGCAGAAAACAAAATCAAATGCAACACTCGGCCAAAGGCAGTTGAACTGCGTGCATCACACAAGTCGACATACACCCTGAATGTCCATACAAGAATGTGAGTGTGTATGTACTTATGCTGTAATAGAAACTTTGAAAGCGATCAAATGTGATTGCAAAGGATCATTAATGCATTCACGCACACATACAAGTACACAGGCATAAGCAGGGCTTGTTGGGGTGTATGGCTTGTCCAGCTGTTTGCATTTGAAATGAATTGTCATGGGTTGGCTTGCCACATCTGTCGCTTGTACAAAATGTATGACAAATTGACTCGGTCAAGTTTACACGGCAGCACAGAACAGCAACAACACTGTGTATGCAGCACCAGATGAATGTGAAGCGAGGCGCCGCGTTGCTATGTGCATGCATGCGTAGGTATGTACCGATGTAGCTGCCTTGTAACAAGTCGTTGACACACAAAAGCAGCGATGCAGTAAAAATATTGTTATGGGTAATAACAACAATTTATCAACACATATTTAACTAATCACCGTGCAAATGAGTAAGCTTCATTTGACGCGGAATAAGAGACTTTAATAAATATTTAAATTATCTGTATATTTGTGTGAATGCATAGGAGAAGCGATAATATAACGATAAACGTTCTACAGCAAGCAGTGAAACAACGCCAAGGGTTGAAATAATGAGTGTGAACTTTTTCTAATTATAATATATATTTTAATTATAAATGCAAGTGCCCACATATAAGTATTAGGTGCGCAACTAAGTTCACGCTGTTTTATTTTTATGAAAATATAACTTTATTCTGAACAAATGGTTACAAGTGAATCATTGAAAGTACTGTCCATCGCTCGCTACTACTACTTTTTCCCATCTTTCTGGTAGATCTCGTATACCGTCGCGATAAAACTGTTCATCTTTTGAGGCTATCCACGGATCAAGCCGTTTTTGATGTCTTCATATGACTGGAACTGCTAGTCAGCTAGACCATGTGCCATCGATCGAAACAGATGATAATCGGACGGCGCAATATCTGGAGAATATGGCGGGTGGGGTAGGATTCCCCATCTGAGCGTTTCCAGGTAGGTTTGGCAACGTGAGGTCGAGCGTTGTGATTGCTCGGCTCAATCGCATCAATTGAAGTCGATACCGATCCCCAGTGATGGTTTCGCTTGGTTTTAACAGTTCATAATAAATAACACCAACTTGGTCCCACCAAATACATAGTATAACCTTCACAGCGTGAATATTCGGCCGAGGCGACGACGTAGAAGCATGACCGGGCAGTCCCCATGACTTTCTTTTCTTTGGATTGCTGTAATGAATCCATTTTTTATCACCCGTCACGATGCGAAGAAGAAAACCCTTCCTTTTTTGCCGCTGGAGCAGTTGTTCACAGGCGAAAACAGAAAAACGACGTTCAACATCCCTTGGTTTTAACTCAACCCAAGTCCCCTGTTTCTGAGTCATTCCCAATGCGTGCAATCGCTTGGAAATGTTTTGGCGGGTAACTCCTAATACAAGCTCTTCTTGCGCTTGACACGGATCCTCATTGTGCAATGCCTCCAATTCAGCGTCTTCGAAGGTTTTTGGCCTTTCTTCATGCGGACGGTCGTCAACATTAAAATCACCGTTTTTGAAGTCACGGAGCCAATCTCGGCACGTCACTTAAAACAACATCTCCATAAACTTTTTGTAGCTCTCGATGCGCTTCAGCCGCCGTTTTTTCAGCCGTCGAATGAAAGAGAAAAATCAACACTTGCCGCAAATGACGATTATTCGGCACAAAATCAGACATTTCACAAAACCAAAAGTATTTGATACCAAAATAAAATCACTAATGTGTCGAAGCAGTTTGTTTACCATATGTCTAAGCTTGGTTCATGACGTTTAGGTTAGGTTAGAATCGACTAGCACACACTGCTGGCGGCCTCTATTGACAAACAGCGAGAACTTAGTTGCGCACCTAATGTATGAATATACAGTCTGTCGCAAAAACTTCCGGACTATCTTCACATCTCAGTAAGCAGCGGCATTATATGTAAGATATTTTAAAGCACATAATCCTACATATGGTAAGTATGTCAAGGATACTGTGTCAAAAATTTGGTTAAATAGAAGCAGATTTATTGCGCCCAATGTGCCAGCACTTTTGCGTCATCGGTCAAAACATGAATTGCGAAGAAATAGAAATATAAAATTTTACTCTAAATCTGGCAAACAAAGTACATCTGATTGAGTGTGTCTTCCATAAGAAAGTATTGAGTATTTATCAAAGTAATCTCAAAAGTAATGGATTTTCGAGCCACTGAAACTTAGTTTGTGTTATACCAACTCAATGGGCCAAAAATGTATGAGCAATTCGCTCAACTGTGATAAAAAATTTCAAAATGATTATACTTTGTTGATTTTTTTCGACGCACAAGCTGGAAACTTGCAGTTATGTACGCTATACCAAAGCGGATCGATGGGCCATAAAATGTATAACAACGATTTTGTGTATTGGAATATCGTGATTAAAGAAAGTATTGACAAGTAGTGTGATGAATAGTTTTCGTTGATTTCGTTTTATGTTAACATCCGGAGGACATGGCGAAAGTTAGAAAAACTTGAATAATAAATCAGCTGGTTTACACGCTTTTACACAAGGCGGATTGTTTTTTTTTCATAAAATATAATTTAAATGAGAAATACGAGGTGAGTTCAAAAAGTATCGCGAATTTGGAATTTTCGCAGATTACGTGTATTCGAATTTCTAGTTTTTTATGGCGATATGTCGGTACTCATGCCGACGAGTTCGGCCATTTTGAATGTTCAGTTAATTGTCGTGTTGCTGATTTGCTTGCACGTGTTTCGGTTCGTCTTCGATTTTTACCTATTCAAAAAGATGGATCAAAGAACCTGTATCAAATTGTGTGTGAAAAACGAAATTAAATGCGCGGTTGCATTCCGAATGTTGGCTGTGTCATACGGAGAAGCTATGATACTTTGGACCAAAGCAATGTTTATCGGTGGTACAAAATGTTCTCAGAATGCCGAGAAGTTGTGAAATACGAAAAGCGTACCGGCGTGCCGGGCACCCGAGAACTTCAACAACAGACGAAAAAATTGACGAAGTGAGGAAAATGGTATTGGCCAATCGTCGAATCACCGTTAGAGAAGTTACTGAGGACCTAGACATATCGATAAGCTCGTGCCATTCGATTTTTTTCAATGATTTAAGCATGAAACGGGTCGCCGCAAAATTCGTACCAAAAAAAAAAACAATTTCGATCAAAAGCAGCATCGCATGAACCAAACGCGATGACCCAAACGTGCTCCCGAGGGTCATAACTGGTGACGAATCGTGGGCTTATGGTTATGACGTGGAAACCAAAGCTCAATCATCTCAATGGAAGCTGCCACACGAACCAAGACCGAAAAAAGCGCGCCAAGTTCGGTCGAATGTAAACGTTTTGCTTACTGTTTTCCTCGATTGCGGAGGTATTGTGCAACATGAGTTCTTGCCATAGGGAAAACGGTCAATAAGGAATATTACCTGCAAGTTATGTGCAATTTGCGCGAAGCAATCCGCCAGAAACCCCCGGGTATATGGAAGAACAAAAATTGGCTCTTGCATCACGATAACACCCCTGCTCACACATCGTTGCTTGCGCGCGACTTTTTGTCCAAAAACAACACACTAATGATGCCACAGCCACCGTACTCGTATTCGTCGTATTCCCCAGATCTGGCCCCCTGTGACTTTTTTTTTGTTCCCGAAACTGAAGAGGCCCATGAAAGGACGACGCTAAGCTACGATTGATGAGATAAAGACGGCATCGAACTTAATCAATTTTGCCAAACTCTTTTTCGATTTCTTAATTTCGCCGCAGTTCAGAATTTTTCGTACCAGGCCCTCCAAGCAAGTCCAATCCCTGTGTGGTCATACGAATATATTAATTAGCACTGCATTCGCATCAATTTTGATTGCATGAATTGGCTAGGATTGCTTCAACTATTCAAACCCTATGGTGTTTTCCGATTAATTGTTGTATCGGATGTTTTGTTAGCTGCATGAGCACTATCGATATCGATAACTTTGGTTTGACAGCTAAGAATGGCAAAATGTGTCGACACTTCTGTTCAGGTTTGAAAAGTCATCCCGAATCGTTTAGTGCCTGAACAATGCTTCCAAATAGTGGAAATTTTCTTTGATCTGTTCGCGAAAACGGCCCCAATTTTTTTCGAAATGAGGACGGAGCTGCCGATCCTCAAATCTAGTTTAAATCTTTTGTGAGAATCCGCTAACTTTTTGCTGGTTTTCTATGAGCTACATCTATTTCTCAGCTTCTCCATTTCGATGAGTCACCCAACAACAAAGCGCATAGCTTGACTTTGACATAAAAATTCCAGTTGTAGATCTTTCAGATCCACCTATAAAATATTTGCTAAATGTGCAAATTACTTTGACTCATTCATGTTCTTGAAATATTTAAATATCAAAATGAATTTATAAAACCTTATGACTTATAAAAAGTGCTAAATCAAAGAAATACGTATGTATGTACGCCTTTAAATATGTAGAAATGTTGAAATGTTTCAAGAACTTTAAAGTGAAACCAGTTAAGTTAGCAGTTTGCTGTAAACATATTTTTACGGTTATTAATTTCATGGCCATTTCTCAAACTCACTATGTGATTCCGCCAATGATGTATAGCAGTGCTAGATAATTAAAAGAAAAAAAAAGTTAATTGAAAATGCAGATGACATAGAATTAACATTCCTATGCAGATTTTGTGCGTGGAATGTTGCAAATTTAAAGCAATCTAAATCGATTAGCTTAGCTTAAGAGCAAAATGTATGCCTCCAAAGCAACTCAGCGCGCGCTCAGTGCTCAAAAAAGTGTGACAAAACTGAGAATATAAATATCAGAAATCCCAAATAAAGCAAAAAATAAAAAATGGTTGGCATTTAAAAGTACTAAACTCGAGTTGCTGAGCCGGCTAGGAGCTTACCCAAGCCAGTCGGCGCATCATGCGCTTAAAGGCTGCACAGACATGACTGCTTAAGTCATTAGAAAACATAAATACCGAAAGCGTATTTTAAGTTTGACTTTTTTTCAAGTTTATTAGTATTTTTTTTTTCAAAGCATGGCATCAATCTGGAGTGCTGGGCAATTAAGCGCTTGCAATTTACTTGCAAAACAAGTAAATGAATGCAAAACGACTTGGCTGGGTGAGTTGCACTTTGTGAAAGTGAAGGGAATCACAAGGTATTTGGCATTTGGCATTTGACATTCTGCGGCATCTAACAAATTACAATTTACATATGTAAGTATGTGTATGTAAATGCCTGAAAGAAGTAGTAGATAATCGTTGTTTTGGTTTTTCTTATCTTCTCAGTTACAAACAACTTAATTACATAGCGCAAATTTACTGAAAGTAGCTGCTCGTAAGTTCAAAAGCAGGCAATGAAAACAACTAAGTTAGAGCTTGAAATGAAGTTGAAGTTTGCTAGGGTTGAACTCACCTGAGCATGCAGTAAAGGGCACGGTGATTGATGTAAATACATGGAACGATATTTGTAGGTACATGCACAAATACATTCCCATGAATTTTCATGAAACCTTTGGAGCGAAAGTTACGCTACGAGCAGAAGGGGAATAGTTTAATCCCATCTATTTTGCCTGGTTTGCAATTCTGATATAGTTAAATCATTTAGAGGTCGCAGTGCACTATGGCCTATGGAACTAACTAACTAATACAAAGTTTCATATTTGAGCACCCGAAAGCAGCACTTGAATTCATGTAACTAGAAATGTTTCTGCTGCTAGCCAAAATATATTACACAATGCAATTTACAATTCAGTGCAAATGTCCTGGCATCAGCGACTTTACAAAGTATGAGGTAAATATATACAATTAGCTGTTGTGTTTTCTGAAATAAATTTTTTGAGTTGAAATATTTTTATGTTACCTTCGCCCTCACCGAAGCTGTGTTTACTAAGCCAACACACTTCGGATTATAGTAGAAGAATCGGTTGAGAGGGCGACAAAAAGACGTTCGACACTAACAAACGAGATGCACTATGGCTGGGACTGAGTAAAAAGGGAGCTCCCGTCAAGATAATCCGCCCCATCGAAGCCTACGAGAACTCCGAACTGGCAGTGCTTCACAAAGGAGATATCAGCGATTCATTCACTACCAACGCAGGCGTAAGGCAAGGTGTCTCCCATCGCCCCTGCTCTTCGCCATCGTTCTTGATGACGTCATGAGCCAAATGACACTGCACACCCAGGCATCGTACGAAGTTTTACCAGACATCTTGAGAACATGGACTTCGCCGATGATATCTGCCTCCTCTCTCCCAAACTATCTGACATCCCCAATACCAAGGCTATGAGAGTTACCCACAATAACGCTAGGCAGATATTGGTTGACGGTTGCCCGGTGGAATTTTCCGAAAGTTCTGCTACCTCGGCTGCATCATCACGGCAGATGGTGGAGCAGATGAAGATGTCAACTGCAGGCTAAACAAAGCAAAGGCGGCATTTGGATGAATGCATACAGTATGGAGAAGTTCGCAAATCTCCAGGCACACTAAACTACGAATATTCGGCTCATGCGAGAAGTCCGTATGGTTGTGCGGCAGCGAAACATGGCTGGTCTGTAACACCATCAGACAGAGGCTACAATCCTTCGCCAACAAATGCCTCCGCATCATCTGCAGAATATTCTGGCCAAACACTATGAAAAGGCACTGTGGAGATTAACGAACGAGGAACCCATTCTTAGGCAAAGCAAGCGCAGAAAGTGGCGATGGAGAGGTCACACCAGATAGCATCACGAGAATGGCACTGGACTGGAACCCGCGAGAGAGCAGAGGTTCCTTCTTTTCTTTTGCATCTACTGCGGTGGAGGAAATCACCTAATCTGAATCCTGCTCTCAAGTAAGGGTAACCTGCATACATTCACACTTTAAAATAATTTTGTTTCTTTTGTTACTGTGGTGATTACAGGTGCGCTGATATACAACATCTTGTTTTTGAAACAAGATATTCCTTTTTTATACTTTTGCTTTTTCTCCTAATAAACAAAAACCTTGTATGTCAATATTAATTACCACAAATTATGACTAATTAATAACCAACCGGCGGTGGAAGTGAGACTTTATACTATTAAGCCACTTAATGCCGGTAATAAATAACAAATATAGTATACCCGTGTGTTTTTTACAATAACAAAATGAAAAATATCTGGCTGCTGAGCAGTTAATAATTAATTATCGGGTACATCAGCGCTGAAGTCAAAGAAAGTAGGGTTTTGATTGTCTTGATGCAATTTTCAGGAGGTGTTGTAAACTGAACAATAAATCTTGTAATAAATTGTAAAAAGTGTTAATATGTACTGAGTTATTGGAATGTGAATAATTGATTTTTTTTATTTCGCGTGTAATACCTGAAAACAAATAGCTGCTAATTGCAAAGCCTGCAAATGTTGCGGAAACGTCAGCACCACTTACGTTTTTTTACATAGAAGCGAAGTTCAAAAATTCTTCTGAAGCTTTTCATTTTTGGTATTTCCTATTGGAATTGTATTTCGCAACGGCATACATATATATTGTGTCAAAGGTCAAAGGGCGATATAATTGTTTGGAAACGTCGTAATTATTTTTATTATATTGTAAGTACAAGTCTGCCACGCCTTTGAAACACGAGACCTAAGAAATTAAATTTTTATGACGTTTGAGATGCTCCAATCGACGTTTCGCGCACCAAGTTCCGTAATCGTGTTATCAGCCATCCCGGTGATGCCAATTGACCAACACGAAACTGCAATTTGTTGCTTTTACACTTTTTTTGTGGGCTGTCGTGAGAAACCGATGTTATACAAATAATCCATTAACGGTTTGGGATCTTAAAGCCAATAACGAGGAAGTCACTTATGAAATTGAAATTTGAATAGGTTGAGCCACCAAAAGATTTGGTGCTCCTAAAACACTCAGGTTAAAAACCCTATTGTACTTAGAGTTCTGAAAAGAGGATAGATAGTCAAGTAGAAAAGTATCAGAGTAAGAAATAGGAAAGAATAGAGACAGAGATAAAGGTAGTTAGTCCTGTGAGAATTTTCCAGATGCTTTGGCAAATCTGTAAATATCCTCCAGTTTTAGGGAACGAATATTACTCATTCTCACCACACTGGAGCCCAAAACTCGTAGTTTTGCTCTAGCAAAGGCAGGACACTCACAGAGAAAGTGCTCAGTACTATCCGCCCCCTCCAAGCAAGACAGTCACATCGGATCCTCAATGATTCGAATGCTGGTCATATGCTGACCCCATGGGTTGTGTGCTGTAATAATACCAACCATCAACCGAACGTCTTTTCTTCCAAGTTTTAGTAGAAAGTTTTCTGTTTGAACTTGTCACAAAACACTTTGCAGTTCTGCAACGTTCTAGCCCGGAACATCGCTCTTTAAGTAACATCCGGCTCCAGACCCTATTTCATTCTTGGACCCATTGGTGAAGAAAATATCCGTTAAACCTTCCTGAAATCATTCTGGATTGCTCCATTACGTGAGCAATAAAATTTCCTTACAAATGAAACTACGGGATTAGGTCGTCTTTAGGTGTCAAAAACAGTGGATACTGCTCAGATAGCAACTTAAAGATTTCTCTGTGTCCCGAAGTTTCGTCTTCGTGCCAGAAATCATATTTATGGTGTCGACACATTGCTTTTATTGCTTCTTGTTGTATCTTAGATCCAAGGGGAGCAAATCAAGCATAGCATTTAGAGCATCGCCAGAGGTTGTACTCATGGCGCCCGTAATACACTTTGCAGCCTATATAGTTCCCGGAGTGCGGACTTAACCATGCTCCGTCGCCATCAGACCACAGAGGCGTAAGTAATTATTGGTCTGATAAGCGCTGTGTATATCCATAGGACTACAGAAGGTTTCAGGCCGCTGGTTTCACCAAAGGCTCTGCGGCATTGCTGAAAAATCCTTAAGGCGCGATTCACCTTCAAGTCAGCTTCTTATCCAAGATTACTCCCAAATATTTAACTTCATCGGAAAGCCCAAGTGTCACACCTTTCAGTGTTGGAAGACTAAGTCCATACAATTTCCGTTTTCTCGTGAACAAGACTATGGTGGTTTTGTTCGGATTGACGGAGAGACCTTGTCTCATGCACCAGTCAACCTCATTAGGGATTTATCAGATGTTAGCGCACATAGATCGTCCGCATATGCTTGGACATGAAACCCGCATTCCTACATCTCCGCTAGTAGAGAGTTTACGACCAAGCACCAGCACAGCGGAGGAAGAACACCCCCTTGGGGACATCCTTGCTTGGCCCTTGAAGTTGAGTCATTCATGAAGTTGAGTCAGAATCCGTCACAAAGATTTTGGAAAACTGGGTTAACAAGGTGTGGTACTGTGAAGCCAGTCGAGGCAGGCACATGAATGAAATTGTAGGTAGGTAGGCAGGTTAGATGGCAAAAGTACCCCAGATACACTACAAGTAGTACTTACGTGCCGTTTTAATACCATAATGTGGACTACTACCTGTGAAAAGAAAAATTTTGGGAAGAGAAAACCGTCTACAGCCATCCAGCGCTGTTGATGTATGGTAGTAGAGGAGGGATCTAGGTTGGAGAATTTCTTTAAGCCATCCCCAAAGGGCACGCTAAAGAATCTCAAGCGCGTAGCCGTCAGAGCCGGACATTTTCAGAGAAAGTGTTCAACAGTCTCTTTCTCTGCAGGATCCCCACAGCTGTACGGGTTGTACGGAATTCCAAACTTCTCCGCATGAGTACTGATCACCCAGTGACCAGTGAACACCGCAATGAGTTTGGAAAATGAATGGTGGGCGATTCCCATCACCTTAAGCGTTCTGTTTGCATTGTATTGAGGCCATATTGAAATAGCCATTCGAAATAGCACACGATAAGACAGACCTCCTTTAACAACGGTCAAGGGAACACCAATGTCTGAGAAGGGGGATAAGTGAAACCGGTTCTGTCGACCCCTTCCTAGCAAGCTCACCGGCAATTTTATTTCCCTCTATATTTCTGTGCCCAGGAACCCAGATAGGGGAACTGTTTCCTGCACGCTCGAGACGTTTGAGTTCCTCCTTACAGGTGTTCACGAGAAGAGAGCTGCAATACGGCGACGACAGTGCCTTGATTGCAGCTTGGCTATCGGAAAAAATATTAATGTCTCCCTCCCAACAGCGATCCCGAAGCATTTTGCATGCTTGTAGAATCGCCAAGATCTCTGCTTGAAAAACCCTAGCAGTATTCGGCAGTTTAAAGGAGATAGTTAAATTGGCTGATTTAGAGAAAACCCCTGCTCCCACTCCAAATTGCATCTTGGATCCGTCAGTGAAAACAGAGGTACCAGTATCCGTGCCGACTCTCCCCTCTTTCCAATTTTACCTGCGCGGAAAGATAGCCCTAGCACAACTCTCAAAACCCAGTTTGTGGATGAAATCGTATTCCATAAATATGTAGTTATTTATTATTGGGAATTCAAAATCAAAATTTAAAGTATAAAAATAAGTCAGTCAAATCAACATAGCGAGCTTATAAAAATTACAAATACCGCCTTGCAGACATCAACTTTTTTTGTTGCACGGTAATGATACCTACATAATACATTTAATAATATAATACATCCGCAATTGTTCAATTTTTACTTAACTCAGCAAAATATGAAAAAGAAAGGAAATTCCGAAATTGTTTGCATTTTCTTAATATCGCTCCGCCACCTTCAACTCCGCTTGAATTTTATTGACCCACGGCTGTCCATCAACACGCTTCGCAAAATAAATTAAAGCTAAGCAAAGCGTAAAAATGCTCGACTTACGAAATTTCATTTTCCGGTCTTTGCTAACCAAATGCGGCCAGCTTCAAACGCATTCGTCGTTATGCTTGGCAAGACTGCGAAAGAGACCGCGCGGTGGTGGCATAATTTTCTGGGGATTTACTAATGCGATATCATTTCAAATGCGGTGTCTTTTTTGCGTACAACAAATTTGTTTGGAATTTTCGGAAACAATTTTGAAGCAGAGTAAAAGTTTAGACGCATAGGCGATATGAATCAGCCACAAATTTACATTTGAAACGCATTAATTATTTTACACTAGGACAGTCCACAATTAAGTGCAAATTAGCTGGCATTAAGGCATTTGCAAATTATGACATATTTACCGTACACCTTGTTGTTGTGCTGTATTTATTTGTGAACTGTCCTATTATTTTATAGAGGAGTGAGAGTTTATGGTATGATATTTGTATGTATGTGTATACGTTTCAGCTTGATTTCTTGTAGAAAATATGAAGATTTGAAAAGAGAAAATATGAAAAATTTTATGCTTTAAAGTTAAACTTTTTACTGTAAGGCAACACCTATAACTTATTTACTGATTAATTAAATAGTTTTATTTTATAAATGCAGCAATGAAAAAGCAACAATCTAACGGCAGGGGCATGGGAAAAGGTGGTTAGGTACTGCTAAAACAACAACAACAATAAAGAATTTTAACTTAAAAATATGGATACGGGAATGCCCACTTTATAATATTTTCTCTTATTTCTTCATATCCTTTGCAGCTTAGCTTAACGGCTTTCAGTTCCAATGGGAGTTTAAGCCACGATTCAATTATTGAAGGTTTGCTGACTTCTAACATTAGAGCTTTGACACTCCCTTACAAAAGGTTGTGAAGAAAGTGGAAAAAATTAAGTACCTTTTGTTAAAAATTATAGCAATCGACTGCTTTTTTTTTTTGATAATTGGAACTGCGAACTGTTGGAAAATATATTGAAATTAATATCTGATTTTAGGTTACGTTAGTTATATCTGGCTGAGCTGAATAGATCTCACTCAGACCACAAGGGGCCGTAGTGTTACCACTGTTGTTGGGGCCGTGTTAAACATAGTTCGTGTGGTAGAGATCTAAAGTATACTGATCCCAGGCAGTTGTAAAGAGTTCTGCTTAGTTCGTTCCCATGACAGTCGGTTCTACTTTATCGGAACGACCCGGATTTATATCCGGCCAAGGAGTGTTACTCCAGTAACATTCCACGTGTATGTATGCGGAATTTTTATGCTGCTAAAACAACAACTACAACAACAGTTCTGCTTAGAATAGGGCTGTGGCAAAGGAGGTGACGTAGACATTTCTTCTTCGCATTGGTTACACGCGTCGTTCTAGACGAATTCTATTTAAGCTGAGTGATATGGAGTAAGACAATGCCCCGTCAGTGCTCCAACTAAAATGTAACATTCCTTCCTTGAGAGTTATAACATTAAGTTGGTTGTTTTCGTGTTGCAAGTTCGTAGAATTAGTTTGGCAATCTTGTGGGAGATCGAGACTTCCCATCTAGACTATGCTTCCAGAGCTAGTTTCTCGTCTAGCTCCGTTTTCAAAACGGTGAGTGAGGGATATACATTCGACGTACTCAGTCAAGACAAGCGGCAGCCTGCCTTGCAAGCTCGTCAACTCTCGCATTTTCCTCTATTCCCTTGTACCCTAGCAGAACTCGTCCATTTTAAATCTTCAATACATTTCTGTACGCATTTCGAGCTAGTCATTGCAGCCAATATTACTTTAATGTTAGCTTAACTATCGTTGAAGATGTTAGATGGTAGATGCGAACGCCAACGCTAGTTCAGCTGCTTTGGTTACAGCACAGATCTCAACTTGAAATATGCTACAGTGATTAGGAAACCTGAAAAAGTTTTGGGGATAAAACTGTGTACAGAAAACAGCCGCTCCTACTCTTTCCGTCATTTTGGATCCATCTGCAAAGAATTTGTATTCGTGATAATCGGGTTCTAAGCCTTTCTGTTGTCTTGCCAAAGTTTACTTGTGGAATAACGTAGTCTACGGTATCTTGACATACCGATACAAAGCTCTGAGCGAGTTGTTGCTCATAAGCGCACCATGTATTTTTTGTATGCCCGCGATTTGTGACTATCAGAGAGGATTTAGCTTCACTATCAGATGATCCGATAGTACCAGAAAACATAGTGGACATCATGATGTCTTCAAAGTATGCGTGGGATAAGATCTCGGCCGCAATTAGCCAAATAATTTATGCATTAAAGCTCGCAGACATATCCGAGGTCAGCGGCAGATAAACAGACGATACTTGACAAAGAAACGAACTCGTCGTGTGACAAGTATGGTGGGAGGGGGTGGACAGGCCCAACTGGGGTGGTTTGCTTCGGTAACAAACAAAACTGGGGGAGGATTAAAGTACATGCAACTTTTGACGGACTGCATGTGAAGTGTAACTGACGTAGAGCCTAGAGTTCAACCGCCTTCCCGACGAATTACTTAACGGTTGTACCGGGAGGGGATCGGTACATGGACGGTAGGAGGTTTAGTTTGGGTTAAAGTCCTACACTGACGGGGTACAGGCTTTCGATGCTTCCTCCTCGTAAAAAAAAAAAAAAAAAAAAAAAAAGCGCACCATTTTGAAAACAAAATGTGTTTACTACACACTTTACTTTTCCTCCACTTCGAATCAAAACTTCTAGAGTTACGGTGCTGCCAGTCACCAACGTAAACCTGTTAACTGATACGATGAAACCAATGAAGGGCTCATGTAAATGAATTCTTACCACCCTTATCGTAGGATTTTGGATAGGTCCGTGGAATCGTGTCAGCTGATTGCTCTCTCACCACACAGTGTTGCCAAACAGGACATTTCGAAATCATTTACAAAATAAACTTAGAAAAATATGAATTTTTCTTAAAATAACTTAAAAACAATGTTGAATAATGTTAATTATAGATAAATGAATATTTGCATTTGGTGGTTTCTGACTTTGGCGGATGGGTGAAAAAGTGTGTATGCAAAAATATCAATGGCAACATTGTGTCGGTACAACCAAACACAACCACACACAAAACGATATACTGTGTAAATATATAACTAAAAGAATGCAGTTATTTTCTACGGGATAAGTTTTCCTCAATTTTGTATGGGCTGCGAAAAGGTACTGCGATACGTTGGTGAGTGTGAGCACTATTAGCGACCCACTGTCTTGCTAAGGGGGCAGATTTGTCAAGAGAAAACGAGCTTACTGAGCAAAGCTTTTATTATTGAATTATGACGCAAAGTTGATGCAAGTTACTTACCCTAAACATTAAAATTATAATGAAAGGTATTTCTGCAATTTTTTTTTCAACTTTTTTTTGCTTTTTTTGTTCTCACTTTTCGAAGTTGGAAATACCACTTGCCAAGAACATCTTTGTCTAAGACCTTATCCAAAATCCTTTAAATATGTACATTTACACTGCGTTATAAAACTGTAGCTTAGGGACTTTTTGACCCATTCAACACATTCAATAACTTTTTCATGAAAAAAATGGTTGATTCTCCTACAAAAAATATTTTAAAAAAAGTTTCAAACATATTGCAAATTTATAAATAATGTCTACCAACTTTCATCAACATTTCTTAGTTTTAAACAGAGTTTTTAGAAAATTTTCGAGTGTACAGTTAATATATATATATATACATAATTGGCGCGTACACCCTTTTTGGGTGTTTGGCCGAGCTCCTCCTCCTATTTGAGGCGTGCGTTTTGATGTTGTTCCACAAATGGAGGGACCTACAGTTTCAAGCCGACTCCGAACGGCAGATATTTTTTTTTATGAGGAGCTTTTTCATGGCACAAATACACTCGGATGTTGGCCATTGCCTGCCGAGGGGCGACCGCTATTGGAAAAAACATTTTCTTCATTTTGGTGTTTCACCGAGATTCGAACCGACGCTCTCTCTCTGAATTCCGAATGCTAGTCACGCATCAACCTATTCGGCCACGGCGGTATGCAGTTTATAGTTCATTGAACTTGCTTTAAGTGTACGTTTCAAGTAGCCCAAAAATCGTGTTGATTTTTCATCAATTTTTGGCGCGAGTGATCTTGTGCCTTTCTCAATATATCGAATGCTCTAAATTTTTTTGTTCCAATAGGAGCTAAAGGAAAAAAATTAAAATAATAACAAACTTTTTTTGGAAAAACAAATATCTAACACCTTCAGCTATAAGTATAGAATACGTTTATTTAAGAATTTCGAAAAATGGGCGTGACACCGCCTACTTTCGAGTGGGCATGTATTTGTGAACCTATTTGTCATGCTCTCCCAAACAATTGGTACTTGACTTAGCATGATTTTGAAAATAACTGAAAACAGAGAAAAACCATGTCCACCTTTCTAAAGGGTTTTCCAATAACAAGTGTTATTTTCAATAGATGTTTTTCGGTAGATGTCACTTTTTAGCTGTCATTTTTTGATATTTGACACGTAGAAACTACGTCAGTAATATAAATCAGTGAAATTCTTAAAATTCACTGTAAAAATGGTAGAGACGGTTCGTAAACTCGAACATTTTTGGGTGATCGTGAAGCACCGGACCGCAATACAGAAATTGGTGAAAAAATTCGAGCGGCTTGGGAGAAGTTAGTGATGTGAAGAATGAAACCCGTGCACGTCACTCAAGAACAACCGCAAATATTGCTGTTGTAGCCGAAAGTGTTGAAGAAAACCCAGGTTGGTGCACTCCTCGTCGCTCTTTGGAATTAGGCATTCCACGAACGTCATTACACCGTATTTTGCATAGAGATGCGGGTCTTAATGCTTATAAAGACCAGTTAACATAAGAACAACGTCGGGTCTTTGCTGATTGGGTTCTTGAAATGCATGAAAATGATATAGAATTCCATGGAAAAATCAACTTGAATGCCATTGCCACCTCGGTGGCTTCGTCAACAACCAAAATTGTCGGATCTGGGGCTCAGAAAATTCAAGAGTTATTATTGAAAAGCCGCTCTATCCTCAACGTGTGACTTTTTGGGGCGGTTTATGGTCCGGCGGAGTCAGTGAATCTTACTTTTTCGCAAATGAAGCAGGAGCAACAGTTACAGTGAATGGATTGCGCTATCGAGAGATGAATAATGATTTTTTTTGGTCCGAATTGGATGGTATTGACAAAGTTTATTTTCAACAAGACGGCGCTACATGCCACACAGGCAACGAAACCATTGATCTTTTACGGGAATAACACCTCTTATTGAAAACCCCTGTATAAGCCCCACATGAAATTTATCCATTTTATAAATATATAATTTGGCTTCACCAAATTAAGGCTTTTTCTTTTTATGTTTACATTAATCAATACTAATTTGAAACACTTTTCGTCATTGTTTTGGTATTTAAATCAATTCGCTGCTACTAAAGTTCATTTTTTATAGAATAAATATTTGTTTATTTACATTCTTAACTGCCTACTAAAACAATGGCTACTTCCAGACCAAGCAAAAAAAAAATGTTCATATGTATGAATACTTTTGAGCTCCCCAACAACAAAAAGCTACCCCAAAACACGTTCTTAGTGGTTCAAAATGAAGCAACAACAACTAATTTGTCATGATTTGCAAGCTCATACGTCAGAGTTGTAAATATTAGACATGCAAATTATATGCACACACACACATACATACATAAGGATTCATATACATATGCATATACATTTGCATAAGAATAAACAAAAAACAAAGGCGATGTGAACATACCAAACATATGTACGTATCGATCTACTCGTATGCCTAGTGCTACATCTACAAATTTAAATTTAATTAATTTATTATTGTACTTTGGCCATTCAATGGTTATGGGGCTTTGCATACAAATCCAACAAAACGTTAATAGTAAATATTTTCAAAACTTCGCATTCAATTTTCGTTTTTCCCTTCTTTTTTTAATGCAAAACACAACAATTTTTCATATTTCTTTCTTCTACTTTTGCCATTTGAGGTGCGTGGCGTCGCTACCAACACGCCTAGAGGCGAAGTCAAGTTGAGTCAAGTTAAATGCCCTGGGGCCGCGGAGCTGAGTAATTTATTATAGTTCAGATGTGTTTCAAACCGACATCGGTGCTCTTATGGCTGTTATTGCATGTAAATACTCTAAACGAAGTTGGATTTTGTTTTACGAATGTTGTTGTTAATGTTAACAGTTGAATCGCATTGCTGTAGGTGTATTCGTAACTATTCTGCTTTTCCGCTCAGCTAAGCTCTGTGTGAGATCTTTTGGTGTTGTAAGAACAATTGAATGTTCGAGTATGTATGTATGTATATATGCCATGTGAGTGAGTTCATGTAAAATTACTGTAGGTCATAATCAAATATTTGAAATTAAGGTTAAGGGCAATAAGACAACAACAATACAAAATAGAGTAATAATAAAAATAAGAGCATTTGAGCAAAATGAGGTATCTGTGCAAATGTCAGCATTTGAAAATGAGAGTATCAAGTGAAGAGGATGGGCAACAGGTCAGATGTAATGCTAACCTTTCAATGACATTTTTGGTAAACAATTAAAAGGTTTACATTTTTAGGATGTCGGCGGCAAGTTATTTGCCACTTACATTATTTATTGAACTTGATATGAACTGGCAATTAACTTGCATATTTTTTCAACACTATCATACATATGGTATGCACCTCGATATACTTGTACGATATGTACCTGGAATATGTGGGTATGTTAGCTTGCCGACAACAGTAAAGAACTTATTTTTTAAGTAAGAGGAGTTTTAGTACCTGCCTATTTTCGAAGCCTCCGTATTTTCAGTTGAAATTGTTTGATGGCCTTCAAAGTTTTTTAGCAGAATTATTAACAAATGTGATATAACAGATTTCAAAGAAATTAATAATATTTTAAAAATATAGAGTTAACCAAGCGTCTTTTAAATGCCAAAAAAATGTGAATGCTGAATTACAGTCCGTGTCGGTAAGGGCCGAAATTATCTTACGCCGCTGCTGCAAAACTGATTAAAAAATCAAAAAAGTTTCTTGTGATGTGGAATCAGCGGTATGAGGTGTACGAAAATGTTGATGACTTTTCCAAGCACGACAGAAAAACAGGATAAAGTGATCGTCCAACTTTCTAAGAGGAACCCTTCCTTGTGACTACGTCAAGCACGATCAGTTCTTGCTAAAAAGGGAATAGATGTGAATGTAAACACCATCGAGGGTCGACTGAAAGAGGCGAACATATCCTACCGTCCCACATCATCCAAGCCACTGCTCTCAGAAAAACACATTGGGAAACGACAAAACAAGAAAATGGCGTCACAGTCTCCAACGCCAACTCCATTGAAAATGTGTGGGGAATTATGAAAACTCATCTTGTCGAAAAGATAGTCCACGATATAAAGCAACTCATTTAGTGTTCAATAAATTTATTTGTATTTTAGTATCAATTATTTAAAAGGTTAAAATTCATGCAAAGTTACAATTTAAATTAAATTATGTAAACATTCAATAAATATCATAACAATGGGCTGGTACATGACTAGCAGTCGGAAGTGCATAGGCTCGAATCTCCGTGCATGAAACAGCAAACTGGTAGAAACATTTTTTCAAATAGCGGTTGCCCCTGTGCAGACAATGGCGAATTTCCGAGTGCTAAAAACATTCGGCCGCCGTATCCGAATGCATTGGTACGTGACTACCATTCGGAATTCAGAGAGAATGTAGGTTAGAATCTCGGTAAAACACCAAAATGAAGAAAAGGTTTTTTCTAATACCGGTCGCCCTCGGGGGGCAATGACCAACCTCCAAGCGTATTTCTACCATGAAAAAGCTCCTCATAAAAATATCTGCCGTTCGGAATCGGCTTGAAGCTGTAAGCCACTCCATTTGTAGGACAACATCAAGGCGCACACCTTAAATAGGAGGAGGAGCTCGGCCAAACACCCAGAAAAGGTGTACGCGCCATTTATATAATATATATAAAAAACAAATAAACTATAAAAAAATAATAAAAAATAAACTATAAATGAAATAAAAAATATAAATATATCGTGTTGAGTACTGCACTCAGGTGTTTGCAAAGTCGAAAACGGCTAAACCGATTAGTCTTAAATTTTAACACGAGCTTCTTAAATATATTTTTTATAATTAATAGAAAAATTTTTCTCACCGATAAACATGTTTCTTTTTGTAAACAATTTAAGGCCGAAATTTTGCTGAAAAATCTATTTTTTTTCTGAGAAACCGCCATTTTGTCATTTTGCTTATTCCTTCGAATAATTACTATATTTAACATTACTTTAAGGAACTCTGTTTGGTTTTTTTTAATTTCAGAGGACCCAGTTCAGAGATATAGTTGCCACCGCAAAACTTCTTTTTGGAAAGGAGCTCCCGGAGATCAGCTGTAGTTCCTCTCCAAATAAATAGATTTACCAATACTAAGTTTTGAAATACAGTTAAAAGATAGCATAAAATGTGTACAAATTTTTAGATCAATAAATTTAAACGGTTTCTCAGAAAAATTCTGGAAAATTCGCTTTTTTCGGCCTTCTAACTGTATATAACTCCTTGAGCGAGTCATATCTCTATCATACAAAAGTTGGTGCAACAAAAATTCTAAGCTTTGCTAGATCACCCTTCGTGTGCATACATATTGTTATAAAATATCTCGCTCCTTGTATGCTTTAATAAGCTCATTTATTATAAAATTGCCGATTAAAGAACTTCCGACTAAAAACACACCTAAGTAGTACATTTCCTAGTACGATTAATGCAACGCAATATAAATAATTTTATTGTTTAAAAACTCATTAAAAATCGTATAAGACCTCCCATAGATGCCTAAATAAATTAAATCGCTAATAAAGTTGAATACTAAAGTAAATAACAACAATAATAAGGTACAAATACCAAAAACACTCATAATCCACTTAACTCATTTGTACGCCAATATTCGCATTCGTTTCGCGCTTATCGAGTTTCAGCGCATTCGTCCAACTCAAACGCTCGCATGTGAAACTCTATATTTTTGATGGGCTTTAATTAAGCCCAGTTGTAAACCATTTTCTTCTCGTATTTTCGGGCATTAGTGGCTGCATCATTCATACCCCAAGCCCTTTGTTAACGCCGTAATTGCGCGCAGTGCTCAACATCAAAACGATTACTCAGTTGGGATTAATCAAGAACACAAAAACTGAGCAGCAAAAAAAACATGAACTATTTACGCTTTAGAAACTGATAGTAATTTTACAAATCTGGTCAACGAAAATTTTATGAAACCTATTGACAGCGCAGCCAAATCATTGGATGTCCCTGAAGTTTTAGCACCTCTGCATGCGTAGTAACTGCTTTGTTACTGACTTGAGTTATGGCTGATGATACCTGATGGCTATTTAAGTATGTAAGAGGGCTTCCGTCATGTGTTAAATGCCCTTTTTTTAATAAATAATAAATTAACCAAATGTAATGATAAATGTTGCACCTAAGTTACCTTTGCGTTTGGTTATGTTTTCCCCTTATTTTTACCACGTTTTTTTCTTATTATTACTTGGCTTATTGTCTTTTAATTACCTCTTCACTAAATACGCATATTGTCTGCCGTTGGCGGTCAGCATATTTTTTGTTGTTGTTGGTTTTTTTTTTTTTGTTTTTTGTATTGCATTAAATGAGTTTTCTCAAATCTTTTTTTTTCGTATTTTTGTTTTGAAAATTTTTCATTCTTAGCCGTCGCCGCTCAAAGTTCTTTGTCAAAGTCTTTGCTTTTGCCACCAAGTTTTGACTATGTGATCAAGGTTACTGGATAACTACATACAAATTATACCAACATTCTCAGCAACAATCGGCAATTGCCACTAATTATGTTTTAACTCGCCTTATTGTCGGTGATTACATGCAGCAGCAATGTTCTAGGCATTCTAGGCACTCTAGACACTCTAGCCACTCTAGGCAGCTCACTGGTAAATGTTATGGTATGAGTTGTTGCATTTTGCGAATTTCAGACAATCGTTTTTTTTTTATATTATTTTTTTTTTCTCATATTCATTAGCTGACAACACTAGCCGCTATCTGACATCTTTATTTCTGTAACGTTCTAACAGAACGTTTTCTTCCCCGACCGAAGCAGCTCAATCGTTGTCGTGTATCTTTACTTGCTGTATAACCAGTAGTTACTTGGCTGTTTTTACTGCACTTACAATAATTCTATAGCGACTAAAATTCTATACCATCAGCTAAATTAAATAAGTAGTTAATGGTTCGTACTGTGGCAGCTGCTAATGGCCATATTGTAATTGTCAGCGCAAACGGCAATTGATTGCTTGTGGGCGGTTTGCCTTTGCGATTGATTGAGGTGTTAACCGATAGGCCACTGCCACGCGCTTAAACAGATTTTAACAAAAAAAATGTAATAACAGCGAACGCTTAAATCGGCGCATTTCTTCAAAAAAATATAAACAGAAAAAAAATTAATAAAAAAAAATATTAAAATTAAATTTTTTTTAAATATGTACCTGTGTTGATTTTTACTTTTATTGTACCTGCTTTTTGCCTGTATTTCTAACCAATTTAAATGGCTTGTGCTGTGTGCCAGACTGTTGAATAAGTTAATATAATTTGTGCTTAAAGATAGCAATCCAAATGCACGCCCAAACTTGTTGAGTAATCAACGCGAAACAATTTTTATTTTTTAATTAATTTGATAGACAAGATTAGTTCACAATGTACGGATGGGCGGCTCGTAAAATTTTATAATTCTGTAGATGAGTAAGCAAGCGGAAATCTAAATTTGTTGAGAACGCCAAATGTGCTTACAAAACTGTACAAAATCTGTAAGCCCCTTTTTTTATTACAATTTCGGCTAATCTTTAATACTTTACAGCCATCCAAAAACAATTGGAGTACTAAAATTAAATGCTACAACTTTATAACAACTAAAGCTAAAGCAATAACCACAAAGCCATAAAGTTTATACTTTTTTTCTATCTACTTCGCCTGTAAATGTAATTTAAAAAAAAGGTGCGTCGCTTAGGGTCATTTGTTATTTCGGTAACGATAAATACATACACTTTTATTATTATTACATAATAAACGCAGCCATGTCGTGCTAGAAGATTTTAGAACAAAATATGCCTTATCTTTTGCGGAAATTTCTATGCTACCATTTCAAGGTAGGCATTACCAACTGAACCCTCAACTAGTCACGTGTGCAATTTCTTATGACCTTTGCGTATAAATTTTAATTACAATATTTATAAATATATTGATTGATTCAATAACAAGTCGCCACAATTATGTTATTGATCTTCGCACATGATTAGCATACTGTAGATATGCTGTTAACTGATGTTAATGTAAAAGCGAGGAAGGAGTGATCGATGAGCGTGATGGGGAAAAGATTTGCATGCCTCCCGAAAGCTCTGCTATTTCATACTTGACAAAGCGTAAAGGTTATTAGAAGGTTATTTTGGTGTGCATGATTTAAATTGGAAAAATATTGTTATTAAATTTTTTGTGTTCAACTGCGATTGTAAATATGTATGCGTGTGTATGTGTGTATGTTATTTTAGTTACCTATGGTTTGTAGTGCAAACGAAAACTAACATATTTTTCTCCAGTTTTAATTTTCCACCAAATCACATAAATGGGTTGCAAAGAGAGAAGAGAATAAGAGCTGATTTGAGAGCGACTTTTCCAATTGAACTCGAATACAGAATATGAAGAATATGAAGCAAATCATATTTAATTTGAAGAACTCCAATTTGTGCGCACAGAAAAGAAAGAGTGTAATATATTTGTATTTATTTTCAGATATCCCGGCGGGGAAAAGAAAAACTACTATGGACGTACCTCAGTTCTGATATTGGTGGTTATTAGAAGAAATCAAACTAGTTCGCCATTGACTAGATTATATATATGTATAATTGGCGCGTACGTACACCCTTTTTAGGTATTTGGCCGAGCTCCTCCTCATATTTGTGTTGTGCGTCTTGATGTTGTTCCACAAATGGAGGGACCTACAGTTTCAAGCCGACACCGGAACGGCAGATATTTTTTATGAGCAGCTTTTTCATGGCAGAAATACATTCGGAGATTTGCCATTCATTGCCTGCCGAGAGCGACCGCTATTAGAAACAACTTTTTCTTCTTTTTGGTATTTCACCGAGATTCGAACCTCCGTTCTCTCTGAATGCTGAATGGTAGTCACGCACCAATCCATTCAGCTACGGCGGCCGATTATTGACTAGGATAATTACCTGTAGTGAAATAATCAATTTGCCTACAAAGTAATTAAGATTTTTATAGACTAGAAAATTTAAGACTCGTCTATGGACACACCAATTCCAAACCATTTCAATCAATTCAACTTCCTGACTAGACCAGCGTGGTCCAAGCAGAACTATTAGCAATCAGAGAATCACGTGATTCACTAAAACACTACAAATAAGTTGGGGCAAGAGTAGCTATCTTTTTAGACGGTGAAGCAGCTATCAAGGCTTCAGATTCCAATTCCTTTTCATCCAAACTAGTTCTACAGTGCATAGAGGAACTAGAATTGCTTGGTCATTGGCTTCAAACTACTCTGATATGGATTCGCGGTCATAGGAATAAAAAGAGAGAGAGCTAGCAATAAAAAGTTCGATACTACACATAACAGAGAGGATGACAGTTGCTACCCCATTCAACACCCTGGTGAAAATATTTTTAAAGGTGTACTACATAGCAGATTCGGCTCTGAGCAAATTTGACAGACAAATTTGACGACGGCACACGTCATTCATTTTGTGTTTCACTAAGCTAAAGCTAAATTTTGTGAAACACAAATCGAATGACGTGGAACTTTGGACCCATGAATTTTTTTTTCCAACGAAGAAACCTGGTATCTATCATCCTTGATTTAACACAATAAGAACATCCATTGCGTCACACTACTACGCTTTAGGTGAAAGAAGGTGTTAGAAAAGTAGCGGATCATGAAGCCAGACTAAACCTTCTTTTCAATCCCATCTGCCGCAGCTGTCAGGTAGAGGAGCTGAAAGAAAGTCTTTTCCACTACTTATGCGAATGTCCCGATCTAGCTGGGGCAAGACTTCGGTATTTCGGTAAATCATTCTTACAGCAAATTAATGAAATCTCAGACATAAATATGAAAAGCTTGCAGCTATACTTGAACCTCGCAAAGAGGATCTGGCTCAAACAAAAAAAAATAATAATAACAACACGAGAACAGTGGTAGTAAAACGGCGCTAGTCGCTAATTAGGATTATTTCAATAGAAATACTCAATACTTCAACAACAACAACTGCCACGGACGCACCAACGCATCGAGATGAGTAAGGGATTATGTATGGATAGATGCTGATGAATGCATTTATTTGAAAAACACTCTATCAAAGTATATTAAATAAAATATCAGTTAATTAATATCTGCATAAAATGTAGCGGCAGGCTAATCAACTACCCTGTCAGAAATCAAATAGATTAACGCAGCAGCATTCGGGCGAGTATAAGGGAGTTCGCAATTCTCTAGGCGCACTAAACTACGAATATTCGACTCGTGCGTGAAGTCTGTATTGTTGTACGGAAACGAAACATGGCTGGTGTCTAACACCATAACACAGAGGTTACAATCTTTCATCAACAAATGCCTCCGCATCATCTGCAGAATATTCTGGCCAAACACAATCAGTAACGACGGACTGTGGAAATTAACGAACGAGGAACCCATCCTTAGACAAATCAAACGCAGAAAGTTGCGATGGATAGGTCACAAATTGAGAAAACCACCAGATAGCATCACGAGAAAGGCACTGAACTGGAACCCGTAAGGGAGCAGAGGCCGCGGTCGACCAAAAAACACTTGGAGAAAGTCGATGTTGCGCGAACTAGCAGCTGCAAAAACAACAGCACAAAACCGTGTACGATGGAAGAGTCTGGTCTAGTTCTAAAAAAAGATTAAGGGGTTACGCCACTCTAGCTACTGTAAAAAAAGCAGTTTTTTAAGGATTTTTTTTACATTGAAAGAAAGGTGCTAGGAAAAAACTTTTTAAGTATATTATTAAGCATGTATTTAAGTGTAATTACAAATATTTTTATTGAAAAATATTACAAAATGGCGCCTTTGGAGTGAATCTCTGAACGCGCCCTGCGAAAAAGGCACTTCACGGCACGCAGTACAACTGACGTAAATGTCCACCTAAACCAAATTAAAAAAATTCTTCTCAATCGACGTGAGTATAGCTGTAGAAATACGTACGGGATTTTAGAAATATTGAAATTTGTGTATTTTGCAGATGTTTGAAGTCAAAAGTAGAATTTTTCATCTAAAATGGAACCGTTAATTGTTTATAAAAATTTTTCTAATTAATTAATAAAAAAATCCGTACGTATTTCAGTGCGGAATAATGTTCTAAAGATCCTTGTACAATTACAAGTGAATATATTAAAAATTGTTTGTGTTATGCTGCGTGCAGTTTTGAAAAATCACGTTTTGAGATAAACACGGTTTAAATTTGAATAGTCGTGACAGAGACGTCAGAGGCGCTCGCGCAAAAGTGCGAAATATTACAGATAATCATTTTTTTCACGCATAGGACATTTTGATTTATATTCTAAAGAGTTTAAAGCATCTTTTAAGCAAAAAAAAAAATTTCGATATTTTGAAAATCCTAGAGTGGCCTAACCCCTTAAGTCGATACCCGAAAGCCATAAATTAATTGGAAGTTAAATTCATGAGGTTGCCATCAATGCTTTGTTTTATTTTTTCTTTTTTTAAAAGGCGTTTAATTGTATTTTGAATATTCGGAAGTTTCGCACATTCACAAGAAATTTGTTTAAAGTAAAGAAATAATCGGCGATTAATAAATTCTGTATTAAATAGGTGGAGAAGCTTGATCAATAGCAAATTGTAAATATAAATTAAATCAATGATGCATTGCTGCTGCCAAACGTTTATTCAAACATTTAGTTACAGTGACTCACAGCTTATTTGATGCAGCCAAAAACAATTATTAAAATATCAAATATATTTTATGGCACTTCTGTTACAGAAAAAAATCTTATAATTTTTTTTATTGTTAAATAACATGTTTTATTTAATAACAGAAAAAAACAAAAAACAACAAACAATGTTTCTTCATAAGAAAGATATGGCAAATTAAAATAATTCTGTTACAGTTTTGAGGTCACAGCTTAAATGATGCACTAAATTAAAAGTATTCAAAAAACATTAACACACTAATATTGCGATTTCATGATTACAGCTAATACTTAGTGCAGTATTCCTTTTGATTCAGAACAGCTTTTAATTGGGGAATTCATAGATTCTACAACTTTCGCTCTATAATGGGAATTAATTTTATCCCTTTCTCGCTGTGGTGCCCGCTTCTGATCAGAAGCATTAGAAATATTGTGGTTTCTTATTTTATATTCCAGCACTGACCACAAATTCCCAATAACGTTGAGATCTGGACTCTGTGCAGGTGTCTGTACTACATGTGGGCAATTCCAGATAAGCCAAGTTTTTGTAATACTAGACGAATGCTTGGGATCGTTCGCTTGGTAGAACCTAAACGAATCCCTAATGCCCATTTTATCCGCACTAAATTATCTTTTCCAGATCCAGATAGATCTCTTTATTTATGTTTCCTTCGATAAATGTAAAATTTCCGACGCCTGAATAGGACATGCAAGCCCATACCATCACATAGCCCCGCCGTGTTTAACTGTAGAGCGAGAATTACATGGTTGAAGCGCGGTGTTTGGTTTTCTCCAAACGCAGGACTTCCCATCAGACCTGATAAGGTTGAATTTGCTTTCATCCGCAAAAACAACGGACTTCCAGAACGAAATGTGTTTTTTCTATTCTTTGTTTTCCATTACGAGCATCAATCAGCGGCTTATTTCGGGCAGTCCTGCCATGATAATTTTCTTTGCGCAGAACTCTACGAACAGTTTCGGGGTTACAGATCTTGTTTAAGTATTTTCGACCTCGTTCGTAAATTGAGCACTTAAATCGGGTTTTTCTTAAACTTTGCGAACAATCAACCTCTTATCTGCATCATTAAATATTTTATTTGGCGCAGATCTGCCCTTATCTTCTATCCTGTTTTCGTGGCGAAACCTTTCTATATGTGCTGGACAGTTGAGGAACTAATAGCAATGATTTCTGCAATTTTTCGTTGGCTTTAGCCCTCTTTATAATGACGAATAGCGTCTAAACTTTTTTCAAGGGAAGTCCGTTTTCCCATTTCAAAAAATTTAAATTTTTCCAAAACAAAAAGAGGGGAACAGTGGTAGTAAAACGGTGCTGGTCACTAATTAGGATTATTTCAGTGAAAAAATTTAACCACTTCAACAACAACCACAACAACAAGACGCTAAGCTAAACAGAGAAAATATAAGATACACTGCATCATTTAAGCTGTGAGCATATTTTGATAAGAAAACTATTTGTTTCTATATTTTTTCAGCAAGCTTTGTTTTTGTTATTGTTCTTTCTGCAGTGGTAAACAGTACATACATATCTCATTACCATTCGTATACATTTTTTTATTAAATTTAATAAACCTGCATCAAATAAGCTGTGAGTCACTGTAGCTTCAGATACCAGCTGATGTTTACTCCCAACGAAGAAATACAGTATTTTTGCAACAACATTGAGTGTTAACCCTAGAATCGTAATATACGTAAATTTTACGTGTATGTCGCAAAAAAAGTCAGTTACACTTTACCGTTTGGCGCTATCGCTACGACCTCTTGGCAGTGTTTCCTTTGTTTTATTGTTGCATTAACAAGTGAATCATAAATCAGTTGTTACTTCGTTACTTTAATCGTTCTTTAAAAAAAGTGTGCACGTAAATTTTACGTGGTCTTAGCATTAACGTATACATTTTTGTACGTAAGTTTTACGTGGTCTTGTTATTAGCGTATAAATATTTGTAAATGAAATTTATGTTCCGTGCGGTTTTCAAAAGAAATAAAAGAAAATAATGGAAAACTCAAGTCGTTGCCTTGCGGATGCAGAAATAGAAGCCCTCCTGGACAGTATTGACAGCGATGTAAGCTTTACTGAGGACAACCTTGAAGAGGAAGTTGATTTTGACAGTGATGATAGTTTGGAGGATCCAGACTACTCTCCTGAATTCCAGGAAAATACTTTTGAAGAGGAACTGATGAAAGCCGTGGAGTCCGCTCTAAATATGGCATCTGAAAAAAAAATAAAGGTCCTCCGGCAAAAAAAACAAAAGCCAGCACCAACTGTGCAGCTACAACTAAATGACATTGAAGATGTATCCAGTTCTAATCCACTTTTGGGAAGGAATGATCATGTTTGGAGTAGCAATCCAGTGCATCGGAGTAGCGGAAGAGCAATGGCTATGAATGTTGTTTATATTCGACCAGGTAAATATTATTAAAAGCGGATGTTTTTTAAACACTGTTATTAAAATAAAACATAAACTAGGTCCATATCCATTTTTTTATAATTCACTTTAAGAATCATAAAACTTTGTATTTTCAATAAATAAAATCAAAACAGAAGATATATAAGTTTTTGTTGAACATTTATTTTAAATTTTTGTGTTGTACGTAAAATTTACGTATATTAGCATTAACGTAGGGTAAAATTATCTTACGGTTCTAGGGATAAACAGAAAATAGTAAAAAAATAAAAATTTGAAAAGCTGAAATTGCTAATCAACCGAATTCGGAATGTAAACTAATTAAATAAAAATGATTTTTCACAGATTAATAGATTTTCAAACTAATGCCAAAATGCCACTTATGACAAATAGCATAAGGAACTACTATTAGTTCGAGGCGCACACCAGCGCATTCGCGCGTCAATGGAATGTTTTGACACAAACTTACCTGTCCGTCGGTGCCTGTCAACAAATAGTAGCAGCTTAACAACCAAATTAGCACCGGCCACTTTAACCAATTATGATTGAGCATCTTGAGTGCTGTTTACTCTATTCCAGGTGGTGTTGAATTACAAAATTTCTCGATTTAACGTTGAAAATGAGGAAACGAAGTAACACCAAAATGTTTGTTTTTGGCACAATATTGCCGCTGATGCAGCTAGGAGCAGAGTTTTGCGATGTTGACGTTGTATTTGAAAACTGTAAAAAAATAATAAATAATAAAAGACGTTAATAGTATGAGGTAAAATTTTGAAACTGTCTGACAAACTGCATAACTCCACATGTCGTTGCATGTTTCGTAAAAGAATTTCGTCATATTTTAATTAGAAAAAATTTAGTTATGCAAAAACGGCATTGTAAGTATGTATATAAGGAAATAAGGAATAAATAAACATGTTTAAGGAAATTTATTTATTAATTTTAGTCAGCAAATTTAGTAACCAACTGAAAAATAATATTATTTGCTTTCAGACAATAAGAACCTCGTGAAAAATTACAGTAAAAATAAAAGGTATTTATAACTAAATGTACTTTTATAATAAGCTGAAAATACGCAAAAATTCATAAAATTAAACAATAAAATTTCATATATTTTAAATAAATTCAATATAAAAAAAAATTACTACGCCCGAGCAGGGACTTGAACCCTGGACCCTTGGATTAAAAGTCCAATGCTCTACCGACTGAGCTACCCGGGCACATACTAATCATTTGGCCAATTTCAGTGTAAAGCAACAGCACAACAGCTAGAACAGCACCGCCACAACACCACATTGTTAACAAGCAAGAACTCTGAGAACACCAAACACATATTACAGAGAGTGAAAATGAGCCAAGTAAATACACACACATATATTGAATTTGCCTTTTCTCACTTCTCTGCTTAGTGTTGTTTGCCGTTTGAATTAAGAAATTGAGAATAAATTTCCGGTTGATAAGAGCAGTAGCTGCTACAACAAGAACTGTACGCCCAATTTAATCTATATTTGAATAAAACAAAAAGAACAAAAATATATGTGTGTGTGTATGTACATATACGTAGCACGAGGAAGAAATGACTGGCGCGCTTTGTTGAACTCGGCCAAAATCGCACAAACGGTTATTGCGTCAATCAAGAAGAAGACATTTATGCATGTGCGCTAAAAATATAATGTTGCTAGTAAATAGCCCTACTAGTCCACTTCTAGTGCTAGTATTTTTCTACTATTTGCAAAATTATGCACTAATGCTTCATTGAAGGGCGTGGAAGCTTTTATAATTAGTAACAAATCTTCAAAATGTGTAACTACTTTATCATTATATATACATATATAGTTATATGTATTATAATGTTACATCCTACTATACTTAGTTACATGATCACCCTATATATAGGGTGTTTTTTTTAGAGGTTAGGTTTTCAAGATGAAATAAAACGTATATAATTTAATTTTATGGCCAAGAATTTAGCTTTATTATAAAGATAAGGGTTTGCCATTTTAAAAATGATACCCATTCAACCAAAAGTGAGCTTCATCGCTGAACAAAATTTTCTTCGATGCGTCGCGCGAACCGAACCATTATTTTCGTAATAAATTTGCACGATTTGCAAACGTTGTTCAGGTGTAAGTCTATTCATTATGAAACGGCAAACCAAACTGAGCATAAATCAAGTGACAGCTGTCAAAAAGACCATCTACGAAAAAAGTAGTGCCAACTTGAAAACCTAGCCTCTAAAAAAAACACCCTATACGTATATACCTATTCCTATATTATACCTACTCTTAATTCTAACTTAATCTTACTCTTATATTTAATTACTTAACTCTTATGTAAACCAACAACTGCTTTACATACTTTCTCACACTCTACATTCACACGCTTACTCACGCACTCAACATACACACAACATGCATTCCTACATTCATTGCTAGTTTTACTTTCTCCCATTCTCATTAAATGTAAAATATATATTAGTTAAGCTTTAAGCTAAGAAGAGTCTTTGTAAAAAGGGGAGTGAAATAAAGTTCTTTGCCAGAAGAAGACGTGTTTTACTTCATTATTATATATATTTTTTTCAAAAACAAAGTCGGCTGACTTATACAAAGTATTTTCTACACACTTATATTTTTTTCTAATGCGTCCAATAAACGTAATTTACACTCGACTATTGAGAACTAGTTTGCAACTAGTGAAATTCTCACACTGGTGAGGCTGAAGAACAAAATGAAAAATGTTGCATACACTTGTGAAAGTGTTATTAGTTCCTCGTTTTCTCATTGTTTTGATTTGCCAAAGTTAGTGGAATTTTTTTATAAATGTGTATTTACATATTTTTTTTTTTTTTTATTAATTTTTACTTTTTTCAAACTGCTAATTTGCGCGTACACCCGTTTTGAGTGTTTGGCCGAGCTCCTCCTCCTATTTGTGGTGGGCGTCTTGATGTTGTTCCACAAATGGAAGGACCTACAGTTTCAAGCCGACTCCGAACGGCAGATATTTTTTATCAGGTGCTTTTTCATGGCAGAAATACACTCGGAGGGGCGACCGCCGAGGGGCGACCGCTATTAGAAAACTATTTTTCTTCATTTTGGTGTTTCACCGAGATTCGAACCGACGTTCTCTCTGTGAATTCCGAATGGTAGTCACGCACCAACCCATTCGGCTACGGCGGCCGCCAGTTCTTTAAGTAATTCGATAAAACTTTGGTATTTTATTTTCTTTAAATGGACATTTTAGTGCGTTTTATATCCAAAGCTAGGCAACACTGCAGTACCTAGAGAGAGATTTGACTGCTGAAAGAAGAAGAACACCAACAACAACTGCAATCGCGGGCAAAATAAGCCAAATAAAACTGAGTGAATTATTACACTAATTTAAAAAAAATGTATATTTTACAAAATTATAAACCTTACATTTTAAATTAGAACAGTTACGAAAATGGTAATCTGGCCATACTGGTGCTAAAACGACATAACTATTTGTAATATTCGCTGAGAGCAAAGTAATGGTCCCACGATAGGCGCCATCTCTTTGTTTCATCATGACGTCAACCCATCCGCTGATTGTGTCAAATTCGCTCGGAGCCGAATACCGGTCTGTTAAAGAGATCACCTTTGAAATCTTTTCACCATGAGCGTAAAAATGTATATGTATGTGTATTCTCTCATACGCATATACAGTGTACCCTCTTAAGTGGAAACCTATGGGAATAAAAAAATTTTGTCCGCCTATGGGAGGGGTCCGCTCAAGAGGAAAGTGTAAAAAAGCTAATAATATGTTATGGGATTTAAATTCTTGTAGATTTGTGGTATTTACTGAAGAAGTGCCCGCTTTTGGGAATTGTCCGTTAGCTGGGTGTACACTGTATTGCTAAATATACTCGTACATATTAAGTAGACTACTTTTATAGAATAAAGTTATACTGATGAGTAAATAATTATATTTTGTGTGTTTTTTGGCTTTTTAACTTTCCTAACTTCCACTGAAATGCCAACAAATGTTTTCATAGGACGGTTTAGTCCTCATATGTTAGTTTTAAATGTGCTTTATGGACAATTCTAAAAAAAAAAAAAAAATTACAATGACCCGTAAGAAAAGTGGCTACAGGTTCATAATGCTGCTCGCAAAACTCTACTATAGAACATTGAAATAATATTTCTATCGGAAATCTACTTATAAAACTTCTTTAGCGCAATATAAAAATAACTATAATCAGAATTTGAAAATTTCGACATACTGTAAAACAAAAAAGAGAGGTGCTATAATTTTTTTTCTAGCAAAACATTAACATTTCGGGATTGTATAAGTACTCCATTCTTCTTTTTCAACCAAAAAATTTAAATTTGTTGCCCAGCTGAAAGCCTCCGTTGCTAGCGCTGCGTTATAAATAAACAAAATTAACAATCCTATTGTTATGTAAGTTTGAAAAAAAAATATAAATAAATCAAAATTTGTTGTACTGTGTAAAAGTTAAGTTCGCACGCGCTTATTCCAGATGTTAGTTAAAAGCACCACTTTGTGCTTCCTTATTGAAACTAGTTCCATATTTTCCTGAATCTTTCAAATATTCTTTAATTTTTGCATATTTTGCTCATTTGCTAATTAAGTTAATTTGACACTTTTGATGCCCAGTCAGTTGTGAAAGAAATCTGCATTTTATGGTTCAAGTACCGGGCACAATGAAGCGGGATGCAGGCGGGTAGAATGTATGCTAATAACTATGTATATATACCTGTGGTGTTTGTATGTATGTATGTATTCTCCTCTTTTTTGTTTTTCGTGTTTTTGCACTGCAGTTGAGTGGGAGCATTTTTCTGTTAGTTTCTATCTCTGTGCCACTTCGAATTTACTCTGAGCCAATGAAGTAATTAAGTGTAATTATTAGTAATTAAAAAAGCTTTTTACTAAATTTTTATTGGATTTAGTTTTGATAAAGCATGACAGAGATTTCCTATTAATATTAACTAAATAAACAAAATTAAATTTAAATAGCCTAAAATGATTTTTGGCGAACCCATTAAAAAGATTGAGTTGCGTCGCAGCGCCAACACCTTTTATTTGCATGCTTAGTTTCCAGTTTTTTGTCCCATGCAAGTGGTTTGCGGTGAGATTTTGGCAATGCGATTAAACTTCGAGTGTGCACAATAAACTTCTTGTTGCGGAAAATCTGGGCAGCGGTTCTCGTACCTTTATTAAGTTAGTTTCTCATTTTAAGAGGCGATGAAAGGAAGCAAATTGATTCTCCTTTTTTATTTTTTCTACTAAAAGATTATTTGTGTGTTTTATACAGAAAATTACTACTAAGTTTATTCGTTTTATATATTTACGCTATAAACCATATCGACAAGAGTGCATACACACACACACATATTTACACAGTCTAAATGCTTAATAATGCTGATCGTTTGTCATATTAAAGTTGTCAAGTGCGACATTTAAGACTACTTTGAAAATATTTTGTACATTCACTGCACATTTTTAAGTACTTTTTTTATATTTTTATTTGTATTTGCAGAAATACTTGTTGCGCAAATGATTATGCAAATTCGAATGCCAAAAAATTGAGATTTTCGCAAACACCTTTCAATTAAAAAGCGATTTAATTACTACTTAATGTTACGTTAATGGCTTTTGAATGGCAGTAAGCCAACTCTTTGAGTGGACTTAATTTGTTTGCGAAGCATAAAAAGTTTAGGATAAAAATATAGTTAAACTTTTATATGAAAATGATTTTTCATCTCGGATAACATAGAGTAACAAAAGAAGTTTTTGATCCACTTAACCCTAAGTGACTACATACGAGGGTCGTTTGGAAAATTTTTGCAAGTCCAATAATTTAATTTTAACTATTTTTCAATAAAACATAGTTAACTCTTTAACAAAAGCCTTACGAATGATAGTTACAAAGTTTTCAGGGAATCGATTTTTTGACTGATTAATTTTTTTGTTGATGGTATTGTGCATTTTCGTCCATATGAAGGGCGTTTCATAATCATAAGGCACCCCTAATTTTTCAAAGTATTTAAATTTATAAATTTCAGAGGAAAATACAAATATTACACATCGATTAAAGTAACAAAAGTTATCTGCTTCATTACAGAATTTACAACTTTTTTTAATACATAAAGAAAATTTTTAGCAAAAACGTATTTCCGGGCGTTTCAAGATGATAAGACGTTGTTTAATTAAAGTGATCGTTTAACAAAAGTATACTTTTTTCGAGTTTTTTTCGGTCGACTAGAATATTTTAGTATTCTATGGAAGCACCATTTGCTTTAGCGATTCAAAGTAACCTTTTTTCATCGATTCTGCTAACTTTTTAAGTAAATTCCCATCTAGAGAAGCTCACTCTGCCTTAATTGCCGCTCGTTGGTGTTGTCAAATTGGTGATTGTTGGCGTAACCTTCTTCTGATTAATGTACCCCAAATGTTTTCTATTGGGTTTAGATCCGGAGAACACGCCGGGCAGTCCATAGTTTCTATGGAACAATCGGTCAACTACTGCCTTATTTCCCTGCTTACGTGGATTCGGCTGTTGTCTTGCTGAAAAAGAAGGGCACTTCCCGATTATCCTGAATAAAAGGAAGGAGACTATTTTTCAAAACGTTTTTGGAGTCCCACTATTCATGCG
>JAYXIM010054534.1:0-15652 GCA_037575425.1 Anastrepha fraterculus
GTTGATGCTCGTTCGGTGCTGACTTCCCATTCAGAACAGCGATGATGTCTTTAAGCACGTCGTCTTGGCGTTGCATTGCTGATATCCAGTCGTTGTCAATCTCGACCACTCGGTATATCGAATCAGCAATCGTTGTCGGTTCCATTGGAGGAAGTGTCGGGCATCTACTTAACCCATCTGCTAACGTATTCTTCGTTCCTGCGCGATGAATGCACGTGAAATCGAACTCTTGAAGTTTGAGCCACCACCTTGCGATCCGAGGTAACAATGGCGTTGTTGCTTTTGTTGCCGCAATAGCGTTACAGTCGGTGATTACTTTAAAGTTATGCCCCAGCAAATACATACGAAATCGTTGCAACGTTTCTACTATTGCTAGAACTTCTAATTCGTGACTGGCATAGTTACTTTCGGCATCATTGCATTGCCTGCTAAAATAAAACACAGGGTTCCATTCGTTTCCACTATCGTTTTGCAACAATATGCCAGATAATCCTAGACTACTCGCATCTGTATGCACTTCGTGTGGTTTCATCGCGTTGTATATCGTTAGTACTGGTTTAGTTGTGATAATCGATTTCAATTTCTCAAATGCGTCGTTCTGTTCAACATTCCAGATAAAATTTGCATCCTTTTTCAACAAGATCGTCAGTGGACGTGCTATAATGCTATATTCTTTGACAAATTTTCGGAAATAGCCAGTTACTCCCAGAAATTGTCGTACTGCTTTGATAGTTGTTGGTTTTGGAAACCCTTCAATGACTTTCGTTTTGTTTTCTCCCGGACGTATGCCGTCGGAGTTGATGTCATGACCTAGAAACTGTACTTGCTCAGCCAGAAATGTACTCTTCGAAGGTCTAAGCGTAAGACCCGCTGCGTTCACAGCTTTTAAAAATTCTTTAAGTACATCGATACCTTCGTCAACGGACTTCGTGGCTATGATGACCTCATCCACGTAGCTTACCACTTTGTCCCGATGTTTAATCGTTTTTATCAAATTTACAACAATCTCCTGGAAGACCATTGGAGCGTTCACCAGACCAAAAGGCATAACGTTGTGTTCAAATAGTCCTTCATGCGTTAAAAATGCAGTATATTTCTTCGATTCTTCGTTCATAGGAACTTGATAATAGCCGGAAGTCATGTCCAGTGTCGTAAAATATTTATTGCCAGCTAGACGTGAAAGCTGTTCCTCCACGATTGGCATAACATAGTTTTTCTTAACCGTGACTTCGTTCAATGCTCGGAAGTCAATACACATTCTACTCTCCCCATTGGACTTCTTAACCAAAAGCACCGACGCAGCGTGTGGAGAATCACTCGGACGAATGATATCGTTGTCCAACAGTTCCTTTAAAATTTCCGATAAAATCGGGCGTTGTGAAAACGGAACCTGGTACCGTTTACCTAAGATCGGCTCTGATGTCGTTACACTTATGGCCATTTGTGCGTTCTTGCACCTACCAATTTGGCTAATGCTTTCTGCAAAACATTGCTTATACGTTAACAAAAGATTTTCTGTCTTGTTCTTATCTTCTTCCGACAGGCAGCTAGATATATTAAATTCCGTCGGTGTGTCTTGCTCCAGGCGTAGTACCCCATTGCCAATCACCATGTGATACCCGTCCTGCTGTAATACATCGCGACCTAATAAAACATCGTAAGGTAGCATCTCATCCGCAACCATATACAATATGGCTTCTCGTGGAACATTGTCCACCGTAATCTGTACGTTGATCTGTTTCGCGACCTGCACCTTGGATCCTCCAAACCCCGTGAAGCATCTCCGAGTTCCTGTCGTCTGAATATCACCTACTGCCGATGCGCGTATTAATGAGCATACGCTACCAGTGTCAATGAAAGCGTTGAGTTGCCTTCCGTTAAGCTCCACAATTTTCGTAATTGGAGGTGCTCCGTCTCGGTCGGTTTCGTCACCAATCTTCGCAACTGTAGTCTTTTTGTTACAATTCTTGGCTTCATGATCCGTCTTCTTGCATATGGTACACCTTGGTTTTCGCTGTGGTCGTTGGCACTTGGCTGCAATGTGACCATAATCATTGCAGTTGAAACATTTTATCTGTGTCAGATTCGGTTTTGGTTTCTCTTCGGCTCTTGGTGTTTGCTGAGTTTCCGTCGCTGGATTCATCGATGCATTGCTGACTGTCGTTAAATTTTTGAGTGCCACCAACAATTGGCTACACGTCGCAAAATTCATCGTTGCCAAAGTTTTTGTTAAAATACTATCGTTAAGCCCACCGATAATATGCGTGTTGATGGATACATCGTCCACCCCACCTTGTCGACCTATCGTTAACATGGCATAATAATACTCCAAATAATTTTCGTTGGGTTTACGTTTGCGTTTCATAAGAGTCTTATGAGTTTCAGCCGCATTCTGTGTTGACGGAAAGTCTGTTTCAAATGCGTGCACAAATTGTGACCAAGAACTAAAAACATTTTGTGCATCCAGCCACTGCTTGGCCATGCCTTTCATTTTGTGCTGGACTGCAATCAAAATCATCTCTTCCCTCCAACCGTAGCATTGTTGTAATTGTTGAGTTCGACTTATAAATTGCCTTGAGGTCGTAGTTCCTTTTATTGGGTCGAATTCAGGCATTACCCCTATCATATCCTGAATTCTCATGGTTGGACCTGATGGCGTTCGTAACTCCTCCGCAGACTCCCAGCTCGCAACACTTGAGCTTGGCCTACCATCATCGTTGTTGTTTATCGTTTGCTGATTTGCTTCATTACGTGGTATGACCTCTGGGTTACGATTCATGGTGCCAATAGCTAATGTTAGCCCTGCCATTGCCTCTTTCAAACTATTCAATTGCGTGCGTAAGTCGTTTGAGGACACCGCACTATCGTCTTCAAGCTCCATCGGATCTACCTCATCGGTACCCAAAACTTCTTGCAACTTTTCAATTTTAATTGCTTTAGCGCCTGTGGTTGGTAAATCATTTGCCCTTAATAACGTGTTCAGTTGTACGACCCTTAGAGTGTTTAACTTGATCATGGTGAAAAATAAAATTTTAGTAGAAACCCACTATTCTTAAAATAATATATTTCACCGTCCTTTTATTCAGGCTCCACTGTACTTGATTCGCCTCTATTTCGTTGTCCCTTCTTTGCTCGCCACTACCTCCTCTTGCAAATTCAATTGAAATCGTCGCTCGCACTTCAATCAACTAGTGTCTGTATGTATGCGTATTCAAATTTGAACGTTCGCCCGTACAAGCAGAGAAGTTGAAAAAGCGTCGTTTTATAGCTGCGCAGTCGAGACTATGCCACGCAGTCGCCTTCGTGTATAGCACACTTGCCTTCGTTGAATTGTCTTTGCCAATATCGGCAAACACACTATACGCTGACTGTTGAGACTCTTACCCAGACGTTGTAATTGCTCCGTTTGTCGTTCCTTTTATTACGCTGGCGTTTTGCTTTGGCTTCGTTTCGCAGTACTCGGCTGCCGTTGACAATCTTCTCTATTCCCTGACGATGCGCCGTTTTGCTAATTCGTGCACGTTTGCGCTGCCGTTGAACGTGGAAGATTCTCGTCGTTTGTGTGTTTGTACACCTTTGCCGCAGCGTTGATATTTTTCCTTTCGTTGTAGGCGTATGGATATCAAATCCACTTCTGACTTGTTACGTATCGAGTTAAATAAAACCACCGTCTACTTTAAAGATAGATAATTACTCAGATATTTATGTAATTCAATAATGAAAACTAAAAGAAAAGAATGAATTTCAATTGACACATCCGTGTCGTTCGGCCACTCGATACGAACTCCCTCCGTCGCTCATCGGTCTCTCCTGTTCGGTGTTTCTCCATCGGTTGCACATTACCTAGGCTTGCCATCTGTCGTTGACATTTTCAAAAAAAAATTAATAATTGTACAGAGTGGGCCATATAGCGTTTGCTTTTAGAACCATCTATTTTTTTGAGAATGGTAACACAAATGACATGTCAAATATGTTCATAATTTACTTTAAGGTTTGACATTTACGAAATGGGACGCTATACGCTTGAACAAAGTTGGGAAATATTGAAAACCTATTTCCAAAGTGGTGGGTCTTCTTCTTCTTTTCTGATTTTCACATCGGTGGATGAAGAGGATGACATGGACGACATTTGGTTTCAACAAGACGGTGCAACTTGTCACATTGTCAAAGTTACACTCGAACTTTTGGCTACCGTTTTTGAAAACCGAATAATCAGCCGAAATTCCGATATCAATGGCCGCCTCGGAGCTGTGATTTAAGCCCGTTGGACTATTTTTTGTGGGAAGCCGTTAAGGACAAATGCTATGCGAACCATCCAGAGACGATTGATGCTTTAAAACACGAAATCGAAGTAGCCATTGATGAAAGTGGAGCCCAAACAATCGAAAATGTGCTTAAAAGTTGGGTTGACCGAATGGCCTACTGTAAAGCCAGTCGTGGCAGTCATTTGAACGATATTATTTTTCATTCATAAATGACAATGTTCAATCTTCAAAATGAAATAAAAGTTTGAAAAAATATTGATTAGTTTTTTTTTTTATAGCCGATTCAAGAAGCCAATTTTAGATGGCCCACCCTATAAAAGTTATCGCTGTTTGTGTGGAGCCCGTTTCTCCAGAAGTCCCTTGCGGTGATCATCACAAGTCCGTGGAGATTCATCTAAAATCAATCGGACAAGAGAAATTAGATTTATTAATAGATAATCTTGTGCCTGATCAAAGCTTTTTTTCAAAATTAACAATATGGCAGCCTCAGGAAATATTTTTCATATTTTCGAGAAAAAGCCAACAATTAATTGCTTAAAAAAATCGAAATTTTTGAAAGACAAAAATCCTTCGATCAGGCACGTATTTTTTATGTTTTTCAAAAGCAGTATAAATTTTATTGTAATTTACCAAGTGGTTTTTAAGTTACAGGGATCACCAGTTCAAAGAACAGTTTTGAGAAAAACGCATTTAAAGTTTTGCGAACACTTCAAATTGTCACAATGATTGATTTTAAAAAAATTCTGACTACCGCTAACCCCTTATAGAGCTAAATGGTAAACAAATCTTAAAATAAATCTATACTGCAGCTGTATTGACCGAGTTTCTCTGGAAAGGGTTCATCAAAATGATTCCAGTTTTCGAGCAGATTTCTTGTTTAAGATGTCTTTTAAAACACAAATACTCGCACTTACTTGATATTATATTTTCCTCCACATTAGGCACTTCACTCTAAGCACTTCAAGGAAGCTGGACAACAAGATCGTATGGTCACAGCAAGATCTTCCTACAGGGACCCTCGATGCGCAAAAACAAATCAGACTACATAGTCCCCGATCTTAACTTCAAGAAAGACTTTACGATATTGAAATCTACACTGACGGGTCTTAGATGAATTGTGATTTTCATTCGGAACCGCTCAACCTATCTCAGTCAATTCGACTTCCTGACTATGCCAGCGTGTTCCAGGCAGAACTTTTAGCGATTAGAGAACTCTACAGGGAAGTTGGTGCAAGAGTAGCTATCTTTTCAGACAGTCAAGCAGCTATCAAGGCGATTAAACTCCAACTCTATTTCATCCAAACTAGTCTTACAGTGTAGAGAGGAACTAGAATTGCATAATCATTGGCTTGAAATTACTCTGATATGGGTTCCCGGTCATAGGAACATACGGGTTAATGAGTTAGCAGATGAGCTAGCTAAGAAAGGTTCGACACTAGACATAGCACAGGCGGTGGCAGTCGCCACCCCATTCAACACAATAAAAGCATACATTCTTTCATACTATCATGCTTCACTCGAAAGAAGGTGGAAGCAATTAACTACATGCATTACAACAATGGCCGTCGTACAAAATCCAAAGGACGAATTACCTGCTAGGATGCCCTCGGCCAAACATTTCACGCCTCACTGCAACCCTTACAGGTCATTGGAAGGTAGGGGATCATGCAGGCAGACTAAACCTCTCTTTCAATCCCATATGCAGAAGCTGCCAGGCGGAAGGGGTGAAGGAAAGTCTTCTCCGCTACTTATGTGAATGTCCAGGGCTAGCTAGGGCACGACTTCGCTCTTTCGGTAAGCCTTTCTTAAAGCAAATTAATGAAATCTCAGACATCGAGATAAAGAATTTACTGTTATACCTGGATCTCACTAAATGGATCTGACTTTGGCCAAAAAAAAACCAAAAACAAGCAAAACAAACAGGACATCATCACTCGAGAGCAGTGGTAGTAAAATGGCGCTGGTCGCTAATTAGGATTATTTCAGTAGAAATACTCAACCACTTCAACAACAACAAGCATTTTTTTGCAACTTTATGACACCTCTGAACGTTACGCGGCTGATTGGTTTTTAATAGTCATGGGTTGTCAAAGAGCAATGGCTGTTCCAAAAAACTTGTGGTTACCAATTCTGGTCACCAATGGCTTTGCTTCCTTAATTCTACATATTCCCGAGAGTGTTCGCTCCCCACTTTAAATAATCGAGGGATATTCAAATTGTATATTTCTCAAAGGAGTGAGATTAAAACCTCTGATATCAAAAATGAGGAGCCAACTTAGGGCACATTCGTTTGCATAATAGTGCATTATGAACACGCATCTGTGTCACATGTTTACTTGTGTATGTATGCACCAAAATATGTTTGTATTGCTATGCAGCGCAGTTAGCCGCACACTTTCAAGGTAGACCTTTCCCTGTAGGGAAAAGCCGAGCTAGCATGGAAACATTCTAGTTCAGATACTGGTATTTAAAAGAAGAAATCATACTAGTTGATCATCAATTAGAATATTACCAGTAGTAGTAAAATGATCGATTGGCCCTGAAATTCGTTGATTTTTCTTCAGAAAAGAAAGCTTAAGACTTGTCTATAGATGTGCCAATGCCTTGCGGTGAGTAGAGGATTTTATATAAACAAATACGATTGGGTTGATTAAATGAACTCTACAAATAACTTAGTTAAGCTGAATGAAAGTCTACTGCCGGAAAACCGTACTACGATGGTATGTATTACCTTCGATCACAAAAATATTAAGTTTGGCAGATTTATGCAATTAAGAGCATTCTATCAACTCAACATTCTGTCGAAATCTGAAAAACGTGAAAAAGAGCTTGAGGTACCGTAAAAATTGAGGACCAAAAATTGCTCAGAATTCAACATTCGACAGACCTCATTAAAGAGACGAGCCAAGACGAGAATTTTTTTTACAACATTGTAACTGGTGATGAAACGTGGTGTTTGCAACATGATCCTGGATTGAAGTGTCAAAGTGCCGAATGGAAGGCCCCATACGAGCCATCACGAAAAAAATCGCGTTTGGCGAAGTCAAAAATTAAGTCGATGCTCATTTGTTTTCACGATTCCAAGGCAATTTTCCACAAGGAGTTCGTGCCGATGAGCCAAACCGTCAACGGAATTTGCTATCATGGCGTTTTGAAGCGTTTGTTGAATCGCATTCGTCGAATTCGCCCTGAATACCGCGAAGGAGGAAGCTGGCGCTTATTGCATGATAATGCAGCATCTCATCAATCCACTCTTGTGACTGATTTTTTGACTAGAAATCGCATATTAACCGTCAATCACTCATCGTATTCGCCTGATATGGCTCGCTGTGACTTCTACCTATTCGGAAAATTGCATTTGGCCATGAAGGGAAAACGTGTTGCGTACGTAGAGGTCATCCGAAAGGCTTGTTCCGACATCCTGAAGGACATTCCCGTCAATGGCCTGAAACACTCTTTCGAAAAGCTTTTAGATCGCGCAAAACAATGTATGAGCTGAAAAGTGAACTGGTAATATTCTAGTTCCCAAAGGGTATGTTTCCCTGCAGGGTTCTTACTAACCGATACATGCATGCATGTATTACTTCTATGGATGTGTATGTACATATTTGAATCGTATTTGAGCTCACTCTTCAGTCCGTCTCCAATACTTCCTGACACTCATTTATATATGCGCGTGTGTTTTTTGCATGAGGCTTGCAACATTTTCAACCATGTTTTTGCATACTTCAGCATACGCGTCATGCTTTCTAGTGGTTTCGCTAACATGTAAAGGACACTTGTGAACGGCCTCAAGAGGATCCTTGAAAAGCATTTTCGTTGAGTGTCTCAGCATCCGAGCTGCACTGCTTTTCCGTTTTTGCTGAGATTTTTGCCGTGATATTAAATGCAAGTGAATGTATGTGTGTATGTACATTGTGGGCTTGCCTGTTTTTAGCATTTATTCTAGGTATTACTGCTTTTCGCCGATTAATGTGAATAAGATTGAAAAGAATTTAACATAGAATATTTTTTCTTTTTATTTTGAAGGAAGATAAAAAAAACTCTTTCAAAACTGTAAACACGCACAAATATTTGATCGCACATCATCTGCGTTTGAAAGAGTTATTTGGACGGACGGAAACCTTCAGTTTGCTGTTATAAATATCCATTATAGAATTGCGCAAAGGTATATCCGACGATTAGAAGATTATTAACTTCCTTTCAAATTTGATCTCGTCGATTCCTTGAATCTTTGAAGCAACATATAGTTGAGCAAACAATGATTTATTTTGCATTGAATGAGGTTTTTTAACTTGATTTACATAAGTTACAAATTTAAAACAAAGTCGTTGTTGAGAATTCAAATCGAAAACACCTGCAGAGGTAAAATTACTCAAGACGGTGTAACTTTTACAAACGTCAAGCAATGGCGATACAATTTTGGAAGGAATGTTAATCACAGATTCGGATCAAGTTTATTCAGAGACTGTAATAAATTCTATTTCGAAGACTAAAATAAATAAATAAATTTTTCATCATCAGTAAGAGAACCTGGCAAGGTTAACTTTGGCATCAGAACGAGTTTCCATTTTTTGCGGCGCAAGCTTTTTCAACCTAAGGGAGTCGAGATATTTATGCAAAACAATGAGTGGAATTGATTTAGCCATATCGGAATGTTCGTTGAAATGAACTGTGGAAACGACAACTAGACGATTAGAGCTACGGCTGATAAAAATGTTACATCTTAAACCATTTTACCAAGTTGGGATATATGGATGTACGTACGAAATTAAAGATACGATTCTCGTATGAAATGGCATTAAAATCAAATTAAATAAAATTTTAGCTATTTTAAACCCCACAATAAATGAAAAAAGTGAAGATTTCAAATGTTTAAGAAGTAATCAAACAATATTAATATTAACAAATTCATACATAGGGCTCATGAGCTATACTCTTAGTACGTATATATGGAATGTAATTATGTACGATTAGAATGTTCACAATACATCATACTCGCCCCTTAAGCTATGATTTATTATATTTTTAGTTTTATATTTCAAACAACTGGTTTTGACACGACGCTACTCACTTTCATTCAATAAAAAAATAAAAGAAAAAAATACCAGTCTAACGGTTAGACGCGATAGAAGTGAAACCTTCCGTAAAACAAACTGAGAGAGAATGAGACGAAAGCAGCTTAGGAGCGGGATAATTATAGGTTCATTATAATATTGCTATAAAGTTCATATTTTATTTTCTTCATTTTATTATTATTCATCCTCAATGTTTTCAATTACAACAAATGATACGAGTGGCTTATGATAGCTAAAATATGATACAAATGCTTTGGTTTCGATGTCGTCAACATATCTTTGAAATACTGCGTCAATTGTTGTTTTTGATCGTGTTGTCGATTTAGTGCGAAAGAAATTAAAGCAACCGCTGTGTCCAATGCAAAATTTACGTTAAAATCGCCACTTAAAATCATTGGAACTTTATCGTAATCTTTTCTAAGCATCCGCGATACTTCTGGTGTTTACTTGATTAAATTTTCGTGAATGAATTCCGTGATGCTATTTATTGATTGATTCGGTGAAATATAAATTGCCACAATTAAAACTGTTTTTCCATTGCTCAATCTGGTTTCGCATGCACATATTTCTCCCACTTTAGAGAGCTGAACAGACAGTGATTCTAGTTGCTGTGCATTCAGATCTATCTGTGGAGTTACAATACGAGCACCGTCATTTTGATTGTGGTATATTGCAACACCGCCTGCAATTGCGGTAAATATTTAAAAATGAAAATATTTACGAATATAAAAATACGGACGCAATACAGCACACGCGGTTGCTATTATGAGCGTCGTAACGCGTATATTACACAGACGTACTAACATACACACAAACATTCATAGGACGCTTGGTCTAAGCAAGTATTAGGTAGTGTAGTATAGGTATACATAATGCCTTCTCGCTCACCGTGGCTCCGTAATACGCAGGCGCGCACACATACGTACTAGCATACATACAAACATACATTCGTATGACGCTTGAACTAAACACCAAAGCAAGTAATAGGTAGTGTAGTATACATACTACAATACTCACTATACTAGCGTGGCTCAGCAGTACGCAGCCACACACATATACGTATATCAACATATAACGCTTCGTAGTGTCGCTTTTTCGTTTCATCGAGTCTCAAATCACTCCCAACGATTCTAAAGAAGTTTTTACTTCAAAAATTCTACTGAACAAACTAAAATAAAAATAAATTCGCAAGGTTAATAAAAGAGTTTATTTTACACCATTAATTATTAAAAAAAAGTAAAGTATATTATAAAAAAGTTAAAATATGGTCGTAATCAGACAGTTCCACCTATTTAAATACTATAAAACACTTTTTGCGCAAAATTATATTTCAGGTAGTGTTAAAGATAACATATCCGAAAAATTAAAAACCTTATATTTAAAAAAAAATTTAACCGATTCGTTGTGAAGGTGATTGGTACGATTCAAACATATTTTCCAAGAGCTTAGAGAAAATAACTGAAGGAACTCAAAGCAGCTACTTAAAAATGTGTAAGTGAAAAATGAGTTTGTTCAAAAACTAAATTCTCACAACTCAATATCTTAATATATCAATGGTACATACTAACTTGTTCAATAAGTTTTGGGGTTTAATTGGTATACTTTTCATATGATCCTATGTGAAGTTTCATTTTAATCTGTCAATTTATATTTTGTTCACAAGCCATTTACTATCGACATGTCACAGTACTTGCTACAATGGATAAAATCAAGTGATTGAGTTTTTAGTTTTGTAAGGTTTCAAACCAAATGAAATTTATGAACGAATGTTGAAATGTATAAGGGCTTGAATTTGGTTCTTCCGCTCCGCAACGAGTTCGTGTCAGGAATCAGCCAAGAAGGTATTAGCATCAGTTTTTGGTATGCGAAAGGAATTTTGTGATGATGAGTCCATAACAGCTGTGGAAGAGTATTTTGCAACCCTTCCAGATTCTCACTTCAGGTAGTAGTCTGGTCAAATACTCATTTTTTATAGATATTTTTTAGGAATTTTTTTTTAAGAAAATAATATGCGATCGTTTTGATTTTATATTATGTTATTATTGACGTCAAATAGTATAAAAAAGAATTTTTATTTTTTCTTGACATATTTTTTGCTAGCACCAAAGTAAGCGTCTTAAAAAAAAAGATAGTTGGCTTGTCAACAGGATTTTGGATTTCTGAAACGATTCATATGTATACTATTTTATGAGAATAATATCATTCATCGCATTTTATTTTCTTAAAAAAACAAGTCCTAAGAAATATCTATAAAAAATTAGTATTATATTTGGCCAGACTACTACCTTCAGGGATGGAATTTATAAATTGGAATCCCTTTGAAATGAGTCTATTGAGGGGGAACGCCACTGTGAAAATTCAAAAAAAAATCGATTTTTTTTTTGCATAAATTGTTAGTCTACTCAAGAAAATGTGGTACAAATTTTAAAGCGAAATTCGCTTTGTCCCCGATTCTATGTGCACTTAAGTGAGCGCTCATCGGTTCGGCCCCGTAGCGCTTACGATACAATGCTTTATTTCAAACGGGTTTTTCTCGGAACGACATTTTTTGATACGGTGGCAACTATTTCTCGAAGACTAGTGAACCGATTTTAATATTCTTTTTTCCAAAATTTTTGTTATCGCACTGGCTATCGTTGTACGTAGCCGATTTTCAAAGTTTTGAAAATAACAATTTTTTGGGCCTGTTGAAAATCAAAAAAATGGTGAAAAACACACATCGAAATTCAAATCATCACCATTTGCTCAAAAAAAAAAACTAAAAACAAAAGGCTACGTACAACGCTAGCCACTATTGTGTACATTAATAAAATTTTTGTTTTTTTGATTTCAGATGATTATTCATTGCTGTATCGCTGCCACCGATGGCGCCATTTTTTTTTAACTCGTTACGTTTATCTATATAAATTTATCAATTTTCAATATTTTTTAATAAAAATTTACATCAACATGGCTAAATACATATATAATAAATACCCTTTATCCTCGCTTAATCATTCCTACTTACAAAAAAAAATTCCCAAAAATCGACTATATTAAGTAATAAAGTGTATTTCATACTATAAAATTTGGTTTTTCTTATCCAAATGCAAAACTTATTGAACAACCTAGTATATGGTGCTTACACCCTTTATTAGTTATTTGGCTGAGTCACTTCTCCCATTTGTGATGTTCGTCTTTATCGCTCACGACGCAATGGTGAAATATGTGCTTAGTATTTCCAAGCTTTTGAACAATTCCAACAGCTAAAAAAGAATTATAAATTTTATTTTTTTAAATTTTATTTCTTCAGTTTTCAAATGACTTTTTGGCATTGTGTATCAATAATTTGTAAAACTCGGAACAATAAGGGCTGAGAGGCAAAATAATCAAAAGCATTGCTCGAACTACTCAGTCGAAAATTGTCGAGTAATGAGCATCAAGCAGATGTGCGCGTATTTGGAACTCATTTGCCCCGGCTGTTCGAAAATGTACAAACATAATGTCAGCTAGCTAATACGAGTATGGCGACGATAAAATGGCGCTAGGTCGTTTTGATTTGTTCAATTTTCACTTTTGATTTCAAATTAAATAGCAGCTCGACGTACAACATTGAACTCTAGTTTTTTTTTTATTTTCCTTTTTACAACTCTTTTTTCGATTTCCAATAAATTGCATTGTTTAATTAATTCGTTCTTCACATGTTTAACATAACATAGGAGTATACCTCGAAACGAATAAATGCTCTTTTCGAAATAGGTACATATTCATAACCAGCTCACGATATTGATTCATTATGCGTATGTATGTATGTGCACAAGTACAATTATTCCGCACATGCAAGAGAACGTCCTCATCCACTTCCACTTCCGCTTCCGCTTCCTCATCCGACTTTGTTTGTTTACGCACATCCGTCGTCCGGCCGCACAAATATCATAGCTTTCAACGCATTCGACACTTAACAATCTGCAACCGACAAACTGCCTCCACACATACTACTTACAATCTCAATTTTAAAATCATATTGGAATTACGGCGTACATAACATTCAAAATTACCAACGCCATAATCGATGTGGTGGTCCACATCGGCTCAACACAAATGCTCCTTTAATTTTGACGTTGGGCTCATGTCCATGGCTCCTTTCAATTGCTTGCTTAAATTTCCAGCCTTGCTCAGATTCTGCGGTCATTTTAATAAAATAATTAATGTATACATAAATATTTATTGAATGTTGAAAAGCAAATACTCGTATGTACAAATGTTCAGTAGTGTACGTGATTCGATTGAAAGTGTGTGCGAAATAATTGAATTGTATCAAAATATTTATTAAAATAATGAATGAAATAAATGCGATAATTGAATTCATGTTATTGGGTCGATGGAAACGAAATATTGGGAGTGAGTTGAACAATTGAAATTGAGCACTCAATGATGGTTGAGTAATGAATCTGTGGTCAATGACGATATGGTAGGCAATGCGTGAAATTACGCGGTTGCCTGAGCATTTAATTTGATTATTTCACAGATGATAACTGCGAAATGCCATATACATACATATTATACATATGAGGTGCCATAACCAAACGAAGTTAAAAGATTGGCCGTTAACAACACCTGGCACCGAAAGGAGTGTTCGAGAGAAAAATTCTGCGGATGATCAATAGACCTTTGCTTGTTGGCTACGGCGCCTATCGAGAGCAATGGCACTATTAGCTGTATGGACTTATGTAAATACTATAGGTAAAGATATCCATTATTCTTCCATAAAATTCAAAACTTTATTTGAGATGCTTCTGATGGCCCGATTTGAGTCAAGTATGCACCACTTTCTTGCATAATTTGTTGCCATTTTAAAAGTAACTTCACATAAGTCTCTCTCATAGAAGTCTTGATCCTTATTGGCGAAAAACTCTAGTAATCGATTTTCACAATCTTCTCTTGATACCAATTTCTTATAAATCAGGTAGTTTTGCTATTTGAGAAAAATGAGGTGATCACTTGGTGCCAGGTGCGACTGTGTGGTGGCTGCATTAAAACTTCTCAATAAATTTTTGGGGAGTCATTAAAGACGTGTGTGGCCTTGCGTTGTGCTAGTGGAACACAACACTTCCTCTGCTGGCCAATTCTTGCTGTTCAATCAATCGCTAACTTCAGTTGGTCTAGTTGTTGACAGCAAAGATCTGAATTCAGTGTTTGGCCATACAGAAGCAACGCATAATAAATGATTCCTTTCAAGTCCCACCAAATACACAGTAGAACCATCCCGGCCGTTGGTGCTGGTTTGACCACTGCTTGAGCTGCTTTATCAGGCTTTGACCAGGATCGTTTGTGCACAGTATTTTCATATGTGACCCATTTCTCTTCCCCAGTCATCATCTATTTAAGATATGGATCGACTTCATTTTGTTTCACCACGGATTCGCAGATGGGAATTCGACCCAGCATGTTTTTTGATGTTAATTGGTGTGGCACCCAAAAATCGAGCTTCTTTTTGAATCCAGCTTTGCGTTAATGGCTTAAAACCATTCTATGATCGATCTTTAGCTCCTGGGCGATGCACTATGAAAGTAGTAGAACAACGGCATATCAAAAATGATTTTTGCAAATGTCGCTATTGTCATCTTTTTTTATTTTTTTTCCCATAGTTTAATTATAGTCGAATTAAGCTGTCGTAAAAAAATTATTAATTAATTATAGGAAATTAATTTTTTATCATTCGGCAATCTTTTTTATTTTAGGAAACGTTAAAGTGAAGCCACTTCACCTAACTACATTTTAAGTGATTTTAAGTCCATACTTTGTAAAAGTAAATATAAAGTGTTATATATTTTCTGAAAGCTTATTTTTTGCAGATTAGTATTAAAAAAATAATATGTCTTCAAATTTGTTTTAAAATTAGTACAAAAAGCAATTTCAAATAACATAAAAAAGGCTTTTTAAGTTTATCGAAACTTTCAACAGTTACCACGCCTCTCCACGTTTAAAATTTAAGAGGGATTTTTGGGTAACTTTATTATTAATAAGGAAAATTTATAAAAATTGGTTGCGGATTGTTGCGATTTACAAAGTTATTGATAAAAATTAAAGAAGTCGGAACATGGAAATCCAATTCCAATTACGATTTACCGTTCTTTCTCTGACAATACAAGAATTGTAAAGGAACTTGAAGAGGGCACCCTGGATTTACTAAACATGAATCAATTTGTTTTTAATCCTTATTTTCCATAAGTATATAAGTAATTAAAATAAATTTTTGTAAATAGAAAATGTTACAAAAAATAACTTTTATAATGTTTATTATTTCTATTCCTTTAATACGTAGATATT
>JAYXIM010054535.1:0-13821 GCA_037575425.1 Anastrepha fraterculus
GTTTTTGATTCAACTATTCGAAAAGGTTCCAATAATATTCAGAACTATCTGTTTGGTCTTTCCTTTTACGTTCCCAAAAAACTGATGGCATAACCCTTTTTGCCGGTCATTCTGACCTCACCAAAATTATCCATAAGGAGCGTCGCTAGACAGTATATAACCTCCACATAAATAATAGATTCCTAATATTCAATATAATTTCATGCTATTATTATTCTAAAATTATTGCTTTATAAAGCCGCATAGAAAATAGTGTAGGAATTTAGATAAGGAAAAATCTTAGTGTTTTATTTCACTTCTCGCACCGTCGAAAAATCTTAATGCTTTATTTCACTTCTCGAGCCGTTGTTATCATACACTTAATGCTAAGTAGCATTTTATTGCGCCTTTTACCAAACTATTTTCGCCTGTTTCACTATTGCTGTAAGATTAGCTCTGCAACCAAGTAAAGTTCTCACGGCTTTTTTGTGACCAAAAGTGTCGCGCAGCAAAGACAATTAAGTAATTTATGACGCTATGCGCCTATGCCATGATCGCTTGACGGCCCGCCAGCAACGCTCCTTGGCGCACCAAACAGAAAAATGTTGCCGTTAATTCATGTATTAACCTTTCGACATTTGGTCGAAGCAACATCTGCGAACCGCTGCATTTTCAATCAAGGAACAGTTTTTTATCCATCTCTTAAAAGCAATCAGCCACACTCTGGCACAGAATTCCGCGGTAGGCGGCCTACCATAAATGCAACCATCCGAAATGGAGGGCGTTGCATGACGTCGCCGCTACGCTTGCGAAAGGTGTCCGCTTGACTGCCGGTGAGTGTGGCAAGTGGCTGCTTTTGTGATTGTCTGCAAAGGCGCCGCTCATTCGCAACGTCGGCATCACTGCGTTGGGCAATAAAATTTCTGATATCTATGCCACAAGCCAAATGGTCAGAAGTTAGATAATGCATTTTTTATTCAACACTGATGCCATACTGCGTAGTGCGGTAAGTTTTGGAAGCGAAAATATTTATTTACGTAGCGATAGGCTTCAACTCTATGCAACAGCTAAAAGCGTCTTAAAAGAATTGATGTCAAAGTAAAAAATGTATAATAGTTATGGGTATACAGTTATTAGGGTTTACACTTTTCATCACAAACTCATATTTATGATTTTGATTTTTTTTAACTTTGCTAGGCAAGCATATGTCGACTGAGAAGTGCTGAAAAAGCAAAACAAAAATAACAATTCCGAATGGGTTGTGCGCCTTGTGGAAAACCATTTAAAAATAAAGTTATTAATCTTTTAAAATTTGTATTTAATATAAATAAATTTCAATAACGGCGCAGGTAATGCATTTCCTCTAAAATTTACTTGTATTACAAAAAATTCTTAGAATTTCCTACATTTGTTTACTTCATCGACAACTTATGTTCGTAGACAGATCCAACGAGAAGGAATTCGGAGAGGTCCAGTTCTAAAGAGTAAAGTTATCAATTCACTGTTGCCATCGGGTTGAGTATCAGGGTCAGTAAATTTTTGTTTGTAATTTGATATACCTGGAAAATTTGCTTTTAGAGAAATCATAGAGGCATTTACTTAGGTAAAGAAAGAAAAGCAAGTTTTAAAGTCAGCGCAATTTTTATACAAATTATTATTTCACATTTCTTAAACGTAATATATTTATAATTTCATAAAGTTTTTTATCGACTTGCTACTCAAACACATTGGACCATAATTTAATCCTTCAAAGGGTCGAGAAGCAATGCTAGGATTTACATAGTATGGTAACGCAATGAATATTTATTTATTTATTCTTAGTAAACTAGAAATACACGATTCCGTTCAGACCACCACAAAAATAGTAAACGATAAAGTTCATACTTATCTATATAATTGACAATTTAAAAGTTTGCCTAGAATACGAAAAATTAAAAATTTTCCAATGTTCTACATATCGGATTATCAGAGGTAGAGCTGTTGAAACCATAAATACACAATTATTTTTTATTTTGACTGCACATGCGTAGATATTAAAGTTATGTTTTTATGTCAATCAAATCCCATTTAATTCTGTTTTTTTGTAAAACACATTAATGCATCAATGGCTTTAAGCTTCATGTTTGCCCGCAGGTCCCTTATAATTAAGCCACCCTTGCTGTATATTCATTCAGACTCAACTAACGACGGGGGTATACAAAAAAAAATCTTATTTTTCTTGATTGGCGCGATATTTACCCCAGTTTAACAAAGCGCGCCGGTCGTTTCTTTCTTGTGCTAACCGTCCCAGTTGGACATACCAAGTGAAGCCAAGTCCTTCTTCACCCGATCTTTCCAATGCAGTGGAGGCCTTTCTCTGATACCACCAGCTGGTACCGCATCGAATACTTTCAGAGCCGGAGCGTTCGTATCCATTCGGATGTTATGACGCAGCCAACGTAGCCGCTGGATCTTTATTCGCTGCGTTATGTCTATGTCGTCGTAAAGCTTATACAGCGTCATCGTTCCATCACCTGCGACACTCGCCGTCACCAACGTGCAAAGGTCCAAAAATCTTCCGCAGAATATTTCTCTCTAACACTCCAATAGACGCCTCATCGGATGTTGTCGTCGTCCAAGCTTCTGCGCCATTCAATAGGACGGGTATAATGAGAGCCTTATGTGTTAATTTTGTTCGTCGAGGTAGGGGTTTTCTACTCATTTGCATATTTAGTCCAAAGTAGCACTTGTTGGCAAGAGAGATTCTACGTTGGATTTCAAGGTTGACATTTTTATCGGTGTTAATGCTGATTCCAAAGAGATTCCAATTCATTATTTCCGTGCCTAAAGGGAGAATCTAGAAGAGCACAAATTAAATTCATTCAATTCATAAAATACTAAACTTAAAATTACTCAATATATTCAGCTACTTTTTATTTAATTTTCATTAGCTGTGGTTCTTAATTCTAAACCTATATTTTGCATTTAAGGTCCAGCTGCTTTTGCTACATTTCCACCTTTTCTTTATATCATTTCTTTTTCTAAATTTTCTTCCCTTTTCCTTTCTAATTTTATTTCAAATATTTTTAGTTCCTGCTTTTAGCTCGTACACTTTTCTCTATATCTAGCCATCTTCGTATAGATTTACACACATAAGGTTAAAGTGTACCTACGTCACTTTTATTTTGTTAATGCGAATCGAGTAAGCAAGCAGTAGCCAAATTTTTACAAGAATGGCGGAACGAATATAGTTTTTTCGCCAATGGCAATACAAAAGATTCATTTTCGACACACATTCGCTATTTTGTGACGAATTCGCTGGCGATTCGCATCTCACAATTCAAGACTGCTAAATTCGTCTATATTTTCATTCGCTTCGCAAGTGACAATACTAGCCTTGATGCATTTAACCCTCGACACATTATACAACTAACAAATACAAATCTAATTTATGATGCTTTCTACCAACGGATTTTTCAATTATTTCATCATTTTTGTTTATTCCTACTTCATTCCACCACCCACCACTTTCCATACATATACGAGTATGTATACTTACATGCATTGGACCATATTAATTAAATTTGATCATTTATCATTCATTAGTAACTAAGCGAAATATAGTAGAGCTGATCGCTAATAACAATAACATTTGTCAAATAATGAAATACTTGAATTTATTTGTCATCAGTCAGTTTAACATAAATGTTCACTTCGCTTAACTAGACTTGTAAACGCAATTTGTGAAGGCGTTGTTGTATTCCGCTCCATATTTGTCGAAATAAGTTACTGGGAATGACCCAGTTATGAGGTGCCCCTTTGTTGTGCTTGTGTTAGTGGCAAATGTGTGGTTATCATATTTCCCCTCGACTTCTATCTCACAGTATTGCTTAAGTACAAATTACATCTAAGAGGTTGGCATAACTCATCGCGCGGATATGTCTGAAGGGGACGAAGTAAATTGAACACAGTCAGGGTTGCCACTCAAATATTTCTTTTATACCCAACTATCTACAAAAATAGATCAGATAGAGTTCTTCAAGTTTAGATTTCGGTTTTAGGAGAGTTTTGTTTTGGCAACTATCAAAAATCGATGCAATGCGAGAGCCGTATAAAAATAACGAAAATCCACTATAAGAATTACAGATCTGTGAAAATTGCATTTAGAAAATTGCGTATAATAATTCGAATAATTTGACATAAAAATTTAACTGAAGAAAGTGATGTGCTGTCTCGGTATGAGGCATAAAATCCCCACGTTCAATTGAAAAGAAAAAGCATTGAAAAAGTACAAAATGCAGTTAGAAAAGTACTTACCGTCAAGGTGTTGTGATATGGAGATATGTTAACTACGTTTTTATGACTTATTGTTAGTTATATGAATGTTACGTGGTTTCAACATGAAATTCTTGTGAAATATACAAATAAATTTATGGTAATCTACAGAAGTTTTACCACCAAGATCGTCCGATTTGTCGTCTCTGGACTACTGTATAAGGTGTCATCTCAAAGATAGAGTAGATGTGTATAAACAGAAAGGTGTAGAAGCTTTGAAGGATAACATGCACGCAAAATTGCTGATGCCAAAATAATCGAAATGAGAATCAGTAAGGAAATAAGAAAAATAGTTCTGTACTAAAAATATTTTTCGAACAAAAATGTATACTAGGCATTGCCCTGTTAGCAACCAGCTCAAGTTCTACAGTTTCTTCTATCGAACGATATAACCAATTTAGTATACCTACTTGGCATCATATGCGCGTTTACACATGGTCCTGGCAACATTGCAATTGGTTTGGCTTAGCCATCTGCCTTTCGCCTTTCTCAACATGCGTTATTGATTGCTTCCTTGCATTCAAGGACATTTTTGGATGATACACAATATGATTTTATCGCTTTTATAGTCGTTTGGCTACCCACGTAGAGGTTTATTGCGCAGTTAATTGTTGCATCTGTACATTCAAGCTCTGCTGCTTTCTTCGTTATTGCTTACGTCAACACAGCCTGGAAAGTGGGTGATAATGAGATCCTCTAGAGATTCTACGCTGCCCATGTACCATCCTCCTTCCTGACTAGGTTAGCTTCAGAACGATGCTTTGATAATAGCTTTCTAAGCCTCGACACTTCAACCGTTTTTTCCATACCCGCGCGGAAGTCCTTCCAGGAGTTTCTATTGACAACACGGATTTCCTTCTTAAAGAGCTTAAGTACATCTCTATATTCTTCACAAATAACTTCACATTCTGCCAGCCTCGCTAACTTGTGGGACCCGCGAACATATTGCCTTCTAGCGCTCAGCTCCTTGTTCCACGAAGGAGGCTGAGGTTTGTGTTTTGTTCGTCTTGTGGGAAAAGAGATATTGTACGCTTTAGTTAAGGCCTTTGTAAGCCTGGTAAGCAAAACTTCGATGTCTTCATGCGAATTTATCGGTGTATTGCTTCCTATTTTGTTTGTCAGAATCTTTTCACAAAGGTCCCAGTTAGAGTTTCTGGGATTCCTCAGAACATTACTGGTTTTTGTGAAATAGAAATCGATATTAAAGCTGTTGTAATTATGATCTGAGAATGAGGGTTCTTCCAGAACCTTCCAGTCAAACTCATTGAAAATGAGATTTACAGCTCTTAACATCAGAGGAACGCACTATAGAAAAACGAGGAGTTTTACGGACCAAAAATCGACAGTTGTAACATTTTTAAAAATTAAGTTGCGAAAATTTGCACAAATACAAAAAAGATTTAAATAAAATATATTTTAGTATCATTTATTTTTAAATACCGTGTGAAAAAAGTTAAACTTAAAAATTATCCAATTTAAAATTATTTTATTCCATTTTAAATAGCTAAACGCCTTAAATATATAAAAACAAACTTATAGCTCATAACTTTTAATAAAATAAAATATTAAAATTATTGTCAAACACTTAAGTAAAGCAAGTATAGAAATCAGTAAGGAGAAGTAGTACATTACAATACGTATTAAAGCAATAAAAATAATAAACATTATAAAAGTTATTTTTTGTAACATTTTCTATTTACAAAAATTTATTTTAATACATATATACTTATGGAAAATAAGGATTAAAAACAAATTGATTCATGTTTAGTAAATCCAGGGTGTCCTCTTCAAGTTCCTTTACAATTCTTTCATTGGGTTTTCTTAAACTTGTTATAAATGGATCAAATGTATAAAGAAGAATGTGGAATACGTTCTAATTTGTAGCTGATCGAGAGCATTTCCGAAACGAAATTTTTTATAATCCTTATTACGAGACTCTTGTGTGTCTTCAGAAAGTTGACCAATAGGAAGCACTGCAAAATGTTTTATAATACTTCCTCCATGTATTCAAATTTTGTGGACCGAAGATGGCATGTAATACTATTTATAATTAGTCATATAGATCTGAGCAATTTCCATAGCATAACTACAAAATTTCTCTGAATTTATCATCATTCTCGATGAAAGAGCCTGCACAGCTAGCAATTTCGCAATTTAAAAAAACTTCTGGCTATATTACCGTCATTGGTATTGCCACTTCCTTGACGGGGTTTGTCGATTATCAATCCTAGCTCACCACGATATCGTTTTTGTACGAGGATTTTCTTCACTGTGAGTTGACCATGTTCTGAAGGAAAGATTTTAGGAAATATGTTGCATCATTTCCATGCAACGAATCCAGGCATGTAATGTAGATAGTCCGTATTGATAAGAATCTTCATTTTCAGGCCTAGCAATCACTTTAGTTAGATCGTTCATTTCACGGGGAGTAACCCCACATATTGTACATGTTGAAGCTGATGAAGTATCCGTCAATACTTGAGCTACTTAGCCATCTATCATTGTTAGAAAGAGTTCATGCTTTACTTCCACTTTCTTATCTTCTTTAATAATAAATGTTAGTTTTGAAGAATTTATTTGGCACTTTATCTCATCCACAACAGCTTTAATTTTTTCTCGGGGTTTCTTTGCTAAATTCAATAGATATTGGACGACAAAATCGAACAGATGAAGGTACTGGATTTTCCCACACGACATCCTCTGTTAGGCTGTTAATCAATTTAATAGGTACCATAGAAGTGATAAACAAATTTGCGTCAGTAATACTTGCAGACTCTTCTGGAAGTTTTTGTTTATACTGGCTTTGTCCAGATGAACCATCACATTTCCATTTACTGTAGAGAACTAGATGTTTCAACTCATCTTTGAAGACGGAATCTACTCTTAAAAGTATAAGGTCTTATTTTTACGGTCTGCTGCTCTTACTGTTTCCACAAGATTTGCTTCTGTTCCTTCTTCTATCGAACGTAGTCCCTGAAGATGAGCATTGTAAGTGTGTTCAAATCCGTATTCATGGAGTAACATTGTGTTTTTTCTTTTCTTGCTGGATTCTGATGAGTCTGTATAGGCTAAGCACGGTCTTCCATATTAACCAGAAACGGGTGTATTGTCTTTCGGTAAAATAACTGAATATTCGGAATCCAATCAATTACTGTGTTTTTTTTTTCAATATGTCTTTTTTACGGGATGATGGATGTCTTTTATTAAAAGCTGGAATTATATATCTTTGAATATCACTGTTAATAAGACGTATGTTGTCTTCAGAGGCTTTGTAATTATTTTTCAAAACACTGGATAAACCATTAAAAGTTGTTCATCCTTCAATATAATTTATTATTATTTCACGCTTAGAACACTTGAAACAAGTAATTTTATTAAATTTGTTGCATTTAACGTGCCACGAATGTACAAATAATTTTATGTTTACATGGCACAAGAAGCCAAGTTTTCGGTTTCAGGAAGTCACAGATTCCAAAGATTTCACTATTTCGTCTCACGCAGTAAGGCAACTCAAAAGATAAAACGGTAAATAGATTGCCTCTACAATCACAATTGAAATTGGATTTCCATGTTTTGACTTTTTACATTTTTATCAATAACTTTGAAAATCGCAAAAATCCGCAGCCAATTTTCTTATTTATTCTTAATTATTCTTACTAATAATAAAGTTACAAATCCCACTTAAGTTTTAAACGTAGGGAGGCGTGGGTAATAGTTGAAAGTTTCAATAAACTTAAAAAACCGTTTTTCAACTTATGTTATTTGAAACGCTGTTTGTACTAACTTTAAAACAAATTTGAAGACATATTACTTTTTTAATAATCTGCAAAAAATAAGCTTTCGGAGAATATATAACACCTTATATTTACTTTTACAAAGTATGGACCTTAAAATCACTTTAAATGTAGTACGGTGGAGTGGCTTCACCTGGACGTTTCTAAAAATAACAAAGATTGCTGAATGATAAAAATTTTGATTCATATAATTTGTTAATAATTTTTTTACGATAGTTTAATTCGATCCTTAAACTATGGGAAAAAAATTAAAAAAATAACAATAGCGACATTTGTAAAAATCATTTTTGATATGCCGTTGTTCTACTCTTAATATATAAAAGATAGATGGTTTTTATACGAATTACGTATATTATTGAGATATATCCATTTACCCAAGAGTGGGCGTGACACCGCCCATTTTAATTTTTGCTCGACTTATCATGCGCACCTACAGATATTCAGACAAGACATAATCTCTCTCATCATTCTGAGCATTTTAGCATAAATACAATATATAATATATTCCTATATCTATCTCATTCCCTAGTCTCGTTTACTTATACGCGTTTATACTTCCCGATATTTCCGAAAACCAATCAAAATTCATTCTAATCTACAAACTATTAAGAGGAAAAAATCTTACCTTTTCGGTTAGAAAATATCGAAAAACGGCAACACTGAGCACAATATGATTTTCACATATACACCTACATATATTCGTACTTACATGTGCATATACTCGTACACATGAACGCGTGGCCTAGACTACCAACCATTAGAGCTTGGCTTGTGTGCTGCTGTGTTCATCAAACAATCAATGTGTGGGTGTCAATCGCATCACAATGAATGCTTCGCCTACTCCATCGATTGGTAGCTGTGCTCGTATGCATCTCTAACCCTCTTCCCTCGCATCATCATCATCAGCACCATCACAATACGCCGCATCATTTGGGATCGTAAAACATTGCGTCGCCAAGCGCGGCGTTATGACCGTCCAACGCTGGGTTAGTGGATATTGCCGCACATTCACGCTGACTCAATTGAATCAAACGATCGATGGGTGATAAATTATTTCCCGCAATTTACATAAATGGTTTGAATGCATTAATTAAAGTCAAATCGCGCTGTGGGATGTTGAGTCACACGATCAGATTCGTTCGCTTGCTTAGCTTCTCGCTCCGCCTTAGATGCAGTTTCTACTACTACATACATGCCTAAGTTTGAGCTTGGCTGCATGTTGATGGCAGCCGCCCAAGTTTATTATTTAGTCAAATCAGTAACAAATCGAATCGTTTATTTGCGAAGACGGCAACGAGGGCGGTGGCGTTATACTGTGAAGTGGCTTGCTAGCAAACCATTCACGTTGGCATTGGCACAGAATAGTATATCTGAATGTTTTAGCATTATTACTTACAATAAGTCCAACAAACCTACAATTCAATATACGAAAAATGCTGTATTGCTGACATACTATACACACACTCAGCTAGTAGAATGCCTTCTATAAGCGCCAATCAAGCAACAGCTCTGCGGCGTCGAAGTGTCGGATGCACTGTTACACACTCAGATGCGGCGTGGGGTGTGCAATGCCTTTGCTGGCAATAGGGCGCGGAACACGTATGCACCAGTAAGTTTATATGTAGTATGTTTGTAAGCTCTTATGTACACTATGTCAACTAAGTTCCGAAACAAAATTTGTTGAATAGATGGAGTTAATAGTACTTTTTCCTTTAATATTTTAATTTTTCAGGGAATGTTGACGAGAAATTTCCAAAAAGTCGAAAAAATTAATTAAGATGTTGCATTAGTTTTTCATTTAGTTTTAAATCTGGTGCCTTCTCTCAACAACTCTCAAGAAGGAAAACTTCTAAAATTCTAGGGGACTGCAGCTTCTCACGGTATCCCTGAAGGCGCTGATTGAACTCATAAAAAGCCCATCCCTGTAGGCTTCATGAATGCTAAAAGTTGGATACTATGGCCAATTTTTTGAAAGAGTAGTTCTGGATTCTAAAGTGTTTTCTAACGCTGTTGAAAAAATAAAGAACAAATTCATTAAGACCGATAGAAATCGACCGATTATTTTAAACACTAAAAAAATGTGTATAAAGGCCCGACAGAGAGAAGATGTACAAGATGAATCAAGTGTTAGCAACCTGGATTTAATGTGGGTTCTTTATGTGTGCGCCTCTTGCCAGTGCTGATGTAGAAAGAAGTCTTTTATACATATATAACCGATATTGTAACCGATAAACGACATTCTTCTAAATTACACTAAGCTAGATAAAGAAGCGAAGGGCTCTGGTAAGGAAAGAGGAGCAGATCAAGTACCTCCTTTCATCAAACAAACATGCGACGCACTAAGTATCATCACCCACGTGACTGTTGACAGTTATGACTTTGAAGTTGTACAAAACTTCGTTTATCTAGGAATCAACATCGAGTAGTGTTCGTGAGCAAGATTCTTTGGAAGATTTTTTGGACGTTGGCGACAGCGGCTACGTTGGCTGGGTCATGCCGTCCGAATGGATACAAATGCTCTGGCTATGAAAATATTCGATGCGGTACCAGCTGATGGAAGCAGAGAGAGAGAAATTCCTCCTCTGCGTTGGAAAGATCGAGTGGGAAAGGACTTGTCTGCACTTGTTATCAGGCCCGTGCAGGGTTCAAAATACTGCAACGCCTTGTTTTTGCTTTGAATGGACTTTTTTTATGGCTAAAAAGCGAAGAAAATGCGTTTTTTATAATATTTTAACAACTTTTTTTAAATTTCATGTTATGGCGACGTCTTTGGTCAGCAAAATCCGAGCACTGGCATAAGTTATTCGTTGATCAATTCCGAGACTTATTTAACATAGTATATTTCATACATTCAAGTATATTCTGTCACTTAACCGCTTATTGCAGCTCGGCTGTCGATCGTTGATTTCCGATGCAATCTATTGAGGTTTTTGTTATTTAAGTTATTCTACTGAGTGCACTTTCTGACGCACATATATACGTAACTTGTAGATGTCATTCGCTATTTTGTTGTTGGGACGTTGATTTCAACTAATGGTAGATTAATTTAGTCACTGCAACTTCAAGTGTTAACGTTAATTCGCGCTACAATGCATTGTCACATTTGGAGTTGTCTTTGTTGTAGTTATCCTTGTTGTTGCTCTTATGGTGAATGTTTGTGGCAGCAAGTGTCGGTAGTTCATTGAATTACACTTGCAAGTCTATTTCGTATGTTACTAAGGCGAATGCATTCGAATGCTTTCTAACGAAGCAGAAATATTTATAATAAATTTCGTTCTTGTTTTATATTTAATTTCCTCCATGAATGGAGTGGCATTCGATTAATGCAACAACAGTCATGTCGGTTGTTCGCATGATGGAAAGAATAATGAGATGGCGCCTATCGCGATCCCGTTACTTTGCTCTCAGCGAATTTGACAATAAGTGACGTCATATTAGCACAATTGGTGACCATAATGGCCTGATTACCATTTTCGAAACATGATTTAGCATTATTTTTTTTTTGTTATTTAGTTTCGGAGTTTTAGTTCTTTCTTCTTAACAATTTTCTAGGCCGTTCTAATTAAAATCTAATGTTTATAATTTTGTAAAATATACATTTTTTTAAAATTAGGTCAATTATTCACTCACTTTTATTTAGCTTTACTTTTTTTACCATCTGGTCGCATTGCATGCGGTTGCAGTTGTTGTTGGTGTTCTTCTGCTTTCAGCAGCCAATTCTCTCTCTTGCTAATGCAGTATTGCCTAGCTTTCAATATAAAAACGCACTAAAATGCCCATTTAAAGAAAATAAAATACCAAATTTTTATTAAATTACTTAAAGATCTTTGTATGCGTGACAAATTGTCTTTAAAATGTACGTTTTTTAAAATAAATGTGTTCTGGTTATGTACATTTTAATCTATGAGTTTTTTGTTAAAATAACGACTTTTTTGCTATATTTGGGGTTATGTAACAAGATATGGAACCTCTTTGTAAAAATGGTTTCTTCAGTATTTTCTGGTATTTTTTGATTGTCTGGTATTCTTGATACCTATGCCCCACTAGGGAGTGAAGACTGGATGAAACGATTACACCTCTATGATTTTAATTCGCATTTAGTAAACTCAAACGCTTTTTAAAATGTGTAAAAAGGTTTTCAATGTTTAGAAGAGCTGAGAGGAGAATATTTAATATTCCTGCATAACCTTAAATGGAGCAAAAAATTAAATTTTGCACTTTCATTAGCACTAAAATCTTCTCAGAGCTGACCTTCTTTAACCTTCTTTTATTTAATAATACAGTTTTTTTTAACTTACAGTTTCGGTAGCTTTGAATTAAAAAAAAGAAACAAACATCGAAACTTTAAAACGTTTCGCAGTTTGGGTATAAAAAAGCACTAAATTTACTGCGAAGAGCAAATGGTTGGCAACACTATACAACTCAGCTATTATGACGTCGCGCACTCTCTGTTTCTATCATTCTTGGCTTGTCGATTGTTTATTTTTTTGTTCGAGTATTTTTCATATTTCCCATGTATACATACAGCGTCATGCCAAATAAATAAGAGCCCTCCTTTTTCATATGTGTTTCTTCTCAGTTTCATTAAAAGCGATAGAGACTCCTAACAGAAAATAAATTTAGATTGTATACGTGTCTATTCAAATGCTTTATTTTCTTAACATATTAGTTGTTAGTTTATAGATTAAATAGAGTTGACATTTTTATGTAAGAGAAACTCAATCGCGAAGAAGTGTCATCTAGAACAAAGAGCACATTATGTAAATGCACATGTCGTTCATAGTTAGCCTGGATCTAATAACTTTACAAAATACTACTTATGAACTTTTAAAAACGCCACGTAAATACATGTATGGAAAAAATTAGAATCGCATACATACACATTTTTTAAACCTTATTGAATAAAAAAGAAATTAATCATATGGTAACATGATTCTCTTCTCGCTCTTAATTTGCGTAGTGCACGTAACTTAAAGTCGTTCACATTTACATTAGTTACTAATAAATCCACAAAATGTATCTACCCGTTAACATATGACAGATTATCTACGAAATTGACAATCAGCTGTAAATAATTTTATTAAAGGCTTTCTTCATTAATTTGATGGAATGTTTCGGTGTTTTTTAGTTTGTTTAGTTATTATTAACTTTAGCTAATTTAGAAGCAGGGTTGTATGTCAAAAAGTATGGTAATTATCTAGGATTATTTTACAATCTCAGATTTTCGGTGAGAAATTTTGTATGGAAAATCTCGATTTTTAGTTACGGATTGGGAGTTAAGCACGTTAAGCAAAAGTAGATCATATACTTATGTATATGTGAACGTATTATTAAGAGCTCTGTTAGCCAATAGAGTTTACTTAGTTTTCACAGAAACTTACCCAATACGTTAACGAGATGGCACCAATGATATTTTTCATCGTTCATGCTTACCTATGTAGTTCCATACAAAGTGAAGTCCAAATAAAACAAGACTGAGGAAAATAAGCAACGACAGCAGCTTTGTTCTCATAACTTCGAGTTTATTTATTCAAAATAGTCCCCTCTGGCTTCGATACATTGTTTTGCGCGATCTCAAAGCTTTTCGAAAGAGTGTTTCAGGTATTTGACCGGAATGTCTTTCAGGATGTCGGTACAAGCTTTTTGGATGGCCTCTAAGAACACAAGACTTTTTCCTTTCATGACCAAATGCAATTTCCCGAATAGGTAGAAGTCACAGCGAGCCGTATCAGGC